>CM070770.1:67011010-67413510 GCA_036346955.1 Dipus sagitta | reverse complement strand
AACATTTCAGGACTAGCCAGTTTATGAAGCAGAGCTGGCTTAAGCATGAGGGTTATAAGAGAGAAGCGGGTGCTCAGAAGAAAATAACACACACACGGCATTGGTGTGGGCCTCCCTAAGAGTCACACTCCATTGTCTTTACAATAGTCACCTATACCACTATACCGAGATTTGAAGCTCCAATCTTCAAAGGGTTACTAAAGAACCTAAGTGAGATCATAGGGTAGTTCCTGAGAGGCACCTGACCTTGTTGGATCATGATTGATAAGATTCCCAGGATACAAACAAAGTCAATCATGTTGTTTGAAGTTCTCAGTCAATGTCTAGTGAAAGGAATGAGGCCCTTTCCAAAGTCATGTATATACAAGCCTTAAGGCTGGGTCATGACTACTGTATCATAAAATTCCTATGTAAGAAAGGAGTATTAACTCTATGTCAACAGGCTTCACAGTAAATTGGCTGAAATGTTTGCTTCTCAGCTGGTGAGAGGCTTCAAACACAGTCCGGGGTGAGGGTTTCCTTTCACTTCCTTTATCACCATAATTGTCTCTATCCTTCTATCCTGCCTCACTTTTACTTTTCTCATTACTTTTTATTGCTGGTCCCCAAAGATACTCCTTCAGCCCTAGTATTAGACCATGTCTTCTGATACTTATGACATTGTGTTTGTCAAACATTTTGTTGCTGTCTCAAAATACTTTACATGCACAAAAAAGGGAGGAGCCATTTTTTTTTGGCTCACATTTTCAGAAGTCTCAGTAGTCCATGGTCCTTGACAGATGAGTCAGGGCTGTGGAAGACAGAACATCATGGTGGCCATAGCACATGGCAGAGGCATTTACCTCATGGAGGATAGGAAGCAAAGGTAGAATACCTATGCTCCCTTTTTCCTTTTCCCACTTTTATTCTACAGGGCCCTCAGTGTGTTGGATGATATTGCCCACATTTAAGGAAGATCTTTCCTCCTCACTTACTGTCCCCATATCAACTGCCCCTGAAACATGTTCAACAGATGTACCAGAGATGTGTGTCACTAATTTCCTAGGCATTTGTCCATCCAATCAAAGTGACAATCAGGACAAGCCATCACAGCCTCTGTGGAGCCTCCTCCCATGTTGGATCCTTCCTGAAGGTACAGAAATCAATAACACATGTCTGAAGTTGTCCTAGATGACTATATGACTGAGTTAGAAAATGTCACCTATAGCCTCATACTGAAGTCCCAGCTGGTGGGGCTTTTGGGTTGCCGAGCCTATGCTGAAGAAGACCAGCCTTGGGGTCTTATAACCCAGCCCTACTTGCTGTACTTGCCTTATTCTCTCTACTTCCTCCTTGCTAATGTGGAGATGTGAAACCTGGTTGCCTGCCATGCCTCCTCCACCATGATGAAGCTTCTCCTCAAAACCATAAACTGGACATATACCCTCTCCTTCCCTAAGCTGCTTCTGCTCTAGTGTTTGCCCCAACTGCAAGAAAATAACTGTACAGTGACTCTCAAATGGAGTCATAGGAAGCCTGTGGTATTTATCTTGCCCATTTAAAGCATCCATACTAGGAATATATAAAATAAAATATAAGAAGTCAGACTACACTGAGACTATTCTATTGTTAGGAAATCTAATTTAACCCTTTTAAAATCCAAGTAGAGAGAAATAATGAGAGAGAGAGAGAGAGAGAAAGAGATAGAGAGCGAGATTGTTGTTCAGTCACTAGCTCTTCCAACCATTCCCTTTAAGTTACAATGTTCTGGATGTCCCTTCCAGTCATAGTTTTGGACAACCAGCCCCAGTTTCACTGGACTCCAACTGTTTGAGAGACATTAGTTAAGAAACTTCTAGCTAACCTGAGCGGACCTTCAGAAACATGAAAGATAACAAATCATTAAGTTTTGGCATGGCTTATCAAGTGGTAGATAACACTATGTGTTTGACAAGGAGAGAAGATGTAGGATACTCCCATGTAATTATTCACTTATACTTAGGCCCAGGAACTTGTCCAGAACTCTTTAAGAATCAGCATTGGTAGCTACATAGCCAGCCCTCTCCAGATTCTATACCCTCAGGGTCAGCTAAGTAGAGAAAATGTTATTCTCTTTTTAATCATGTCCTAAACATTTATAGACCTTTTCTTTTCATCATTCCCTAACCAGTACATATAATAACTATTTATATAATACATGGTATTAGGCTGTATAAGGAATCTAGTGATGGTTTAAAGCACAGGGAAGGATGTGCATTAGTCACATGTAAATAGTAGCATTTAATATAAAAAGATTTGGGGGTCCTGGAGCCAATTCTCTTGGGAAACTGAGGAAAATGTATCTGCATCAACATGTTCTAAGCTAAGTGTTCAAAGAAAAGGTCCTCTATTGGAATTTCAACCACATTCATGTAAATGCTTTTGTTTGTCTGGTTGGTTTCTTTGCAGTGCTGAGAACTGAACCCAGAGCCTCATGCACACTGATAAGCACATTCTACAGCTGAGATATATCCCCATCACATGGAAACTATTTGAATTAAAGTTCTTTATTTCTTGGACAACAAATATATAGTTGCATTTTGTTGGGAAGACTCAATTGAATTACTCTTTTCCATGATAAAGCTAGAGCTTTTAAAACTGCCCCCATTTCTAAGGAACTGTTGACGGCCAGCGAGATTTGATTTCATCCCATTAGCTTCTCCTTCTTACTAGGAAATTAAATACACTTCATGGTTTTGGCTTGTTACCTTTAGTTCCCAGATATGTATGGATTTGTTATTGCAACTCATATTCAGCTATAGACTGCAATACATATATATTCACTATGTTAACAAAAACATATTAGTTTTTGCAGCTTGTACTGATCAACTGTATGGAAATTAAAGTGAGATTTCAAGAGTATTTAAGAATCCATAGATATAAAAACATGTCAGATTTTCACTAGAGAAAAATTTTCTTCACTTTCGTCTATATTAGTCTTATTCTTCAGATAGGAAAATAGATAAAATCCTAGATCTTCAAAAAGAATAGGCCTGGAAATGCTGAGGTGGATAGCTGATATAGATTTTAATTATTTCTTATAAAATTCTCCTCCATGCAGGGAAAGCTTAGTGTGTTTCATTGTTTAGTTTGTTAGTTTATCCAGTAATGCTGAAATGGACTTTGGTATCAGATTGAAGGTTCATCTGAGCCTCTGTTTATTTAGCAAGTAACCTTGGGAATGGTAATTGGCCTCTCTATCCTCACGTTTGTGTGTGAGCTGGGGATTAGAATAGAACCTGAAATAGTTATTCGGAGGTTTATAAGGTACTAGTGAACCTAAATGTACACAGTGAAAGCTTCATGAGTGTTAGCAACCTGTCACTTCATTACTTAATGGAGTAGATCACCATTGTCTTTTTACTTATTTGTAGAGATTAAAAGTGTGTCTATAAAAATTTCAATCTGTATGCTTTTAAGTGATACTTAGATGTAAAATGTCAAACCTGAAGAATCTTAGATGTCCTCTCATTTAATCTGGAACCTTTCTTCTTTCTTTTTTGATTTTTCAAGGTAGTCTTGCTCTAGCCCAGGTTGACCTGGAATTCACTATGTAGTTTCAGGGTTGCCTCAAAGTCACCATGATTCTCCTACCTCTGCCTACAGAGTGCTGGGATTATAGTTGTGCACCACTACATCTGGCTTGGAATCTTTCTTTCATTCATAAATTTATCAGTCAGATATACATATTTAAGAAAATGTTCTCAGCTCAGTAATTTTTTAGTGGGATCTTGGAGCTGCCCTCAGTCAAGTGCAAGTCACTTAGTATCACATTCAAAACACCTTCTATACATGGGCTCTAGGCCTACCTTCCTGGATTTGTCATGTTACCTGCTCTTACCAAATGAGGTTAATGGTGGGTTTTTCTTATCATGTGGCTTATTTTTCTTTCTGACTTTACTTACATGGTTGGCTAGACACGAAATATATAGATCACTCTATTTGGGGTGTGTACATGTGTGTGGTGTGCATGTATGCATGTATGTGTGTAGGTAGGTATGGGTGCATATGTGTGCATGTAGAGGCCAGAGGTTGATCCTCAATTGCTCCCCACCATATTTTTCTGAGATAGGTTCCCTCACTGAACCTAGAGTTCACCAATTTTGATAGACTAGCTAGCCAGGAATTATCCTGTATCCCTTGCCTAGCATTGGGATTATAGACACATGCTACTATGCCCAGAATTTTTACATGAGAGCTGGGGATCCAAATTCAGATCCTCATGCTTGTGTGGCAAGCACATTATCTGCTGAGCCACATCTCCAGCCCTCTATTTTTTATCTCCTCTAAGTCTACCCATTCATCAAGCAAGGCCTCATTTCACAGTTATCTCTACCACCTTCTTTTAGCTTTCCTACTTAGAATCATCTTCTCTAAGAATTTAGAACATGCAGTTTATGCTTAGATTATGCAGCAACATACACCTACCTTCCTTATTAATATGCAAGCTCTATAAAAGCAAAGGCTCATCTTATCCATATTTTTGTTCACCATAGTGTTTAGCACAGTTAAGTCAGTATTTCCCTAATAATGGGTGAAGAACCAGCTTTACCAAAACCTTCAGTTTGTTTCAGAGTGAGATATTTGTAAAACACAATATAAATGAACTATTATTAGAAAATAAAACAAGATAACCCTGATAGTCACACTTTGAACAGTGTGAGTTTATCCACTGCTTTGTAAACAAGTTAGTTAAATAAGTTAGAAATGTTTTGCAATGCTTTTCTCTTAATGATCTTCAGGTATTACTGATTTAGTTTCTGTTGTTTTTAAGATTATCAAATAAATTATTAATAAATCATGATTCAATTTGCTCACATTGGCTAGATGATTTTTTAATTTTATTTTGATGCATTTACACAAATCAACAAATTGAAGTTTTCTGGAAAAAAATGTATTATCAGTAAACTTCTACATACTAAAAGTTCAATTCATGTTACTCTGTTGAAGAAAAAAATAAAACTCATGGTTAGACTTAGTTTTCTCCCTTAAGTTATTGAATTTCAAGAAATATCTCCTCAATTGCATAGACATACATCACACACAATTTACATGGTTAGTCAGGAATCAACACCAAAAGTTCATTAAATCATATCTAGGGAATGTAAATGAGCTCAAGTAAGTAAATTAAGTGCTGAGGTAATTAAGTTGTTTATTAGTTAATTAACTTATAGTTTTAAGTGATGCCATTAACAAAGTGACATGAATTTCAGTTTTACTTTCCTATATTTAGAAGGTCTTTAAGAAACTGTAAAAGCTTGAGGGTCTAATTCTCTTCACAGACTTTTGAACCAAATACTAACATATTTACAAAGAATTTTATTATTTAGGGTTGAGCGCATTTTAAAACAATTTGTTTAATTGCCTTTAAAAATTTTTATAAATCAGAAGGTGCTGTCTTCATTTACAATATCTAAATGTACTAAACATGAAAACGTTAGTAGTGAATAATCAGTTTGATGTGAATTATTTGTTATAGCTTGGCCCTTAAGTGTCCAGGGCAATAGTAACACAATAACCATGTGTTAAAGGATTAATCAAGCAGCTTGTGGTATTATTGGAAGGTGATGGAACATTTAAGGAGCAGGGCCAAATGGAAGAAGTTATATAATTGGAACATGACCCTGAAGTGGATATTGGGACCCTAGCCCCTTTCTGTAACTCTCCTTTTGTTCCCCTGCTGCCATGAGGTGAGCAGACCTCCTATGTCACACCTTCCCCACCATGATCATGATGTACTTCTGCCTTTCTGCAGGTCCACAGGCAATGCAGCCAGTAAACATACACGAGCATAACTCTATCTTCTTTCAAGCTGTTTATCTCAGTAATTTTGTCGTAGTGACAGAAAGCTGACAACATGTAACACAATTCTTTTTGGTATCGTTTTAGGAAAGATGATTTTAGAAAAGTCAATTCTAGTTGAGCCATCTCAAAACTTATTGACTTGAAATATTAGCAATTGTTTATTTGGTCCATGGAGCTTCAAATTTGGCAAGGCAGAGTTGAGACAGTACAGGTGTCCTGACTGGGACCACTTACTCATGTGGCTGACAAACTCTGCAGGGCCATCTTCTCAGCCTTTGCAGTGCCCCTGCCTCCATACATTTCTCCTTGGGTTGACTGGGCTTTATCACAGCATCATATCAGGCTCCCATGTGTGAATTAAAAAGAGCTTGATGGAAATGAAAGGCTTTCTCACGCTCTGATTTCATAAATTGCCGAACCTCAATCTTCAGTATTATTTTGCTAAACAACCAGAAGCTGCCCAAGTTCAAGAGGAAGGGAGTAGCTTCACCTTTCAGTAGGAAAAGAAATATATATATATATATATATATATATGAGTCCCACTCTGAGCTATTGGCCAGGGAAACACATGAGTTCCCCCAAACAATCTAGATCATTGTCAAAACACTTAATTACCTGCCAGGGCTAAAAGGTAAGGCCCTACTGTTGAAGGCAGCACAGGCTATGATCACAGGACATCAGAATACCCTGCTGGAATGGAAAGAGAAACTAGCTCCCTACTGGCTAGCCCTTGTAGTGCTGGAGAGTCCTATTGGAGCTGCCCGAGGACAACAGCCACCAATAGCATGAATAAGCAGAGGACCATGCATACTACAAAATCAATGAGCCAGACAAGAAGTACACACTTGTCCAATAGTGGCATGTAACCTCTATAGGTAACCAACTGTTCTCTGATTGTACATGAGGCCTGCTCAGTGAGAGAAAACTCATATCTAGTACTGGAAATCAAGTCATCATCCCATGGTCAGGAAACTCATACTGCAGAGAAAAGCCCCCACTGCTCTCTGGAGAAGAAGAGTAGCCTTGCACACCACAAATCTCTCAAGTAACTTTGCATATCCCCTTTAACTCAAGTTGCTCTCATTCTTGGTTGGAGAATGTGTTTTACTCTACAAATGGCAGAGAAAATGGAAGAAAGCCAAGATCCATTGATAAGACAAAAAGATAGCTGACTGCCTATCATGAGACTTTCCACCTCTACCACATCTGTGACGTGATTCTGCTCTTCCAGCTAGCTGGACAGCCAGCTCCAGGGCAATAGTAACAGACATGGCGATCAATCAAAATCTATCAAAGCAGAAATCCAGAGGCTACAAATAACTCAACATTAAAACTGATTGCCAACATATCTGCCATGGCTCGGAGAACATTGGGGAAGAGGGAGCAGAAAGACTGTAGGAGCCACAGAATGGGGAGGAACAGCCTGAGTCCCCCCAACACCCAATAGAGACTGACTGAGCGCTTATGATCCCACAGTGATTACCATAACCCCCTGAGGAGGTCCTCCAGGGTGATGGAACCTGGGGTGAGGGGATATATAAAAAAATAATATAAAAACATATATAAAGGAGTGATTCAGATTAGCAAGTTAAAGAGGAGTAGTAAATTTGCATAGTAGGTTCTAATACTGTTTAATATGGAGGTTAAAATGTTTCCTCAGATCAGGCCACTTCTCAGTGAGACAGACTGGATTTAAACACAATACCAGGATTTCCATCATACTGTTTGAGGTTTATTTATTTATTTATTTTTTTTGGTTTTCGGAGTTAGGGTTTCATGCTAGCTCAGGCTGACATGGAATTCACTATGTAGTCTCAGGGTGCCCTCAAACTCACAGTGATCCTCCTTCCTACCTCTGCCTCCCCAATGCTGGGATTAAAGGTGTGGAACACTATGCCTGGCTCTGTTTGAGATATTTAAGGAGCCTGGAGAGATGGCTTAGTGGTTAAGCGCTTGCCTATGAAGCCTAAGCACCCCTGTTTGAGGCTCAATTCCCCAGGACCTACATTAGCCAGATGCACAAGGGGGCGCATGCGTCTGGAGTTTGTTTGCAGTGGCTGGAGGCCCTGGAGCACCCATTCTCTCTCTCTCTCTCTCTCTGTCTTGCTGCCTCTCTCTCTCTGTCTGTCGCTCTCAAATAAATAAATAAAAATAACAACAACCAAAAAAAAAAGCATGCTTATGCTGGGCATGGAATGGCCAGTATGACCTTTAAAAAGAAAGAGATATTTAAGGAAGTTATTTGACTTATATTCTAATTAAAAAGTTATTGTTTATTTTATGGGGGGGGGATAATCAGTGTGCCAGGACCTCCAGCCACTGTAATCGAACTCCAGATGTGTGTGCCATCCTGTGAGCATGTACAACTTTGTGCTTATGTGCGTCTGGCTTATGTGGGCTCTGGAAAGTCAAACCTGGGTCCTTAAGCTTCACAGGCAAATGCCTTAACTGCTAAGCCATCTCTCCAGTCCAAGATCTTAATTTTTATGTCTTGAAGGATAATGACACCTGTCTGATCGCTATATATTTCAGATTTGGGAAATGCAAATCAATGACTGAATATAAATACTTTTCAGGTGGGAGTGCAAACATCTATATATTCTTATTGCCAGAAAGTATTCATTGTACACTTTGTTACATTTATTTACATTGCAATTTTCTTGGGTACAAAAGAATACCTGCCAGTGACTGCTCAGTGATCAGCAATGACTATGGTCATAGTAGTCCCAGTGAGGTTTTGGCACTGATGAGTAATCCCAGGCAATGGAGCTTCTGAGAAAAGCACCAGAGACCTAGACAGTGGAGCCATCAATTAGATCTAGTCTTGGAATGTGTACTTGGAAGCAACTGGTAAATAGCACTTTGATGCCCCAAAGCAAAAGTAAGGCAATTCAGTGCCTTTCCTGGGAAGATAAATTGAAGTGTCCTGGCTAGTTATTTAGAAATGGGCATGTGGGAAGGGAATTGTTCATGTGTTAACAGCAGAAGTAATGAATCCGTGGGTCTTTCTCCATAGTTTTTCTAGACTTTTCTTTCTTGTACATCTTAACTCTTATTAGGTATAACATCCTTGAAAGTAGGGGTATTCCCTGAC
Organism: Dipus sagitta; assembly: GCA_036346955.1. Classification (NCBI taxonomy): domain Eukaryota; kingdom Metazoa; phylum Chordata; class Mammalia; order Rodentia; family Dipodidae; genus Dipus; species Dipus sagitta. Next base: position 67,404,593 of record CM070770.1, on the reverse strand, counting down.
AGAGTCCAAGTGAGTTTGTGATATACTGTAGCAAGTGTTGGATTGGATACAGGAGGAGAGAGATTATTACACTCTTATAAATGTACTAGATTCCTTAAAGATAGGAAAAGAGAGTGGAGGCAAGCTACCCAGGGCATAGCATACTGTTGGTGCTTTCAGATGCAACTGAGTGGTGAAAATTGATTAAGGTGGTCTTAACTGCAACATCTGTATGTTTGAAACTCTGTATTTGGGTGTGTACAGTATGTGTTTTGTATTAGAGATGTTGCATAAAACTATTCCTGGGGAAACATGAACAGATGTCTATTCTCCCCAGTTAGGGCACTGACAACTGACAAAAGTAACAATATCCAACTTATTGAACCAATGAGTTTACTAGGGTTACTTATAAAGCAGGGGGAGGGGTTACTTACAAAGCAGGGGGAGGGGTTACTTACCTGAGCATGGCTAACTCAAAGGCAGTTGCATCAACAAACAGCCCGCCCCAGCACAGCGGGTGACTAATAGAAACTGCATCTCTGGATCTTACTGTATGACTTGCAAACAGTTCACTGGTCAGAATCACTTTTCCAAAGCAGGTCTTACTCCCTATATAACTTTGGGGAGGAGCCTTGTGTATATTGTCAACTTCAGGAACCCCTGTAGGTTTATCAGGTGTTTACATCCCGAGCCTTAATGAGCTTCAGAAGTTCCTGAGTCTTATTTCAATTTGTAACTTTCTAAGGAGCCTCCCTTCAGTGTGACATCATAGACCATTGCTATATGAGAGCAATTCTGTGTGTTTTGGCCACCTCCATGTTTGCTTGCAGTGGCACCCAGGAGACATCCAGGTAGTGGGTAGAAATGGAGATAGGAAATGAAGAAGACAAATGCTTCACGTAGTTCCTACCACATAGTTTTAACAATTGAAGTTCACTTTTCAAAATCGTGATACCAATAGGTGTCAACCAGTACAGTCAATTTCCTGTTATCCATGCCAGTCAAAAGACAAGGTTTGTCTCAAATAATCAGTGTCTAGAATGTTCTGCCATGGTTATATTTCATGGGAACACAACACTACTGATTGTCTACGTAATGTCCACTCTTTCCTTATTTCTCAGCAACACATCTCAAAATTGGTGAATCTACAATCTTGCTATAAAATGATATTTTTAAACTTTCTTGCAGAAAAAAAGCACCAATGACAAGTTTTCAGAGGCCACCAGATGGAGTGTTCCAAGAAAGTTTTTCTAAGGGAGCTGAGTTGGCTGGGAAGAAAACTTTTTCTTGTAGTTTTTTTTTTTCCCTTTAAATTAAAACCACCTTTTATTGAAAATGTTTACATATGTATATAATATATTTTATCATAATCTCCTCTCATTACCTTCTCTTTTCCCCCTCTCTGTTCCTTTTCCATTGAACCCCCCCCTTTTCCAGGTAGTCTCTTTTCCACTTTGCTTTTTTAAAACTTGTGTGTGTGTGTGTGTGTGTGTGTGTGTGTGTGTGACCAACATGTGCAATCCATCAGTGGCTACACCACTGAAGAAAATACCTTATGCTCCTCCAGCAACAATTAACTTCTAATGACTCCTCAAGGAGGGATGGGGATTGTCGCGGTCTCCTCCATTATCCATGGTGACGTGTTGATGGGGAGCCAATATTGTACAGATGCTTAGCAGGTAGTGATAGTCAGGAAGTGTGCAGCTGTGCTTAGACTCATGCACAGGACCCTATTGGCATGATTTGCATGCATGGTAGCCATAAGCATAACTCTTGTATCATTCCCTCATTTCTTCCTATCCTGCTTAGAATGCTAATGTAATCTTTGGGGGTTATCTTAAGATTACAAGGCCACCTTGAGGAAGAAGTCACAAAGTAATGCTATAGGATGAGAAAGAAAAGAAAGAACAATTGTCCATGACCTTAGAGCTGTCGTTCTAGCTCAAATTAATAACTTCAATTAAAAGGTCCTATTTTGTCTCAACTATTATTATTATCCTTATTATTATTGGTTTCTGTTACTAGTAATCAATAGCATTTTATTGCTTCAGGGTATTAAATACAATAAAATTATCTCATCATTATAAAGATAACCAGTATATTTTAATTTATTTATACCATAAACCTTTTCTTGTTACATAAATGATTCCAGCTGGATTCAAAGTTCTTAAATACATGATAGCATAGACTAAAATGGATCTGAACTGACAAAAAAGATAAAGATATTTAAAAGTACCCCCTTGCTGGGCGTGGTGGCACATGCCTTTAATCCCAGCACTCAGGAGGCAGAGGTAGGAGGATTGCCATGAGTTCAAGGCCACCCTGGGACTCCATAGTGAATTCCAGGTCATCCTAGGCTAGAGTGAGATCCTACCTCAAAAAAACAAAAAAAAAGTACCCTCTACATCACCATACTTGATCTAAAGCTATCTTACCAAGCCATAGTAATAAAAACAGCATCGTACTGGCATAAAAACAGAAGTATAGACCAATGGAACAGAATCAAGGACCCAGACTTTGAATCAAGTAACTGCAGCTACTTGATATTTGACAAAGCCCTAACAATATAGGCTGGGGAAAAGACAGCATCTTCAATAAATGGTGATGGACAAACTGGATAACCATATCCAGGAAATTGAAACTTGATCCACATATCTCACCATGCACAAAAATCAAGTCCAAATGGATAAAAGACCTCAATATAAAACCAGAAACTCAGCTACTACTGGAAGAAAAATAGGAGGACCATTCCATGGTATGGGAATGGGAAAAGACTTCCTGAATAAAACCCCTTAGCTCAGGATAAACAATTACCTAACCACTGGGACCTCATGAAGCTGAAAAGTTTCTTCACAGACAAACATACAAGAAGCAGAGCCAATAGATTACCCAAGAATGGGAGGAAATATTTGCTGGCTATCCAACTGACAGAGGCCTACTTTCTAGAATCTACAAATAACTCAAAAACCTAAACAATAAAAAGTCAAACAACCCACTCACAAAATGGAGCAAAGAACTAGACAGGCAGTTCTAAAAGGAAGAAATACAAATGGAAAACACACACTTAAGAAAATGTTCATCATCCCTAATCATCATGGAAATGCAAATTAAAACAACTATGAGATTCTACCTTACCCCAGTAAGAATAGCAAACATTAAAAAATCAAATGAAAATAAATGCTGGCGAGGATGTAGAGAAATAGAAACCCTTATCTATTGTTGGTGGGAATATGTAAGATGGTACAATCACTTTGGAAAGCAATATGGAGACTCCTAAAAGGGTTGCCTATAGAGTCACCAATAGACCCAGTTATTCCCTTACTGGGCATTTATCCTAAAAGCTCCATGCCTCAATTCAGAAAGATTTGCTCAACCATGTTTATAGTTGCTCAATTCATAATAGCTAAGAGCTGGAATCAACCCATATGCCCATCATTAGATAAATGGATAACCAAAATGTGGTATATCTACACAATGGAATTCTACACAGCACTAAGGAAAAATTACACAATGAAATTTGAAGGAAAATAGTTGAACCTGAAACAGATCATTCTCAGTGAACTCACACAATCACAGAAAGATAATTGTCACATAGTCGCACTCACCTATGGCTCCTAATCTGAATCTACCCAAGATGCTGACATACCTAATAAGCATCTCGAGGACTGGACAATAGTGTGGGTAGGGCATCAGGAGAGGGTAACAGTAGGGGTGAGGGACATAAAACTGGATCCAAATGGCAATGGTACCATAAAATTCTAAATCCTACAAGACAGACTAAATGGTTGAACCTTCATCAGGTCTTTAGAGGGAACAACTGAATCACAAGGCCCAGGAGAGGGTATGATGAAGACTGACCTTAATCTTCTCCTGTTTCTCTCTCTCTCTTTCTCTCCCCCTCTTCTCTCTATTTCTTTTATATTACCTATCTTTTTCTTCCTTCTTTTCTTTGGTACTGGCCTTAACTCCCAGTACCATCATGTGGCTAACATCCACAATGAGCTGTTGTTCAGAGAGACCTACAAGGTTTCCCAAAAGAAGACAGATTTCTGTCAGAGTACTTGGTGACCCACCAAAGTTAGTGGTAAGAGACCCTACTTCTGAAGACACCATATGCTGTTGGTATGAAACATGGAGTGACCTGGCTGGAATCTGAAAGAGAGTCAGTCCCCAGACAGTTAGTTTGTCTAGTGCCAGAAGGTGCTACATGAGCGACTGGGGGAAAATGACCAATATCTGTCCAAGTAACTCGTGGTCTAAGACACTCAGCAGCAAAAAACCTGACATGATGCTCACACAAGAGCAATAGTGGAAAACAGCCATGGTGGGAAACCAACTGCTTTTTATTTGGCTAACTAATCTGCTCAGTGGGACGGAACCTATAGCTGGAGCTGGGAAATAAGCCAGAACCCTACATATCCAAACATGAGCTTGCTCTCCATTATCAAGCTCCCACCAATCATGGGCTATAAGAGGGCCTACAGCTATTAAATTCTCTCTAAAATAACAATGGTTATCCCATTTAGCTGGTGCTAACTTCACTCTCCATTATAGAATTTGCTTCTCTTTTTCAGATGGACACAGATCCTAAGGAGAGGACCAGCCCATCACACCACAACTAAGAGTAATTGGGGAAATGAGAAAGAGTGCTGCTTTCTTGGTGAACCTGGTACCAGCACAAGGGTGAAGGAGATAGATACAGAAAAACACTCAACTCCTAACAAGCCAGATATCCAGAAGTACAGAGGCCCCCAAGACCTCATCACTGAAGCAAACCTAAAACGAACCCAACAATTGCTCAGGGAAGTTTGTGATAGAGGGGGTGAAAAGAATATTAGAGCTACACGTTGGGTAATTGTGCACAGAGATATTGCCTTTTACCCATAACTGATGGCTAACCCTACAATGCATCACCCATATTCCCCAACTAGGAGGGTCCCTGTAGAGGGGGGAGGACAGGGAGGAGGATAATGATGGTATCAACATGACTGTATACATACTGTGTACATAACTAATAAAAACAAGGAAAAAATTTTTTAAAGTACCCTCTAAATACAAAGTCTTTGCTTCCTTTCTTCTTTAAATATTTACTATTTATGTATTTGACGGAGAAAGAAGGAGAGAGATAGAGATAGACGGAGAGAATGGGTGCGCCAGGGCCTCCAGCCACTGCAAATGAACTCCAGACGTGTGTGCCCCCTTGTGCATCTGGCTAACGTGGGTCCTGGGGAATTGAACCTGGGTCCTTTGGCTTTGCAGGCAAATGCCTTAATGCTAAGCCATCCCTCCAGCTCTGCTTCCTTTCTTTTTATCATTCAAAGTCAGGTCCAATTTTTAATGCTGAAGGTCCATTATCATTGTAGATATCATATATAAAAATTATAAATAATAAAGAACCCCTCTAATCAGACACAGTAGAGGCCTTGGGATATAGTATAGTGATAGAGCACTTTCTTAGCATGGCTAAGGCCTTGGTTTTGATCCCAGTATCCCTGCTGCCTCAAAATCTTAAAAAGGAAAAACAACAACAACAACAACAAAAAAAAAACCATAAATTCCACTAAATGGGGGCTGAGAAACTCTCTTAACTGGCCTTTATTTTTCCAACCCACCAGAGTGTCTAATGTCCTCCTGTTGTCTGTGAAACCTGTCTCATGCCTTCTGCAGCGGGCAGAGTAGTGTATTGGCCAATAACTGGCTGTTTTCTCCCAGAATTCTTTGCTCCCATAATATATATTCTATTTAAATATTATGTGATTTGGCAATATTATTAAGGGGAAAGGAAAGGATTGCTTCTATGAAGTTAAGTCAGATGCTGCAAATTAAAAAGGGATTCTGTTCATTGTATGATAAAGCCATTTCTTTTCGGTACTGGGGATAGAATCTAGGACCTTGTACATGTGAGCAAAGTGCTTTACCAATTAGCTATGATCCAAGCCACACACTCTTTCTGTTTTAACTTCTTATTTTGAGACAACCTTACTAAATAGGTCTGGCAGGCTTTGAACTCCATTTGTAGCCCAGGCTGTCCACAAATGTGTTATCTTGTTTAGCCTCCCAAGTAGCAGAGAATGTAGGCCTGAACCACTAGGCCTGGTGGGAATCCAGTTCTTACTGGGGCAAACGTGATGATACTACTATCAGATTTTTTTTAGAAGGATATTTAAAAGGTAGTATGGAAAAAAATATCCACCTGGAGTTCCAAGAGTAGAGTCAGAAGCAAAGAGATGGAGGTAACCTTTAACTGAACTCTATTCTGTTAATACCTTAAGAAAGAGTTGCTCTTTGTTATTAAAAACAGAAACCAAAAATAAAATCTAAAAGTAGTTAATACAGACACATTAAATGATCTAAGTAAAAAAAATGTTAACTGGATGTAGTGATACATACTTGTCATCCTAGCAGTTGAACAGGAGGATGACTTTATTTGAGGCCACTCTGGGGGGTACATAGCAAGTACTAGGCCATCTAGTACTATATAGTGAGACCTGTCTAAAAAGAAGTAGATCTTAGTGTGGTTCACATCTGTAATCCCAGCCTTGAGAGTTGGAGGCAGGAGGATCAGAGTTCAAAGTCTGGCTGGGCTACATGAGACTCTGTCTCTCAAAAATAAAACAAAACCACCAACCACCACCACCAACAACAAACCCAAAGCAAAACATGAATGGATATAAAATGAGTAAAGTGTTTAAAATGAATACTTTTCCATTCCCCTGATAGTTTAAGTTCCTGACTTGCTTAGGATGGATGGAAGCGCATCTTCTTCCCTGGGATCATATGGGTTGGCATGTCACTTGGGACTGTGCAGGTCGGGAATGCACATCAGGAGGGTATGTGGGGGGCCTGGTCAGGATATCTCCTCTCACACAGATTGAAAGGATACACCTGGACCACTTCTTGTCACAGCACTAATGCTTTATAAGATACCACTGCAGGTGCAGGGGATAATATTGTCAGAGAAAGTTATATCAGTGTGTCTTCAGAATCGCTATGTCTGTGATACCCCCTACAATGGCTTGCTGATATCTGAATTCTGACAACAGAGTGTCTAGGTTGACTTTGGTGTCACCACTTCCTTGCTATGATTATGACAAGTTATATTACTTTAATCACTCTGCAGAAGCCTTTTTGTAAATGCAAATTTATGAAATCTTCAAAATCCTGTGCACAGTTTTTCATATTTTGAGTCCATGACTTTCATGACATTTTTAAAGTAATCAGGATTAAAACAAAAGCAAAAACAAAGCAAGGCAAGAGAAACTTAGGGGTATTTTTTTTTTGCTTTGTTTAGAACCCTGCTTCTCTATCTTTAAAGAGTCACCTAAAGATTTTGCTAGAATAGCGTTTTGAATGCAGCAGTGGGTGTGGCTTATCCTCAGCGAGCTCCTAGTCGATGTCAACATTGCTGAGCCACAGAACCACTTTGAGTAGTGAGCATTTAGCATATAGGTCTCAATCCATTGAGGCTGTTCAGTACACAAGGTTTACTTATCATAACTGAATGTTAATTATTTCTGTGAGCTCTGGAGGCTGAAAAATCCAAGGCCAAAGCATTTTTGAAGGCCTGCTTTTCATTGAAGGCTGGGGCTTTGCTGCTATATTCTCACATGGTAGAAGGAAATGGGGTTTCTTTGGAGTACTAGTCCTATTCCTGAAAGCTCCATCCCCATAGCCTAACCACCTCATATCATCATTTGGGGAGATAGGATTTTAACATATTAGGTGTTGGTGGAGGTGTACATGAATGTGCAGATCACAATGGCATGTTACACCTCTATTTTCTTCTACAGTGTGGAGAGGCATTGTAAGATAGTTTCTGAAAGCATGAGTTACAGAGCCACTTAGACCTTCTCTCTAGCTTTGTACCTTCAATAGTGTTGGCTAAGCCATTGAGCTTCTTTCTGACTTAGTTTTCTCATCTGTAAAATGGGGAGAAAGAAGAATTATACCTTAGTAGTAATTAAATGAGGTAGAGAGTTCATCATAACAATGTCTAGAGCATAATAAATATTCAGTGTCATCTGTTATTCTCTGTTTATCAGTTTGTGAGGCCACTCAGTTGCTAGTGCCACATTCTTAGCTCTCACATGACTTGACTAAGATGACTCAATGTTTTCAGGATTGCCTTGTGACCACGCAAATGCCTCCCAGTGACATAAGGGCACATAAGTCTGTAAACATAAAGCATACCTTGTGGGGGAGCTGGAGAGATGGCTGAGTGGATAAAGGTGGTTGCTTGCAAAGCCTGTTGGCCAATGTTCAATTCTCTAGTACTCATGTAAAGCCAGATACACAAAGTAGAACATGAATCTGAAGTTTATTTCCAGTGGCAGGAAGCCCTGGAGTTCCCATTCTCGTTTCCTCTCTGTGACTCAAATACATACATAAATAAATAAATAAAAATAAAGTATACCTCTCAAGAAAATAAGGGCAGTGGCCCCTTAGTAATTGTGAGGGATTGCTCTAAAGTCACTACATATAGCACAATTCCTAGATGCTACAATTCCTCATGTAAAAGAGCATATACCCTAAACAAACCCCTTTTGTACTTTAACATATCTCTAGATTACTCAGAATACCTAGTAAAATCTAAATGTCATGTAAACAGTTATTTTATTGCTTAAGGAGTAATGTCGAGAACAATGTTAGTATTCATTCATATAGATGAGGTTTTGTTTTTCCCTGAATATTTTTAGTCCAAGGGTAATTGAATCCATGGATATAGAACCTATGGATGTGGGGACCACAGACATGAAGGGCTCACTGCATAGCATAAGAAAAAACCCATTAGTCCACCTTTCTATAAGCTAGTTTGAACCCAGAATCTAAAACTGTTCATGGCTCTGTATCTCACCCCTAGTTTACACACGTGTGGCCCTACAGCAGAGACTATAGCTGTTGTAGATAGCTTCTCATTGCTGGGACAAAACACTTGATCAGAACTAGCTGATGGTAAAAAAGGGTTTATTTCAGCTTGTGTCTTCAGAGTAGGTTTCATCAACGGCAGGGAACATGGTAGACCAGAGGTTGAACTTTACATCTTTCCACAGCAGGTGGAAGATAGCAGCAAAAGTTAGCTGGCTAGCACTGGCAAGGGGGTAGCTTGCTATAATACTCCTAAGACCGTCCAGCAACACACCTCCTCCAGGAAGGTTCCACCTACTGAATTGCCATTAGCACTGCAAGGCATCAGTACCAGGCATTCAGAACACATGAGCTTACCATGTAAATCTGATTTAAACTACCCCAGTGGTGGAGGGCTTCTGAAGAGTTGCAGCAAAGCCAGCTCACACTGTACCAGAGGTGGTACACCAGAGAGTGGGTCCTTCAGACAAGAGGAAACAGAAGCTCCCAGTCACAAGACTTCCAAGCAGGAGAGCACCCCACCTAAGACTTGTGCCTTGCTGCTGGGTACAACACTCAGGATGCATTGAGTTGCTACATGAAGGATCTAGATGCATGACTTTGGGAGAGGAATAGCTTCAGATCCAAGCCCATGACCATGAAGCAATTTTGTTTTCCCTGTAGTGTATTGCCTATAGAACTTACTTCTCTTTAGAGAGAACATGTGGAAACAATGTTTTCTTTTTCAGGAAATCAAAGCTTCTGCCTAAACGCAGAAATATGCAGGTACCTGTTTTCTAGTGTGATGGTTAATATCTGTCAGTTTGACAGGATTTAGACTCTTCATGGAAACAAATGTCTTGGCATGTCTCTTAGGGATTTTGTAAATTGGGTCCTACAGTAACCATAGGTGGCACCATTCCATGGGCGAGGGGTTCTGGGCTGGATAATATGGAGAAAGCTAGCTGAGCATTCAGTATTTGTTGCTGTTTTTCCTCCCTGAGGCTATGTTGTGACTCCAATTTCTGCCATGCTTTCCCTGTCATGAGAGATTCTACTCTCTGGAAATGTAAGATGAAATAAACCCTTTTCTTCCCAAAGCTGTTTCTAGTCAGGTATTTTTTTCCCTAGCAATTAGAAGGTAATTAACACATAAAATTGTTCCTGAGAAATGGGGTCTTCACTGTGATAAGCCTGAGCATGTGGTTCTTAATCTCTTGAAATTGGTTTGCAGGCATAATGTAGAAGAATTTGGAACTTTGGGCTAGAGAAGCCTTACAGTGCTGTAAACAGAACATAATGGACCATTCTGGTGGGAGTTTGGAAGACCAGAAAGCCAAGAAAAATGTGGACTGTGCAGACCCTGCTCATGTGGTTCCACAGGGGAGTAAGGACTCTATCAGGAACTGGGCTAGAGCAGTTTATGTGATATCTGGCATAGAATCTGTCTGCATTCTGCTCATGTCCTCAGAGCTTGAGTGAAGTTAAATGTAATGGACTAATATGTTTGATGGAGGAAATTTTAAGGTAGAATAACATTGGATCTGTATCTGTGCATGGTGTTATTTATATTCCCTGATGCAAATCTACAATGAAAGAGAACAAAATAAAGAAGAAGCCGGGCGTGGGGGTGCACGCCTTTAATCCCAGCACTCAGGAGGCAGAGGTAGGAGGATTGCCATGAGTTCGAGGCCACCCTGAGACTCCATAGTGAATTCCAGGTCAGCCTGGGCTAGAGTGAGACCCTACCTCAAAAAAAAAAGACAAAATAAAGAATAAAAAGTTATGAAAAATATAAACTTTGGACTGGAGAGATGGCTTAGCAGTTAACATGCTTGCCTGAAAAGTCAAAGGACCTTGATTCAATTCCCCAGGACCCATGTAAGCCAGACGCACAAGGTGGCACATGCATCTGGAGTTCATTTTCAGTGGCTGGAAGCCCTGGTGTGCCCATTCTCTCTGACTGCCTCTTTCTCTCTCTCACATAGATAAATAAATAAAAATAAAATATCAAAAAAATTAAAACATATACAAACTTTGGCTCAGAAAGATATATAAGCAAATTTTAAATCCCAGGCCCAGAGACCATAGCCAAGTTAGCTCTAATTGTTAAAGAGATTACCACCATTAAAGATAATCCCAATTGCTCTACATTTGGAACAATAGGAAGAATTCCCTGAGTGCGGGGCCCAGCCCAGTGAAGGCTAAAATCAGGAAGAATGAATTATTTTTTAGAAAATGTTTTTATTTATTTTTCTGAGAAAAAGAGAGAGAGTGTGTGTATAGGTGTGACAGGGCTTCCTGCCACTAGCAAATAAACTCCAGTCATAGCCTCCACTCTGTGCATCTGGCTTTACATGGGTACTGGGAAACAGAACCTGGACAGTCAGGGTTTGCAAGCAAGAACCTTTAACTGCTGAGCTATTACTACAGTCTCAAGAATATGAATTTTTTTGAAAGGAAAAGCCCAATGGAAGACTGCTGAAAGAAAAAGATCAGTGTACAATCTATAACTGGAGAGTCACAACAGGAGAATCTGTCCTCCAGGCTTCCCGAAAAAAGGGAAGACCACTTGGTTGGCATGGCCCTGACTCATCCTAATAAATGACATCAAATCTGAGGGAGCCATAAAGACCTCTTTCCAGGTCCCTACAGTCTCTTAGAGAGCCATTTTTTGACCTCCAAAAGTATATCCTTGATTAAATTTTGGCTACATGCTTGGTTTTGAACAGCCAGAAAGAAAAATGTACCCAAACATAAAGGGGTACAGCAAAGCCTAGAACAAGACACAGGCAGGTAAGTTTGCTCTGTCTTTCATTGCAAAGCCTTATTTTCTATCCTTTCTAGTGTTTAGTTTTTCCGCCACACTCAGTTACTGTTTTATCAGATAGCTATGCTGCAATGCAACTCCATCTATGCAGGCCCCCTTGACCGGCTGATCACTTCTCACTGGACTGCCGACCATCGCTACCTCACAATGCTCTGATGGGGACAGAACAGGACATTTTTCTTTTTGGGGCCTTTAGATAACCCCTCTGAGAGAGACTCTAACTGCAATTATTCTACAACCTTGTCCAGCAGTTAGTTTCTTCTTATGAGGGGGGGAAAGCGAGAGGCAGATGGATAGCATTGGGGGGAGGTATTTAGACAGGAAGGCTCACTGGAGATGGGACTGGATTACTGTCCACTAAGTGAAGGAAAAACAGGTTGTGGCTGCTTAATAGTGCACAATCACTCTGCAGTTGGCAGTGGCTGAGGAATTACTTATGTGCACACGGGGTATGGGCATAGCCCCTTCCAGGATGCTGCACCCAGGTATTCTGACTTCTGATTCAGCCCGAGACCCAGGATAAAAATCTGGCTGCTCATGAAACTTTCGGTGAGCATATTTTCTCTTTTCCATTTTCTGGGCTGCTCATCTCTCAGCACCTGCGGTTTTCACCATCGGTAAGTTTCTGTCCTTCCCACCCTGGCAGCTTGGCTGCTGCTGGGGTGGGAAAGGGTAATGTGTTGTCAACTTATTCTTAAAGGCCTCTCTCTCTTTATCATGTTTTTTTTTTCTTCCAGGCCCATGGACATTTACATGGGCCCTTAGACCAGTGGATGTACCCACCTTCCCCCTTTGGTTTCTGGATTTTATGAAATGAAATGTAATAATTTACTAAAATAATTTTTCTCAGTCTTTCTTTATTTTGTTCTTTGGGAAATCAGACATGAGCTTGGGTTTGAAGTTTTTGTTTGAACACCCAAAAGTCCAATTAAGGGGTTCTGGACTGTACGGAAAGGAGAAAGCTAGCTGAGTGCTGGCATTTATCACTCTCTCTTCCTCCATCGTGAGGATGTGATGATGAAATTCTGGTTTCCTGTTCTTGTCATGCTTTCCCCACCATGATGGGCTATGCCCAGTGGAACTGTAAGTCAAATAAACCCTTTCCTTCCTTAAGTTGCTTCTGGTCAGGTATTTTGTTCCACAGCAATGAAAAAGTCATTGGTACAACTCATACCTTTTTCTTCATAAAAAATGAGTCTGGGGCACTAGAGATGGCTTAGCAGTTAAGGCACTTGCTGGCAAAGCTTTAAAACCCAGGTTTGTATTTCCAGTACTCATGTTAAACCAGATGCATAATGTGGCACATGCATCTGGAGTTGTTTGCAGTGGCAAGAGGCCATAGCATGGCAGTTCTCTCCCTTTCCTTATCTGCCTCTGTGATCACAATTAATTAATTAATTAAAAACAAGTCTGGGTATATTTAGATTGAAAGAACAAATTGGAATTGATAATTTGACTATCAGATTTTTTTTCCTTCAAAACCGACTTTACTGAGGGACAATTTTTATAGAACCTGTGATGTGATAAATCATGACAAATGTGTGTGCCACTGTAACCTGTACCACCATGAATATCCAGTGTGTTTCCATCACCTCAGAGGTTCCTGCTGCCCCAGACCATCACCCATTTCCTTCCATCAGTGGAAGCTGCCTCTAGACATGCATGGAAAAGGAAACTTCCATTTTGCTTTGCATGTTTTGAGTCATTATCTGTTATTTGTACCATTAGTGCCAGTATCAATAGCACCACTATTGGTAAGAAATCTTTCAGATAACTGTCACAATGTAAAGAATTATGTTCACATTATAAATTAGGATATACATTTTCAAATGTGTTTTCATTTTTAACACAGTCCAACTCATGGTGAGGAATGACACCAAAAGCTATGATATCATGTGCTCGTGAGAGCTGAGTAGTATACTGGGGGTGACAAGACACACAGAAGACACATTACTGTTTTTGTAAGCCAGAGTATCACCATGGAAGCTCATTTTTCTATTGATACCTGTCATTGTTGCCTCTCGAGGTTCATGTGCTATTTGGGGATGGCCACTGAGTGGTGGAGCCAGCAGAGGGAGCAGGAATCAAGGGCTGCATCGCAGAGTTTGGCCAGTGTCTTGAAAGGGTCTCTGACAAAACACAAACCTTCCTGGCTACCGTGGGCCACAGGGTCTTCACTGCTCTGGAGCTTGCAAGTCCTTCAGGGAGCCAAGTTTTCAAAATAACTTGTGACTGGAAATAATTTTGCAAACAGATTTCTCTGATAGAAATGGTAAATTCTCCATCCTCTGGTTTTTCCTTCTACCCTCTCACCTCCCTTTCTTTGGGACATAAACCAACAAAATATCTTTGTGTGATCTTATAAGCAAAGTTAACCTTGAAAATGATTAAATGTTCAATATTTATGACCTTACAGAATGATATAAAAATGTTAAAGTGGCCTTCTTCAGGGATTTCTTTACAAGAAAATTAATGGGTGGAGTCATCAGCAGTATAATTTTGAGTATTTCCAAAACTAAAAAAATTTTCAACATGCCATTATTTAAAAATCACATGAAGTTTAAAAAATATTTTATTGATTTATTTATGAGCGAGAAAGAGATAGGTAGAGAGAAAGAGAGAATAGGCATGCCAGGACCTCTAGCCACTGCATACAAACTCCAGAGACATGTGCCCCCTGTACATCTGGCTTACGTGGGTCCTGGGCAATCGAACCCAGATCCTTAGGCTTCACAGGCAAATGCTATAACTGCTAAGCCATTTCCCATGTCCCCCACATGAAGGTTTTAAGTGCTACTAACTGATGGGCTCTGAGGTTGACCTGTGCCGCAATGACATGGCACTTCACCCCGTGGAGTTCCCCTCACCCACCATCCCCACACACCAGCCTCAAAATCATGCTTCCTCTCTAGCCACTCTACTTCTATAAGCATGATGTCATATGAAATATTTGTAATCTTATACTTGTTCCCTGAATCCTTCTCTTCACAATATTGAACAGCTCAAAAGCAGGGATAGGAATTAGACTGGGAGCGGCTTGCTCAAAAGTACTCTGTAGGTTTTTACATACTCTCTATCGTCTCAATTACAAAAGATCATTTTGTAATAACCCCTTCATTAAAAACGTTTTTTCTACTTGTAGCTAACTCAAAAATGTGATACATGGAGATAGGAAAGCTAAATTCTCTGTGAGCAGCATTTTAAAGGTAAAAATAGTGTTCAAAAGGCAAGTTATAGAAAGGGAGCTCTTGCTGTAACTCGTGGAAGGGGCAGAAGGAAGATGGTGCTGGGTCTGGTAATACACAATGCCAAAGGTGGATATATTATTAGAAAAGAGGTTTATTTTGGTTCATGCTATTGGACTACTGCTGAGGACTAAATCTCATGATGACATTTTTGCTTACGGAGTCCTAAAATGGTCCAAAATATCACAAGGTGAGAGAGAAGCAGAGCTTGAGGGACTTAGCCAAACTATCCTTTATAGCAGACTTACTTTCAAGATAACTCAATAAACTACGAACTTATTCACTGAATGAAGGAGTTAATCCACTCATGAGAGCAGAGCCCTAGTGACCACTTAAGGGCTCTGTTTAAGCACCTCACCTTTTGTTTGTTTATTATTTTGAGACACAGTCCCCTATGTGATGTAGGCTGGCTTGAAACTCAAGATTCTCTTCCCTCAGTCTGTCTCCTGAGTGTGGGGTTTTATGGCATATGCCATAATGCCTGGATTTGTCCTTCCTCTTAACATCTCATAGCAGTGATTACATTTCAACATGAGTTTTGGAGGGAGAAAACCATAACAGGGGATGAGGGCAAAAGGAAAAGCCAGTGTGAGTTGAGGCATCATCTTGTATCAGCAATCTCCATTTTACTTGTCAAGAAATGACTTAAGTGGGGTTGGGGAGATAGCTTAGTGGAAAAAAGCTTTCTGTACAAGCTTAAGTACCTGATTTTGAATCCCTAGAATACATGGCACAGCCAATCCCTTATTGCTAGACAAACACCCAACCAAAAGCAGCTTATAGGTAGAAAGGGGTTATTTAAGGCTTACAAATTCCATGGGAACACCATTGATGGTGGAAGAAGCTGGTTCACTTTTATTGCTCCAAGCAGAGAGACATCTTCAAACATCCAGCAAGCACCAACACCAGCAAGTGCAAACTGCCGGAGCCCCAACTGCTCTCCACGTACCTTATAGGGCTAGACTTTAGAACTGTCCCCAAACACACCTTTGTGCTAAATTCCAAGATTCAGCCCCCAGTGATAAGCCCTAACTATAAACCTCCTGCTCCCCATAGTAGGGATCTGCCTCCCAGGGGCTCAAGTAGGAAGTTTAATCAGAAATGCCTGACTATGGGTCCATACAATCAAACTATAACACTTACAGTCAAATACTATAGTGTGAGCATCTGTAATCCCGGCAGGTTTATGGGAAGAATGGAGATAGAGACAGGAGAATCCCTCTAAAGCTCACAGGCCAGCTCGCCTGGAAAATTCAGTGGTGAACAAGGTGGAAGGCAAGACTGACACCTGAAGTCATCCTCTGACCTCCATATGCTTGCAGTGGTACAAGAGTACCTACGCTCACACACATGAGCACACACACGCACGCACACACACACATACACATACATGCCAAAAATGACAACAAACCTTTATAGAAAAAAAGATCTGTTACACACCACAGAGAAAGTGAGGAAGCCTTGGTTATTTTCACTTGGCCAGCATAACACTAAGATGAAAACATGAAGAAAAAAAATGACCAAAAGAGCACAAGGAGGAAACTTCAGTGACTCTCATCTAAAACTGCTGATGCAAAAATGCTGGATACATTAACAGTAAACCAATCCTAATAGTACATTGGAGGAAAGTGCACCATGACCAAAGGAACTGATTGTGAACATTCACAGTAGTTCAGTATCAGACTATCTGTAAAACAAATCACACTCAAATGTAGAGGAGCATCTGATGTAAAACAGGTTTGGCTCTTTTAAGACTTTTCTAGGTCCTGGTGCTTTCAGGTTTAGATAGTAAACCATATTAGGAGGAAAAGAAGAAAAAACTACAAGTTGATCTTATCAATAGATGCCAAAATGGTGACTCATAAAGTTCAATATTAATTCCTAATTAGAAAAAGGCAGAGATTTCCTGAATGTGATAAACAATACATACAAAAGCAAGTTATGGGGCTGGAGAGATGGCTTAGTGGTTAAGCGCTTGCCTGTGAAGCCTAAGGACCCCAGTTCGAGGCTCAATTCCCCAGGACCCATGTTAGCTAGATGCACAAGGGGGCGCATGTGTCTGGAGTTCGTTTGCAGTGGCTGGAGGCCCTGGAGTGCCCATTCATTCTCGCTCTCTCTCTCGGCCTCCCTCCCTCCCTCTTTCTCTGTCTGCTGCTCTCAAATAAATAAATTAATTAATTAATTTAATAAAAACAAAGAAACAAAGGCAAGTTATAAGCATTTTTATTATGGTTTGTTTAAGAAAAGAAAGTTGGATATCACTGTGGTTTTTCAGCACACTTCAAGAATATTATTATATGAGCTTAAGCCAAAGCAATTAGATAGTGCAACATACATGACATCAATACTAGAAATGAGGGGACAAAATTATAATATTTACATATCTAGAAATCCCTAGAGAATAATTATCATTTTTTTTTTTTTTTTTTTTTTTTTTTTTTTGGTGGAGCTGGGGAACACACCTAGAGCCTTGAGCATCCTAGGCCAACACTCTACCACCAAGTCACATCCCCAACTCCTTGGTCTTTAGTACACTATAGCACAGCTGGCTGTAACTTGTGGTCTTCCTGTGTGCCTGCTGAATGTTGGGTTTATCATACCTAGCAAGAGTTTTTATTATTTGGTTTTTAATTTTTTAAAAATATTTTACTATTTATTTGTTTAAGAGAGAGAGAGAATGGGCACGCATGCCAGGGCCTCCAGCCACTCCCAACCAACTCCAGACACATGCTCCACCTTGTGCATCTGGCTTATGTGGGTCCTGGGGAGCCAAATCTAGGTCCTTTGACTTTGCTGGCAAATACCTTAACTGCTAAGCCATCTTTCCAGCCCGAATTTTTATTTTTTAAAGAACCCTGTAAGGAATGATAAGAAAATATAGTAAATTGTCTGCTCTGATGAAAATATTGTACTAAATCATTTTAATTTGCATATTAATAATAACTGATAAAAGTACAACGAAAGAACTACATAGAAATATCCTAAGAATATATAAGACTCATATGAAAAAAATACCTTGGAGTTGGCAGTAGATTCTTAACTCTGATACCCAGATCATAAGCAATGAAAAATAGATTGCCTTCATCAAAATTAAAAATTTTTGTGTTTCGTATCAAAATACAGTAAAAATTGGTGGGAAATCCCCATGGAATTGGAGAAAATGATGCAAATTACATATCTGACAATGGTCTGATGATCTGGAAATCTTATAACTTAACAACAAAAAGACAAATAGCCCAATCAAAATGTCGGCAGAGACTTTTTGTAGATAGTTTAAATGAAGAAAATATATTAATGGCCAATTAGCACTTTAAAATGTCCAACATCATTTGTAATTAGGGAAAGGCAGATTTAGATCACAATGACATACCACTTCATGCCCACTGAATTACTGTAATTAAAACAAACTAGAAAATAAGTTGGCTAGGATGTGGAAGAAGTACATATTGCTGGTGGGTTTACCACCCACATAAGCCAGATGCACAAGGTGGAACATGTGTCTGGAGTTGGTTGGGAGTGGCTGGAGGCCCTGGCATGTGTGCTATTCTCTCTTTCTCTTTCTCTCTTAAATAAATAAATAGTAAAATATTTTTAAAAATTAAAAAAATATAGTAAGAATTCTTGCCAGGTATGATAAACCCACAGCCTCAGGGAAAAACAGATTGCCAGTATTTCAGAAAGTTAAACATACATTTACAATGACTCAGTAATTTCCTTCTGAGCTACATATTTAAAGGGCTTGAAAACAGCTATCCAAACAAATACATGTACACAAATATTCCTGCCACCCCTAGTCACCATATCCCCCAACTGGAAACACGGTGAATGCTAAGTGCCAAGGCATTGCTTCACTTTCAAATAGTTCATTTTATGTTATATAAATTTCACCCTGCAAAGAGTTAAATATGCTCTGATCCCATTTAAAAACTACGCGGGAGAGGCATAAGTGTTTGCCAGGGCATAGCATCAAAGGAATGTCTGATTGATTGCAGGGGAATTTGGAGGCATAATGGAGCTATTCCATATATTTTGCACCTGCCAATGGAACTCTGCATTTAAGAAAAGTGAAACTTGGGCTGGAGAGATGGCTTAGTAGTTGAGGCATTTGCCTGTGAAGCCAAAGGATCCAGATTCTATTCCCTAGGGCCCATGTAAGCCAGATGCACCAGGTGGTGCATGCATCTGGAGTTCATTTGCAGCAGCTGGATGCCCTGGCACACCCATTCTGTCTCCTCCCCCAATCTGCATTTCTCTCTCTCTTCAAATAAATAAATAAATAAATAAAATTTATAAAAGTGAAACTTTTAAGTAAACACAAATATTTAAAATTAAAACAAATAGGGCTAGAGAGATGGCCTAGTGGTCAAGGCACTTGCCTATGAAGCCTAAATACCCAGGTTCAATTCCTCAGTACCCATGTAAGCCAGATACACAAGGTGGTACATGTGTCTGGAGTTTCTCTGCAGTGGCTAGAGGCCCTGATGTGCCCATTCTCTCTATCTACTTCTCTCTCTCATAATAACTAACTAAATAAATAAATTAAAAAATTAAAACATGTATAAGCCAACCAAATAGTAAAAAAACAAAAAACAAACAAACAAAAAAACCCAAACCACAATATACCACCATCATCAAAGAAACCAGTGGTTGACTAAGTCAATGTATTATAATCACTTGCCCTTTTTACTTAGTAGGCAAGGGATTAGAACAAATTGGGTTTATTAGTTATAAGATGGAGCTCATATAGTACTTATAGCCTGTTATGAGATTCTGATTAACACAATATTTGGCTCAGAGAAAGGATTCAGTAAGTTGAAACCATTATTAGTAATAAAATGTAGTCATTTAACATAGGAACTCTGAAGCAAAAGTGCTTGTGTCCCAATTCTGATTTGCTTCTTCACTAGTTGAGTGGCTTTAGGTGGCCTTGAATTAGTCACATTAATTCTGCTCTTCTAAGTTCTCCTATTTTATTTTATTTTATTTTTTTAATTTTTTGTTTGTTTATTTATTTGACAGTGACAGAGAGAAGGAGAGAGAGAGAGAGAGAGAGAGAGAGAATGGGCATGCCAGAGCTTCCAGCCTCTGTAAACGAACTCCAGATGCGTGCGCCCCCTTATGCATCTGGCTATCGTGGGTCCTGGGGAGTCGAGCCTCGAACTGGGGTCCTTAGGCTTCACAGGTAAGCGCTTAACCACTAAGCCATCTCTCCAGCCCAGTTCTCCTATTTTAAAGCCGTGGATGGCAATACTTTGCTCTAGGGTTGCTATGAGGGTCAGCTATTGGTAACTGCTGTAGAGTCCTTAGAATAGAACATTTATAGCTCAGTTGCTATAAATGGAAAGGGAAGAAATAGGGTGGGGGAAATTCTCAAGGCTCGAGATGTTCAGAGGGAAGTGAGGTGAATTGTTGAGTTTGTGTGTGAGGAAATTGGTTTGGTCTTGGTGTTTTCTAAAAGAGCTACGCAGATAAGGTGAATGGAGAAAACGACAAAAAAAAAAAAAAAAAAAAAAAAAAAAAAAGGCAAGTCTGCTATTTCTCAGGTGGACCTTTCAAGAACTTTTCTCACCTGTGGTCGATAGAGGGCAGAAGGCCCAGGCAGACATGGACCTGGATCCTCCATGGATCATGTTTATACATGTGTTTTCTCACATTCATAAACAACCACTACCACCACAAAAGACAACCTGAGATCTGAAAGTAGAGGAAGGATTTTTACATTAGGGACCAGGAAGGGGGCTGAAAAGGAGGAGGAGAAGAGAAAGAGAGGGAGGGGAGAAGAGCATGTATGGACATGATTAGTGAATGCTGTAAGCATGTATGGAATCATCATAGTGAATCTTGTTCATTTGTACAATTAAATTATATCAATGGTCATAAAAAAGAAAGCAGATGATCAATAAAGATACATGTGTCAAATGTCTCAATTCTTTTTACTGTTTATGATTTTCTTTTTATGATACTGGGGCTCAAACACGTAATCTCTCAAATTTTAAAGAATCACTCTAGCACTGAGTATATTCTCTCAAATGTCTGAATTCTTTTTTTTTTTATTTTAGAGAGTGAAAGTGAGAGAGACACAGAGAGAGAGAGAGACAGAGAAAGAGAATTGGCACACCAGGGCCTCAGGCACTGTAATCAGACTTAAGACACTTGCACCACCTAGTGGGTATGTGCAACCTTGTGCTTGCCTCACCTTTGTGCAACTGGCCTATGTGGGATCTGGAGAGTCAAACATGGGTCCTTAGCATTCACTGGCAGGTGCCTTAACCACTAAGCCATCTGTCCAGCCCTCAAATGTCTAAATCCTATCTCTGTGAACATTTATCTTCTTGTTAAAAATATGTATCTTTGGAAAAAAATCCCCATCTTTATGAATTCTCTTAAGGTAATGTAGGCTTGTTCCCATGATGCACATCAAAACTCCAGCCTAGTACTTCTGGTCAAGATGGCATTGGCCTAACCTCGCCTCACCTCATGGGAAAGAAAAGGCAAGACCCTTAAGGTTGGGGGATATTTGTTTAGGGGTTTGCTGATCCTAGTAGGCTTCCAGTGGGAGGAGCTAAGGCAGGGTAGCCCACCAGTCCCCTGATGCCCTCAAGCAGCCATTTTAGCCACAGTCCCAGTAGGAGGTCCCTCCTGCATTAGCAGCAGGCCAAGTGGACCCAAGCTAGCAGGCTAGGTCCTCTGCCCTAGGCTTTCCCGCCACCTGGAAGAACTCCACCAGCCCATCAGCATCTCTCTGTACCCCCCCAACAGCCTTGCTCCCCCATTCCCCCCAGTTTTGCTGTCCCTCTCCGGTGATAGTGAATGCCACTCCTGCCCAGTCTTGCTGTCCTCAGAGGAAAATTCATTGCACTAACTGCCTTCATAACAAAGAGAGAGATCCCAAATCAATAACCTAACCATCCATATAAAGGCATTGGAAAAGCAAGAAGTATCCAACCCAAAAAGCTCCAAATAGAAAGAAATAATTAAGATCAGAGCAGAAATTAGTGACTTGGAAACTACCAAAACAATTAAGAAAATTGATGAAACAAAGCTAGTTCTTTGGAAAAATAACCAAGATAAACACCTGGCCAATTTAATCAAGCAAAAAAAAAAAAAAAAAAAAAAAAAGAGAGAGAGAGAGAGAGAGAGAGAGATGATTCAAATTAACAAAATTAGAAATGAAAAAGGAGAGATCACAGCAGACATAAATGAAATTGGGAGAATCATCAGGACTTACTTCAAAAACACAAAACTGGATAATATGGATTAAATGAATCAATTCCTGGACACATAACCACCTACAAAAGCTAAACTCAAAGCAGATTAATCTCCTAAACAAACCTGTCACAAACATTGAGATTAAAAGGGTAATCAAAAACCTCCCTAAAAAGAAGAGTTCAGGACCAGATGGCTTCTCAGCTGAATTCTATCAAACTTTCATTGAAGGACTGAAAGCAATTTTTCTCCAATTGTGTCACACAATTGGAGAACAGGAAAGCTCCCCAACTCCTTCTATGAAGCTAGTATCACCCTAATACCAAAACCAGGCAGAAATGCCAAAGAAAAGAAAGCTACAGGCCTATTTCCCTGATGACCTTAGGTGCAAAGATCTTGAACAAGATCCTCACAAACCAAATTCAACAGCACATCAAAAGCATTATCCACCTGGATCAAGTAGGCTTCATCCCAAGAACACAGGGGTGGTTCAACATACAGAAATTTGTCAGTGTAATACACCACATAAATAAGCTTAAACACAAAAACCACATAATCATCTCAATAGATGCAGAAAAGGCCTTTGACAAAATACAATATCACTTCATGATCAAAACATTCGAAAGAATAGGCATGGACGGTCTATATCGCAACACAATAAAGGCTGTATATAAAGATCCTAAAGCCCAAATAATACTTAATGGGGAGAGACTGAAAGAATTCACATTGAGATCAGGAACAAGACAGGGGTGTCCACTCTCACCTCTGCTCTTCAACATAGTACTGGAAGTTCTAGCTCAAGCAATAAGACAGGAGAAAGAAATAAAAGTGATACGAAGTGGAAAGGAAGAAGTTAAGTTAGCCCTATTTGCAGATGACATGATTCTATACAGAAGTGACCCGAAAACCTCCATCTCAAAACTCTTAAAAGTGATTAAGTCCTTCAGCAAGGTAGCTGGATACAAGATCAATGCACAAAAATTAATAGCCTTTCTATATGCAAAAGACAAAGACAAAGAGAAAGAAATAAGTGACATTGTTCCATTTTCAATATCACACACACACAAAATACCTTGGAGTAACATTAATCAAGGAGGTGAGAGACCTTTATAGTGAAAACATAAAAATACACTCAAGAAAAAAATTCAGGAGGACTTGAGAAAATGGGAAGACTTCCCATGCTCCTGGATAGGCAGAATTAACATTGTGAAAATGGCAATCTTACCAAAAGCAATATATAGATTTAATGCAATACCAATAAAAGTCCCAAGATCTTTCTTTAAAGACATAGAAAAAGTGATCTCAAAATTCATATGGAATGGCAGAAGGCCTCAGATATCTAAGCATATTCTCAGCAAAAGAAACACCTCTGGAGGCATCACCATACCTGATATAAAGCTATACTATAAAGCCATAGTAATAAACAACATGGTATTGGCGTAAAAACAGGAACATAGACCAATGGAATAGAACCGAGGACCCTGGCTTTGTGTCAAGTAACCACAGCTGCTTGATATTTGACAAATACCCTAAAAATGCAGACTAGAAAAAAGACAGCATTTTCAACAAGTGGTGCTGGACAAACTGGATAACCGTATGCAGGAAATTGAAACTTGATCCACACACATTACCATGCACAAAAATCAAGTCCAAATGGATCAAAGACCTCAATATAAACCTGGAAACTCTGCTACTACTGGAAGAAAAAAAATAGGAGGAACTTCCCATGATATAGGAGGGGGGAAAAGACTTCCTGAACAAAACCCCACTAACTCAGGAAATTAAACAATCTCAACCATTGGGATCTCAGGAAGCTGAAAAGCTTTTTCACAGACAAACAAACAATAAGCAGAGCCAATAGATTTCCCACAGAATGGGCGAAAATATTTTCCAGATACACAACAGACAGAAGCCTAATTTCTAGAATCTATAAAGAACTCAAAAACCTAAACAATAAAAAGTCAAACAACCCAGTCACAAAATGGGGCAGAGAACTGCACAGAGGAATACAAAAGGCAAACACACACTTAAGAAAATGTTTAACATCCCTAATCATCAGGGAAATGCAAATTAAAACAACTATGAGATTCCACCTTACCCCCATAAGGATAGCAAACATTAAAAATATAATGACAACAAATGCTGGCAAGGTTGTGGGGAAATAGGAACCTTCATTCACTGTTGGTGGGAATGCAAGGTAGTGCAACCACTATGGAAAGAAATATGGAGACTCCTGAAAACAATGACTATAGAGCTACCAACAGACCCAGTTATTCCTTTACTGGGCATTTATCCTAAAAGCTCCAAACCTCAGCTCAGAGATATTTGCTCAACCATATTTATAGCTGCTCAATTCATAATAGCTAAGAACTGGAATCAACCCAGATGTCCATCATTAGATGAATGGATAACTAAGATGTGGCATATCTACAAAATGGAATTTTACATAGCAGTAAGGAAAAATAACACAATGAAATTTGAAGAAAAATGGCCAAACTTGGAACAGTCATTCTCAGTGAACTCACCCAGTCACAGAAAGATAATCATCACATGGTCTCACTCATCTGTGGCTCCTAACCTGAATCTGCCCATGATGCTAACATACCTAATAAACATCTCGAGGACTGTACAATAGGGATGGTGGGGTGGGAGAGCAGGGCAGGGTGGGGGGAGACAAAAAACTGGACCCAGATGGAAATGGTACCATAAAATCCTACATCCTGAAAGACATACTAAAGAGCTGAACCTTCATCAGGTGCTAAGAGAGAATACCTGATATACAGGGGCCTGGAGAGGGTATAATAAAGACTACCCTCAGTCTTCTCCTGTTTCTCTCTATCTCTCTTTTTTCTCTTTCTCTTTTATGTTACCTATATTTTTCTTCCTTCTTCTCCCTTGGAACTGACCTGTAACTCCTAGTATCAGCATGTGGTTAACATCCACAATGAGCTGTTGATCAAAGAGACCTACAAGGATTCCCAAAAGAAGACAGAATTCTGTCAGAGTACTTGATGACCCACCAAAGGTAAGACCCTACAGCCAGACACCATATGCTGTTGGGATGGAACATGGAACAACCTTGCTGGAAACTGGAAGAGAGTCAATCCCCAGACAGTTAACTTATCTAGTACCAGAAGATGTTACATGAGCAACTGGGGAAATATGACCAACATCTGTCCAAGCAACTTGTGGTCTAAGCTACTCAACAGTAATCAACCTGATGTGATGCTCACACAAGTGCAATAGTGGCACATAGACATGCTTGGAAACCAACTGCTCCTGATTTGGCTGACAGATCCTCTCAGTGGAATAGAACCCATACCTGGAATGGGGAAACAATTAAGAACCATATCCAAAAATGAGCCTACTCTCCAATATCAAGCTCCCACCAACAGTGGGCTACAAGAGGGCCTACACCTATTAAATTCTCAGCAATTTGGCTAACTGATCCCCTCACTGGTATGGGACCCATAGCTGGAGCTGGGAAACAAGTCAGAACCATATACAAACATAAGCCCACTCTCCAATATCAAGCTACCATCAATTGTGGGCTACAAGAGGGCCTACACCTATTAAATTCTGTATAAAAAAAAGTAAGGGTTATCTCATTTGTCCTGGTGCTAACTTACTCTCCGTTGGAGAATCTGCTTCTCTTTTTCAGATAGATGTAGATCCTAAGGAGAGAGCCACCCCATCATACCTCAAAAGGGCCCCTGCTGAAACTAAGAAAAATTGGAGAAACAAGCAAGGGGGCTGTTTTCCTGATGAACCAGATACCAGCACAAGGGGGAAGGAGATCAGCACAGAGAAAAATCAACTCCTACCAAATCAGAGAGCCAGAGCCTCAGAGGCCCCCAACACCTCATCACTGAAGCAGACCAAAAATGAACCCAACATGGCTCAGGGAAATTTTGCAGAAGAGGGGGCGGAAAGAATGTCAGAGTCACATGTTGGGTCATGATATGCAGAGACATTTAGCTTACCCATAACTGTGGGCTAACTCCACAATGCATGACCCGTATACCTCAACAAGGATGGGCCAAGGGGAGGGGGTAGGTCATGGATGAGCCTAATAATGGTACCAAACGGACTGTATTTGCTGAATACAAAGCTAACTAATAAAGAAAAAAGAAAAAAAAAAAAGAATGGGTATCCATGTATCTTGCACTGGCCTAACTCTCTGTCAGAGAATTTGCTTCTCTTTTTCAGATGGATGCAGAACCTGAGGAGAGAGTCAGCCCATTGCACCCCACCTGGGCACCACCTGAAGCCATAGAGTTAGTGGGGTAATGAGCAGGAGATGTTTTCTTGAACCTGGTACCAGCACAAGGGTGAAGGAGACAAACACAGAGAACACTCAACTCCTACCAAATCAGATATCCAGAGATACAGAGACTCCCAAGACCTCCCATCACTGAAATATACCTAAAATGAGCCCAACATGGATCAGGGAAATTTGTGGAAGAGGGGGCAGAAAGATTGTTAGAGCCATAAGTTGGGTCATTATGCACAGAGACATTGCCTCTCCTTCATAATTGAGGGCCAGTTCCACCATGCAACACCCACAATCTGCAGGAGGGGGGAACAATAGGGAGGAAGATAACAATGGCTGTATACTCACTATATACATAAGTAATTAAAAAATAGAAAAAAAGAAAAAAAACCCAAAATCCAGCCTCACCATTACTCACCTCCAAAGCCATCTTCACACGTTTAGACATTTGTTCTCACAACACCCACTTTTTGCTACCAAGATATGAGTTACTTTGTTGGGTTCTCAAAGAAAAATACTACTGACTTGGTGGCTTAAAAAACAGAAATTGATTTTCTTGTAGTTCTGCAGGCCTGAGGTAAAAGTGTCTGCATGGTTAACTCCTATTAAGGCCTCCTTCCTTAGCCTGCAGATGACTATCTTTTTCCTGTGTTTTCCTATGACCTGTCTATGCATGTCTGTGTCCTAAATTTTTCTTTTAATTACAGAAGTCATACTAAGGGACATTTTAACGGCCTCATTTCAACTAAACTACCTGCTTAAATGCAGCCATATTCTAAGAAACTGAGGTTAGGACAATTCAGTCTATGAAAACTTTGAAGTAGCCATTTCTTTAGGACACACTTCTTCCCAGTGAAATTCAAGAGAGAATTAATGTAAGATTTAAGGAAAAATGAGAAGAACTTTGTTTTTGGAAAATCATTAAATAATGGGCTTGAAAAAACCCATTAAGTTAAGAAAACATAGATGAGAATTTGAGGAATGTTAGTCCAAAGCTGCATCTTTTTTACTGTTGATTTTGGACATACACACTAGTTAAACCCGTGGCTACATTTCATATGTTTGAGGATTGGTCATCGACTCCTGGGGTCAGGATGGATATTCTCTTCTGTTGAACTTATCACATTTTATTGCCTATTTCTACAAAAGTCGAACAAAGTTGAGAGCAAGCATGTTTGAATCATATTCACTAATGATATAGGGTGTAGGACAGGGCAAGGGCACAATAAAAGGGTGGTGCACTTTGGCCATATTACCCTTGATAGGTTTGCCAGCCTTCTCACTTTCTGCTAAAATTGAGTAACTTTCTGTAAAATTGAGTAAAATTGCTAACACATGGGAAGTTAGTGTGGTGAAATGAAAGACCTTTTCCTTCCCCTTTGCTCAAGGTATAAACACCCACATAATTCACTCTGATCTCTTCCTAACCACAGAAGTGACCCCTGAAAGTTGCAGTATGGAACTGATTTCCTTGACCTGTGAGAATCCTGGGCCATGAATTTGTTTTTGGCCACCCAGAAGACAACGTCATTTTTGTAGGTGACGAAGTCAGATTGATGCCGTTTGGCCTCAGAGCTCTAGGTGCCATGCTCACATGGATAATTGTATATAGCCAGGTACTGATTCAGAGAATTCTCATTATCACACCCCAACCTAAGCAAACATAAATAGTCATCACCTCAGTTTAAGTAAAAACACACTTTTTTCAATGTAGTAATAAGTAGAAAAAACTTTCAGAAAGATATGTTAGGATTATACTTTCTATTTTGAGAGAGAGAGAGGGAGAGAGAGTGAGAGAGAGAGAATGGGCACACCAGGACCTTCAGCCTGCTGTAAACAAACTCCAGACATGTTCATTCACTTGTGGCACATGTGTGACACTGCATGCCTGCATCACTGTGTTTGGCTACGTGGGACCTGGAGATTTGAACATAAGTTCTTAGGTTTCACAGGCAAGCGCCTTAACTGCTAAGCCATCTCTCCAGCCCAGACTTTATACTTTTTTCTCACAATGCACACACATGCACACCCACACCTATACATACTTCTTGCTGAAACATACTAGCTGAAATCATCTTATCTTTCCTTTGAAAGAAACTGTCATGAATTTTTACTGCTCTACATGTTGACTAATAGTGGTAGAACTAAGCTCAGTAGTAAAATATTTCTATCAATAAATGAGCAGTTTTGCATATTTATTTTATGATACAAGTAGTTTTCATATATATATATATATATATATCTATGCATATATATTATGAAATATTTAGAAGCTAGTTATAAATATCATGGCATATCATTCCCAATCACATATAACTCTTTAGATTAAAACATTTCTTCTGAGACTTCCAGGTAAGAGGGCAGTTTAGAAACCACTTGATAGGAAGTGGCTGATTATAGTTAGGGAAAGGAACAGGAATATTGTATCCCTTGACCAGATGCCTCTCCTGTCTCTACTTAACATTCTCCCACTGAGCCACATCCCCATCTCTCTCATCTCTATGATTCACTTGCATATTGCCCCACAACAGGACTCATTGCTGTCACTATAACTGCCCCACTGCTGCTGTGGAAACATCAGCTCAAATGGCCTCTTCTAAAAACCTTACTACACAGATGAATCACTAGGGGTTTTATAGAAGGATTTCCCTTGGTGTTTGAATGGGGAACTTGGAAACAACACCCAGAAATGATGCATGCACGACAAACAGTGCTCAGCCTCTACACAGTACCTACTTGCCTGGTCTGATCACAACAGTGGCTAGGCAGAACTCATCTCAGCCATCCTCCACTCCCATAACATAGTTACCCAGGTGTGGCTTTGGAAACCTCTGAGACAAGAACTTGACTGGTAAAAAACAGCACAGAGCATAGTCTGGAGTGAGACTTGAACAGGAGAGGATTACTGAGAAACTCCCAGCAGTGAAGTGAAATCCAATAAGAAAGCCAGTCAGATTTAATATCCTACATCTTCACCCAGCTAGCTTCCCCTGCTGTAGCTATTCCATTATTATATATTATGCAAGGTAAATTTAACCAGCTATTTCCTCTTTACATAATACACAAACTCAGTTTTGCATGCCAGCCTGGTATGCAATGTTGTTGCCCTATATAGTTCATTTGTTTTCCCTCCATATTCTTTGCTTTTACTTTTTTGTCTCCTAAAGAAGATAGGCTATGCTATTTGCAGGACCTTGGTGACTCAGTCTCCTGAGAGATGAGGAAGTGGTATTGCATCTGATTGCATATCTTTACCCCTATCTCTTAAGACTATATTTACTGCAAAACTCCCATGGGGCCAGGCATGGTGGTGCACGCCTTTAATTCCAGCACTTCGCAGGCAGAGGGAGGAGGATCACTGTGAGTTTAAGACCAGCCTGATACTACATAGTGAATTCCAGGTCAGCCATGGCTAGAGTGAGACCTTACCACAAAAAGAAAAGAAAAGAAATTAAAGAAAGAATGAAAGAAAATAAAAGAAACTTCCATGTATCTCCTTTCTTTTCTCTGAAATTCCTCTATTTATGTTCCTTTCTCTACTTCCTATTAACTAAATACTAGTCATGATTCCTGACATGGTTTTTATTTTCTCTTTCTTTTCACTCACACAATACTTAATATACTAGTACATATACTATTATCAGTTTTCTTTTGCTTTCTAAAATAATTGGTACTTAAGGAGTGATTATTTTGTTGTCAACTATTACTCTATTTTCCTAGTAGATTTACTGCTAGATAGTGACTGTTCTTGCACACAGTACTCAACTCACAGAGGAGAACTGCGTATACAGCCTGGTTCCCTGAATATAAGTCTTACAAAGAAAAATTACCCTGCAACCCTAGTAAAAGTTCTGAACATACTCTCTTCTGAACATAGAAAAGACCTCCATTGAAAAAAGAAAGATGATTTGAATTAAAAAAAAATCTTTAAACAATTAACTAATGCCAGATGTGCAAATCCCAATGCAAAAACAGAAGTCACATGAAAAACAAGACAATATGTCTCCTTCAAAAATTACTAATCCCATAGTAATAGCCCTCAATGTGAGTGACATAGATAAATTCCAAACAAAGAATTAAAAAATGACTCTGAACATAGTCAAACAATTTAAAGAGGACATTAGTAAAGTCTTGAATGAATTATAAGAGAATACAAACAGTGGAAATTACAGTCCTCATTTTTGTAACTGGTCACATAGCCTTAGCTGGTATTTGTAACTATGTTCTTCTAATACCCATTCTGTATTTCCTCCACGTGCAGCAAGTAGAACTACCATTATGACCCAGTTATACCACTTCTGGCCAAATATCCAAAGGGTTCTATATCCTACTACAGAAATACTTTCACATTTATGCTCGTTGCTGCCTTATTCACAAAAGCTAGGGAATATAATTGGCCTAGATGGCTATCAATTAATGAATGGATAACAAAAATGTCATTTATATACACAATACAATCTTATTCATCTGTGAATAAAAGTGGAATTTGTAGGAAAGTATTACATTGAGTGAGGTAACAAAGACCCAGAAAGACAAACACTACATGTTCTCCTTCATATGTGGATCCTAGCTTTGAAGCTTCATATTTGTATGTTTAACTTGGAGTGTCTATAGAGGCCAGCAAACTAGAAAGAGGCCATGGAAGGGAAGAATTTTTTGTTTGGGGGGGGGTGAGTATAACATGTTCAATGAATGTAGAGAGAGAATACTAATACTTGAAAGTTTTAAGAGGGAATGGGGGTGGAGGATGGGGAAAAGAGAGGTTTAAGGAAGGGTTAACAGAAACAAAAGTTATACAAAAAAGTCATATGGAAACCTACTACCTTGTAAACTAATTAAAATATAATTTAAAAAGAGAGTTTGAATGGAATTACCCCAAATACATTGATAATATTACTTCTAGAAGCTATTAAACAAAAGCCCCAGTGCCAGGCATGGGATACCTTCTTATAAGACATTCAAAGACCTCTTAAACGACATGGACTATTGCCATTGCTCTTGGTTGCACACCAGAACTAGATGGTAATACCTGGCTGCTCAAGCCATCACACAGTTTGGTCACAGGACATAGAGAAATCAAGCAGGAATTGAATTGGAAGCTTCCTCCCCATTGGCTAGTTCTCACAGTACCAAAAGGTGCTATGAAAGCTGTGAGGAAGAAAAGCCATGGGTAGCCTTACCCAGCAGTGTACCTCAGGTACTATGCAACTAAATAGCCAGCCAAGATGTGCTCACTGGTACAATGGTTCCCTGGCTGTTATGGGAGTACCCAATAGCTTTCTGATCAGATTTGAGGTTCACTCAACAGTGAGGGTTTCATGGTCTTTAAAATATGGTCTAAAGCCTATGACTTGGGAGGTCACAGCTCCTGGGGGAAAACTACTGCTGATGTTATGGTAAATGCTATGCTGTCAAACTTCTTTATAAATGTTTAGGATTCAACCCACAGATTAGAGCTGCTGTCAGCCTTGATATGAAATGTTTTTGTTGTAGTGGCTGGTGGTTAATGCAGAAATTTGACAACAGGTCAACAGGCTGAAAATAAGTGACTATTGATTGCTCAGCCCTATATGGGACATCTATATATCACACCAGGTCAGCCTGGGCTAGAACGAGACCCTACCTCAGAAAAATGAAAATAACTAAAAGAATTATGATTTTGGAGCTGTGGAGATGACTCAGAGATTAAAGGCATTTGCTTGCAAAGCCTGCAGTCCCAGGGTTCAATTCTGTACTACCCACTTAAAACCAGATGCACAAAGTGTCACATGCATCTGTAGTTTGTTTACAGCAGCAAGAGGCCCTAGCATGCCAATTCTGTCTCTCTCTGCTCTGAAATTTAAAAAAAGAAAACATTAAAAAGTCATGAGTTCATAATTATATTTTTAATTAAAATTAACAAATAATTCATTACTTTCTTTGGTTTTATAGTTTATCTTTTTTTATCATATTAAAATATTAGTTACTATAAAAGTAACAAAGTTACTTATTTGTTTTGCCCTACATTTTAAACACCAGTATTACTAGTATATAAAATGAAGTGAAAATTAGCATGTCTTTGTGTTAGTTCCTTTTGTCTTTATAGCTATCTAAGGATGCATAACACTGTTCTAAGCTTTAAAAGCTGTCAAGGTAATCCCAGTGTGGTTATATAAAGGATTTCATATAAAGTTAATGCTTTTTGTGTGTGTGTTCCTGGGACTCAAACTCATTACATTGCATATGCTAAGCAAGAACTTTAGCATAGAGCTACATTCCAGCCCTCATTCTGTTTTAAATTTAGCAGGTTTACTCTTTACAGTTTATTTTATTTCTGAGTCATATAAACAATTACATGAAGCAAAAGTCAAAGTGTCTTTCTTTCTTGTCTCCCTCTTTAAACCAAAGGCATTGCATTCTATCACTGAGCAACATCTCCAACCCTTTTAGTATTTCCAAATTTGAAGCAGGGTCTCAGTAAATTGCTGAGGCTGGCCATGAACTCACTTTGTATGCAGGCAGGTCTTGAATTTGTATCTTCCTGTATCTACCTTCCTTGTATCTGGGAATACAGGATGGGATCACTACTTTAGTGTGATGGCTAATCCCTGACTGTCAATTTGATAGGGTTTAGAATCCCCATGGAAATAAATATCTTGAGTGATTTTCTAGATTAGGTTAATTGAGGTGGAGGACACACTCTAACTGTGCATGGGTAGCACCATTCCATGGACTGGTGTCCCAGGCAGGAAGTGAACTGAGCAGCAGCATTCTTTACTCTCTGCCTCCTGACTGTGGATGCAATGCGACCAGCTGGCCTTTGGTCGAGCCTTTCTTGCTGTGATGGAACATATGACCTTGAAACTGTAAGCCAGAGTAACCTTTTCCTTCCTTAAGTTCTGGTTAACCTTTTTGTCCCAGCAATGAGTAAAGTAACTGAAATACTTGGCTATCTTTAGAGAATTATTACCTTCATCTTTATCTCATTTACCTGACTCATCCTTTATCCCCTTAGATGACCACTTATTAACTTATTATTGGTTTCTTCTTTGTACTTCTATGTTTATTTTTGCAATAACAGGCAGGTATGTGTTTTTCTAATGTTTTTCCTTTACAAAGGTAGTAATATGTATACTTTTCCATAATTTTCCTTCTTTAACTTAGTACTATTGAAGGAGAAATAGGAGAAAGAGATTCTTTTAGGCAGATTCAGTTAGAGTCCCAGAGAGAACCTATGCCACCTTACCCTGGCAGGAATGGAACTCGTGTCTTTCTGCTCAAGACTCAACTACTACAGCTGCAGTGCCCTCTGATGTCCACATTCTATCATACTACTTCAGTGGGCTGCCCTTTGGGATCCACCCTTCAAATCTGTAAACCAATTGAGTTTTCCTGTTGCATACCCAAATCTGATGAAAGAATCAATTTTCAATCGGCTAGAAAAGTCTGTCCACACTGTTTTCCAATCTCTTCCTTTCTCTGGATTCCCTCTTATTCCTGCTTAGATACAATTGAGTGACTTCCCCTCTCATCCAGCTTGGCTGGGTTGTTGGGGAGGGATAGAATACTGCTTCTTGGTCTGGATGGTTTTTCTGCTTGCCTCTGCTTTATAGTTTAGGGTAACTTCTCACTTTAATTATGTGTATGATTTTCCTCTGATCTCTGAATCTAGCATGTGCATATTTCCCTTATACTCTACATCTACCATGTGAGTGCTTTCTCTAAGTCTGTTACCTGTGTAATTTCTCTAAACTCATAGTAACCATTGGTATAACTATCTTTATGACTCATTTCTCATCTGAATGTCTTGGTCTCTGCATTGATATTTTCCCCCTGCTATTATTACTTAAGCCCCCACTATTTGCCCTCTTAACTTTCTTCTATGGGAAAGCACAAGGTGGATGCTATGTATTCCTTCTAAATATTTCTACACAAGCTCCTATGTTATATCCTCCACATGCTTGTGGCTCTACTGCAGCCTTTCCTCAAAAATTTCAATTTCTCTTAAATGAACCTTATGAACTATTCACTGTTTTCCACAGGAGTCATGTTTCTTACTTCCCATATGTTTATGACTCTGTCCTAGCTTTCTATCTAGATCCCAACTTCTCTTAAATAAACCCTACAATCTATGATTTCTCCCTAAATAAACTTAATAATTCAAAATTTATCCTTCTTGACTTCATTTTCTTATCAATTCTTTGTTAAAAATAGAATAGCAGAGCTGAAGAGATGGCTTATTGGCTAAGGTGCTGGCCTGTAAAGCCTAGGTTTCCAAGTTTGGTTCCCCAGTACCCATATAGGCCAGATGCACAAGGTGGCACATGCATCTATCTGGAAATCAGTTGCAGTGTCTGGAGGCCCTGGCATGTCCATTTTTTTTTTCTCTCTCTCTCTCCCTCTTTCTCTCTTCACTTCTCTCTCAAATAGATGAATAACAAAAAATAACAGTACCCATAAACTGGGGTCCATAAACTTGGGGAAACCCTCCTGAACCCCAAAGTCCTACATCACTCCACAATGTTGTATGGAGGTATTTTTCATTATATTTTCATAGTACTACATTATGTCATAACTGACATATCCATTTCCTTATTGGTAGACATTTTGGCAGTTTATAATTTTATTCTTATTTTTGATAATTTTAAATGGGAAAAATATGTTTCTTTAATCTCCTGACTTTATAAACAGTGTTGTTTTCTTCTCAGTGGATTCTGGTCTGATTTGCTTGATCATGTTAATTGGCTCCAAAACTGAAAATTAGAACATAAACTTGTAATAATTATTAGTAACACAGGAGTGAGTAGACATGAATAAGACTCTCAGGCAAGCTGTCCTACTCAGACTTATTTAGAAACTTGCATTTTTTTTCTTTATTAGTTAGTTTTGTATTCAGCAAATACAGATAGTTTGGTACCATTATTAGGCTCATCTGTGACCTACCCCCTCCCCTTGGCCCCTCCTTGTTGAGGTATAGGGGTCATGCATTGTGGAGTTAGCCCACAGTTAGGGGTAAGCTAAATGTCTGCATATCATGACCCAACATGTGACTCTGACATTCTTTCTGCACCCTCTTCCGCAAAATTTCCCTGAGCCATGTTGGGTTCATTTTTGGTCTGCTTCAGTGATGAGGTGTTGGGGGCCTCTGAGGCTCTGGCTCTCTGATTTGGTAGGAGTTGATTTTTCTCTGTGCTGATCTCCTTCCCCCTTGTGCTGGTATCTGGTTCATCAGGAAAACAGCCCCCTTGCTTGTTTCTCCAATTTTTCTTAGTTTCAGCAGGGGCCCTTTTGAGGTATGATGGGGTGGCTCTCTCCTTAGGATCTATATCTATCTGAAAAAGAGAAGTAGATTCTCCAACGGAGAGTAAGTTAGCATCAGGACAAATGAGATAACCCTTTTTTTTTTTATATAGAGAATCTAATAGGTGTAGGCCCTCTTGTAGCCCACAATTGATGGTAGCTTGATATTGGAGAGTGGGCTTATGTTTGGATATGGTTCTGACTTGTTTCCCAGCTCCAGCTATGGGTCCCATACTAGTGAGGGGATCAGTTAGCCTAATTGAGAGCAGTTGGTTCCCCACCATGGCTGTGTGCCACTATTGCACTTGTGTAAGCATCACGACAGGTTATTTGCTGCTAAGTAGGATAGACCATTCGTTGCTTCAACAGATATTGGTCATTTTCCCCCAGTCGCCCATGTAGCACCTTCTGGCACTAGACGTGCTGACTGTCTGGGGACTGACTCTCTTCCAACTTCCAGCCATACCATTCTAATTTGCATGTCAATCACATAAGGTGTCTTCAGGAGTAGGTTCTTACCACTAGCCTTTGGTGGGTCATCAAGTACTCTGACAGAAATCTGTCTGTCTTTTAGGAAACCTTGTAGGTCTCTCTGATCAAAAGCTCATTGTGGATGATAGCCCCATGCTGGTTCTGGGAGTTACAGGTCAGTGCCCACTAAGAAAATGAGGAAAAAGATAACTAATATACAAGAGTTAGAGAGAAGAGAGAGAGAGAGAGAGGGAGAGGGGAAGTGAGGGAGGGAAGATGTAGGAGATTAAGGTTAGTCTTGATCTTACCCTCTCCAGTGTCTTGTGGGTCAGGTGTTCCCTGTAAGGGCCTAGTGAAGGATCAGCCATTTGGTCTGTCTTTTAGTAAGTAGAAAATTATGGTACCATTGCTGTTTGGGTCTAGATTTGTGTTTCCCACCCCTTTGATGCCCTCCCCTCCCTCCCCTTCCATCCTAGTGTCTAGTCTAGGAGATGCTTGCTGGGTATGTAAGGTATCTTGGGTAGATTCAGGTTAGGTGCTGTAGATGAGTGAGACTATGTGGCGATTTTTTTTTTTTTTCTGTGATTGGGTAAGTTCACTGAGAATGATCTGTTCCAGGTTCAACCATTTTTCCTCAAATTTCATTGTGTCATTTTTTCTTAAGAAACTTGTATTTTTTAAAAATAACTTACTTTGCTGTTTTGTTTGACTTAGAATGAATTCTTAATGAAACAATTACATTTTAAAGGCATATTCAGATTGTCAGAGGAAGGTAAGCTTGTGGACCAAGTACTTAATCAACCTCTGCAAATTAGATCATGTGCATTTCCATGACTGGGGTAGATGTAGTGCTTAATCTTCATTGCCAGCTTGAGTGGTTTGGAATCACCTAAGATGCACCTCTAGCCATGTTTGTGAAGGCATTTCCTGTGAGGTTTAAATGAAGAGGAGACACTCACCCTGTACGTTGGTGGCACTGTTCATGAGCTGGCATCCCAGAACAAACAGGGAAAATACAGAAGCCAACTGAGCACCAGCATTCATCACTCTGCTTGCTCTCTGCAGACATAATGTGACCAGATGCCTCAGACAAGATACACTGATGTATCTTCTGTTCACAATGGACAATATCCCTTCAAACTGTGAGAGAGGAAAAAAACTTCCCTAAACTTGGTTTTCTTAGATACCACCTTAACAACAATTACATTTGGTGGAAGGAGAGAGAAATGCTGACATTTTATGGAGAGTGGGAGAACAGGCATGCAGCAATATGCATAAACACACAGCTGTCAAAATGACATGACATTGGATTTCCTAAACTTTTGTCAGAATATTGCATCTACAACTGTCACTTCTATACTTCTCTTTGTCCTTGGTTAAACCTTATATTTACACAATGGAGTTTTAGAATATATATGTATACAAAAATATGTATAGTCCATATTTAACTACAAATCTTAACTAATGATATCTTCACTGCTTGTATTTTGCACTTGCATTTGTTCAGTTTTGATTTTGCTTATGAGGTATGTGACCATCTCCCAATGCCCCCACTACAGCTCAATGCAGAGTAGTGGACTGCAATTACCTGACCATTGTCCTACTGTTGGGCATTTAGCTTCCATGTCACCACAAGCATTTTTTTTGACAGGGTCTTGCTATGTAGACCTGGGTGACCTGGTACTATCTGTAGAGTTCAGTCTGTTTTGTAATTCTTGACAATCCTGTCTCATCCTTCTAAGTGTTGGGATGATAGGTATTAACTACATTTGATTATAATTAGCATTTTTGAAAATTACCATACATAGCTATGATTATTTTCTAAGTTGTTTGAATTTATATTGGTATGTGATTTTTCTTCCTATAATGTATTACATATTTGCATGTCCTTTCTATAAATTGTCTGTTGTAGATTATATTTATTTCATATATGATTATAGCATTTGCCTGCCATATAATATGTATATCACATATACATAACAACATATATTACATACACCTATGAATCTGATTTATATATGTAATTTTATTATACTTATTTCCATATCTTTTGAATTATTGTTGACTTTTTTGTTTACTTTTTCTGGTATGAACATTTAACATATTTTTGCACACATGTAGATATTTTGAATTGTTGAATGAACATAACATTTTTTCTTTATGATTTCTTCCCTCACCTCTCAATTGACTTGCATGTTGTCTTGTAGGCATTTGGTACATATTTCTGATTTTGGAAGCAAGTATCATCATAGAGCTTAGAGCCGAAGACTTCAGCTGCTTGTTACAGGGAAACTATGGAGAGAGGAAGTGGTGGAGGGGACACACTCCCAAGGTCTCAAAATGTTCACAGCTTAGGAGAAGGAGGAAGTGGCTTAGTGAAGACCAGTGAAAGAGTGCTTGGAATACTGCATGTGTTTTAAGAGTGCAGCAGGGGTACTGGTAATGGTCATTCTTATCTTTCTTGTCCACATGTTCAAGTGCAAAGGATTTCTGAAGATGCTTCCAAAAACCTCTGAAGAGAAGCCACAGAGTTGTAGAAACAGTGTGCTTAGCTTTCTGTGTAATGAAAATGCGTCTCACCAGCTTCAGAAGTGGAAGGCACTGACTTGTGCTGTGGATTTACTGTGACAAAAAAAAAAAAAAAGAGTGGCATCAAATCCCAGTATTTGACTGTTCCTTTACTCTCTTCTCAACAGAGCTCTTTAGATATGAAATGACAAGGCTGTGATTGCTGAAGTACAGAGTTTGGGTGCCCTGGCTGTAGTGTATACCTTCCATAAGGAAGTGTGAATATGGTGCTGGAAAGATGGCTCAGTGATTGAAGGTGGTTGCTTGGACGTGTGAATAAAAACTTCAAAAAACTCACTGCAGTTGGTGAAATATGAGTTTTCAAGATAAGCATCTAGACTTTGCTTTTGATTATTTGGATTATTATCCACCTTTTTCCTTTAACAATGTCATTTTAATGAGAACTCTATATTATTCTTTTTGCAGGACTCCCAAAAGAATTCTTCTATATGGGGAAGGAAGATTTGCTTAGAATGCAAAATGCTGGAGCTCTAAGGTGGTAGGATTTCAGAGGGCAGGGTAAAAGAAGGGATGGACCACACATGCACAGAATTGTTAAATATTTCCTCCATAGTTTACAAATATACTCAGTTATTTCACAAATTTTTCCCATAAACCATACCTATGTAAAATATTAGAAACCATATTCTCTTCAGTTGTTCAGCCTTATTTTTAATAGCATCACTGCCTAGTAATTTGATTTATACTAGTTTTATTCAAATCAGTGACATATGAATTCACTTCTAATGGTTGCATGTTCATCTCTCAGGGTCTAACAATAAAATTATCCCAGTATTAATTCCTTGGATTTTCTAAAGATGAGTTTTCAGTAACAATCTGAACATAAGTTGTCCTTAAGTCAATTGTCGGTTAGTGACCCAAGCCTAAATCTTGGCTGTGGGTTTTCCATTCTAACGGGAATGACTGTGATGAAGGAGCAGTGATTTGAATAAACAAACATTTACTGAGTACCAACTGTGTGCAAGACCTAGTGATGCTGTTTTTGTGGCTTGATTTAAGTAAAATGCTATGTGTGCACCGATGCAGGAAATAGAGGCAGGCAGGGTAGAGGAAAGCTTGGAAAGTTTTCAAGATTAATTAGCATGAAGGTGGGGCATTTGGGATATCTGGCACCAGATAGTAATCAGCAGTGCTAATTATACTCTCATATTAAATCAGTTATGGTGGATGAATTGGAGTGGATCAGCCAGTGTGGTATGGAATGCTGCAGCTGTTATGGGCTACTCTTTAGGATATATTTACATATGTTTCACATTTTCATCTGGTGGTAGATCTTGTTTTATTTTTCTGGACTTTTAATGGAGAAAATGATTCATATTTTTCAGTGATAATAGAAAATTGTAATATTAGAGTAAAATTTACAAACATAAAAATTACCTGTAATGATACATACCCAGTCAAGACACTGTGTGGTCATCACTTTGTGTTTTCAGTTTCTTCTTAAGCTGATCAAAGGGTTACAATATTATACAGGGCATGTGATGGATCTTGAGGGATTAGTACTAAGTTATGTGGCTTCATTATTAGATAGGACAGGATTCTATAATGAGTTCTGTTCATTCATATTCTCACTGAGAAGTCAAGTGGCAATTGGGGGTGAAGGTGCTGACTGGTGAATCAAGAGCTGGTGCTTCCTGAGCACATGTACACTTCAGTGGTATCTTCAAGGCAGTCAGGTGAGTAGCACATGAAGGCTAGTGGGTGCTTTCTTAAACTTCACTGATGTTTTCTGTCTACTAATCAAACTATGCTTTAGCGTTGAGGGCACTGAGAAGATATTTGTGACATTTTTTCAGGAACTTTAATTCAATTCCACTACATATGTTCAATGTGCATGATGGACATTCAGCACATTTAGTATCCATCATTTTAGTATAAGACATAAAAATAAAAATTAGGACTTCCAGTTAAGATGGTGGTGTAGCAGCCACACCAAGGCAGCCTAGGGGGAGAAATAAGAAGAAAACTCCACAATACACTCTTTTACCAAAAAGTGAAGGCGTATAATGAATTATCAAAGACAGCAGAGAACAAGGAGAAGCCCAGAGGTTCTAGCAACCACCGAAGCAGAATCAGCTCATGCTGCAGTGCCTTTCCCATTCCTAGACTCTAGCAAGAGCTATGCTAGGCACTTCCCTTCCTGAGCCAAAGGAGCAGAACCCAGGTGTGAGGACTCTCTAATCACACCAGCCACCTCACAAAGTCAAAAACCTGAAGGAGAGGACAGAAGGGACAATCTGAGCAGCTTCAGAGGAAGAATATCATGGGAACAAGCTATGCAGCTCCTGTACACTTCAGACATCCTCCACAGCCTCCCCTCCCCCAACTGCCAGCACAGGCAACCACTGGAGATATGTAGAAGGGACATCAGCCACACAGCATCCAGAACAGCAGACCCACTAACCAAGCCAGCCTAGCTGAGCCCACAGTGCAGTAAAGAGAGAGCCAATGAGCCAGGCGTGGTGGTGCATGCCTTTAATTGCAGCACTCAGGAGGCAGAGGTAGGAGGATCACCATGAGTTCTAGGCCACCCTGAGACTCCATCGTGAATTCCAGGTCAGCCTGGGCTAGAGTGAGACCCTACCTTGAAAAACAAAAACAAAACAAAACAAAACAAAAAGACCAAAGGGGACATGCAGCATAGGTGATACTGGAAACTATTCAAAAGGTAATGGCCTACTTCTTACACTGGATTAATACCTACAGCAAACACTGGTATGTAGGTCTGCATTGGAAGTGCTAATTGTACCTTCCATGAAAGGGCATGTTATGTGATAGATTTAATGGATAGTCAGCTTTGCCATCTTTAAGTTAGCTAGATTTTGGGGTTGTCTTTTGTTGCTTCCTGATTTATACTACCTTTGTCTTCTTTCATTCTTGGGGTCAAGGTCTCACTTGACCCTAAGATGACCTGGAACCCTTTGCCGATCAGAAATCTCAGCCTCCAAGTTGACAGGATTAAGGGTGTTACAAACCCTTAGCAACTTTGATATTCTTAGATTATCATTTGTTTTAATATCTACTCTTACATAAATACTCTGTGCTGTTTTTGATTTTGTGTGTATTTCTCAGTTGAAATTTGGAACTTACCTGTGTTTTGCTCCACCCAGTCTACTAGAATAATTGCATAGCAGGCAAATAAAACACCTAGGCTCACTTCTGCTGTTACTCTGGGAGTAATATAAAAGTCACACCTGACACCTTAAGCTACTACTCTGAAGATATATAACATCAGATTTACACATCTAAGAATGCTGCAGATAATTAGAAAACCCAAGCATCAAATTAACCCGAGCTGCAAAAATCTCTACATTATAATACAAGAAACACAAAAAATCAAGCCAATATAATTCTACTAAAAATTATAAATCCATCAGAAATAACCTCCAGTGAGTGATCTAGATGAAATGCCTGACAAGTATTTCAAAGGAATGATTGTAGCTATGTTCAAAGAAATCAACAAGCTCAAAGAAGAAAACAAACTCCTGAAGGAGAACACAGAAAATGAACTAAATGAAATCAGAAGGTCAATACAAGACATGAGTAAGGAAATAGAAATACTGAAGAAAAACCAATCAGAAATATTAGAAATGAAAAACACAGTAAGTCAAATAAAAAACTCCATAGAAAGTCTCACCAATAGAATGGATTAAGGAGAGAACAGAATGTTTAAACTGGAAGACCATGTGGCAGATCTAATACAGTCCAACAAGGAGAAAAACAAACTAATAGGAAGGTCTGAATGGGAATTTGAACATATTCAGGACACTATGAAGAGATCTAACATAAGAATTCAGGGT
This sequence comes from Dipus sagitta, assembly GCA_036346955.1. Classification (NCBI taxonomy): domain Eukaryota; kingdom Metazoa; phylum Chordata; class Mammalia; order Rodentia; family Dipodidae; genus Dipus; species Dipus sagitta. Next base: position 67,362,077 of record CM070770.1, on the reverse strand, counting down.
GTAGTAGAAGGAAAAGAATATCACTCAAAAGGCATACTAGGTGTTTTCAACCAAATGATAAAAGAAACCTCCCCCCCCAAAAGGGAAATAGATGACAATACAGTTATAGAAAGCATTTATAACACCAGACAAAATCAGCAAAGAACCTCTCCTCACCATATTACAATTACATTACTAAACACACAAACCAAAGAAAATATTTTGAAAGCAATTAGAGAGAAACATCAAGTCACTTGTAAAGGCAAGTTCATCAGGATAACAGATTATTCAACACAAACTGTAAAAGCCAGAAGGGCTTGGAATGATGTATTCAAAGATCTGAAAGATAACAGCTGTCAAGCAAGATTACTTTATCCAGCAAAGATATCCATCCAAATTGATGGAGAAATAAAAACTTTCATGCAAAAAAGGCTAGAAAAACATATGACAACTAAGCCAGCTGTACAGAAAACACTTGAAGGGATCCTTCATGGTGAAGAGAAGGGAAGCACACATATGAGGAAAATAGAAAAAAATAAACCATACTAAAATAATAGTTAATACAAGAGAGCAAAGGAAAATCAGGAAGTACTACAAAACAAAAAGAATGGTAAGGATAAATGCATACCTATCAATAATATCTCTTAATATCAATTATTTCAATACCCCAATCAAAAGACACAGGTTTGCAGACTGGAATCAAAGATAGGATCCTCTGTTTGTTGCCTCCAAGAAACTTACCTCTCCATAAAAGACAGACACTATCTTAAGGCAAAAGGATGAAAAATAGTATTTCAAGCAAATGGGCCTAGAAAGCAAGCAGGTGCTGCTATTTTAATATCTGACAGGCTAAACTTTATGCCAACACTAGTTAGTAATGATAAATAAGGAACAATTTAACAAGAGGACATTACAATTCTGAACATAGGTACTCCTATCATGGGTGCTCCCAATTTCATCAAACAAACACCATTAGACTTAAAGTCACAGATAACACCAAGCACAATTGCAGTTGGTGACTTTAATACCCCACTCTCATCAATTGACAGTTCATCTAGGCAAAACAAACAAACAAACAAAAACAACAGAGAGACATCTGGATTAAATATTGTCATAGAACAAATGGACATAACAGATATCTACAGAACATTCCATTCAAATGCTGCAGGATACACATTCTTTTCACATCACACGGAACATTCTCTGAAATAGATCACATATTATGACACAAATCAAATCTTGACAAATACAGGAAAATTGAAGTAAGTCCTTGTACTCTATCTGATCACAATTGGATTAAAGTATAAATCAATAACAAGAAAAAGTATATAGCATACACAAAATCATGGAAACTAAACAGTATACTAATGAATGATGAATGGGTCATTGAAGAGATCAAAAAGGAAATCTAAAAATTTATAGACTCAAATGATAATAATAACACAACTTTCCAAAACCTTTGGGACACAATGAAGGCAGTCCTAAGAGGGAAATTTATAGCTTTAAGTGTCCATATTAAGAAATTAGAAAGGTCACAAGTATGTGACTTAATGCTTCACCTTAAGACCTTGGGAAAAGAAGAACAAGCAAACTAAAAATCAGCAGATGGAAAGAAATAATAAAGATTAGGGCAGAAATTAATGAAATAGAAACAAAAAATACAAAGAATCAACCAAACAAAGAGTTGGTTCTTAGAAAGGATAAACAAGGTTGATAAACCCTTAGCAAATCTGATGAAAAGAAAAAGAGAAGAGACAACTTAATAAAATTAGAGCTCAGAAAGGCACCAATACAATTGATACCAAAGAAATTAAGAAAATCATAAAGATATACTTTAAGAACACTATTCTTCTAGGTTTGAAAATATGAAAGAAGTGAATAATTTCCTAGGTTTATATGACCTACATAAATTAAATCAAGATGAGATAAACCATTCAAATAGACCTATAACAAGTATGGAGATCCAAGCAGTTATGAAAATCTCCCAACTAAAAAAAGTCCAGGACCAGATGGATTCACTGATAAATTTTACTAGACCTTCATGGAGGAACTGACACCAGTGTTTCTCAAACTTTTCCATAAAATAGAAAGAGAAGGAATGCTACCAAACTCCTTTCACAAAGCCTGCCTCACCTTGATACCAAGACCAGACAAAGATAGAACAACAACAGCAAAAAAACTTAAAGAACTATCTCACTCATGAACACAGATGCAAAGTTCTCAATAAAATATTGGCAAACAGAATACAAGAATATATCAAAAAGATCATTTGGGCTGGAGAGATGGTGTAGTAGACAGTTTCAGGTCACTGAGATGAACTTCCAAACCAGACATATTCATGGAGAAAGGGATATTTATTGATGCTTAGAGGTCCAGGGAAAATTCCATAATGGCAGAAAAAGGTGGCCTGCTTTCACAAGTCCAAGGACAGAGAGAGAGAGAGAGAGAGAGAGAGAGAGAGAGAGAGGCACCACAAGCCTAAAACCCCAAAAGCCACACCACACACAAGCACATTTCAGGAACTCCAGGCACTTTACATATCTTTAGACTAGAATTGCAGATCTACCACCACACCTTAGGGCTAGACCTGAAGGTCTGGCCAGTGACACCTCCTCTAGCCAGATGGCTACAAATCCAAACTACAAACTAATAAAACACTGAATATATTGGGGCCATCTATTCAAACTACAACATTCTGCCCCTGGCCCAAAATAGATTCAAAAAATCTCACATTATAAATTGTACTCAGTCTAATTTAAAAGGTCCCCACAGTCTTTACCAACATAAGAAAGTTCCAAAACCCCAAGTCTCATCTGAGATTTAAGATTGTCTCTTAGCTGTGAGTCCTGTAAAATCAAACAAGTTATATACTTTCAACATATCATGACACAGAGTAAACATTTTTAACTGCTGTGAGATATATCAGGGAGAGAAAGGTGCAATACAAACTCAACAACCATCAAACAAGCATCAAACTTCTGCAGTCCAAGTCTGGTATAACTGGTGACTAACGGTGTGGATTTTACAATTCTGCCCCTCATGCTGGGCTGAGTAGCCAGGGAAAACTTCCATCCCTAGCCAACAGCCTCCATGGTAGCCCTTACACAGTCCTGGTATATCCAAAACATCTTCAGGTCTTCATGCAAACCATCTTCCAAAGGCTCTTGCATCCTATTCATGAGGGTCATAATTTCCTGCCTATATGGTACATCTCAGCAGTGATTCCTGAAACCATGTGCATTTCATGACCATGCCACACATTTTTCATGCTTCTGAAACCAATACAAGGCTTGCAGGACACAGCCATATTCTTAATTTGGGGATGAAATAAATCATGGCTTTGAAGAGCTGGTTCTTTCTCCAGTCAAGTCTTCCCTCAGGCATCCTCTCCATTGTTTTAATGAAAAGTGGTCAGACCATCTTCCTTAAGACTGCTAATATGTTTGACGATAGCAGCTTCAGTACCCTACAACCAGTCTCACTGCCTGTAATTTTAACTTGCTTGAGGTTTTCCATCTTAAAATCTGAAATCTCTCAGTCTAATATCTTTAGCCAAGCACATCAGTCCATTAAAAATTTAACCTTGATCAAACTCTCTGTGTCTGAGCAGCAGAACTCAGCCAGCTCTTATGCCAGTATCCCAGTTCCAACAAAGTCCTCTGTAGTCTTTCCTTTTCCTTAGAAAGTTCATAAGCCAAGCCTCCAAGTTTCATGCTGTCTGCATTTAGAATTTTCAAACTCTCATCAGAACAGTCCATAATATTTGGCTTACTGCTCCAGAAGTCATCTTCAGTTTCATGTACCAAGTACATGCCCATTTCTTAAAAAAAAAAAAAAAAAAAAAAAAAGAGTTCCAAAAGACCCAAATCCACATGCTCAGATTCATCTTACCCCTCTTTCTGGTACCAATTTCTGTAGTAGACAGCCTCAGGTCACTGAGATGAACTTCCAAACCAGGCACAGTTATGGAGAAAGGGATATTTACAGATCCAGGGGAATATTGATAATAGCAGAACAAGCTGGCCTGTTTCCACAGGTCCAAGAAGAGTGAGAGAAGTGAAAAAACTCAAAAGCCCTACCACACACAAGTACACATTATGAAGTCTAGGCATTTTACATGTCTTTAGACTGGAATTGCAAATCTACCACCACACCTTAGGGCTGGACCCTAAGATCTGCTCAGTGACACCTCCATCAGCCAGATGACTGCAGATCCAAACTACAAACTAATAAAACATTGAATATATTGAGGGCCATTTATTCAAACTACCACAGATGGCTTAGTGGTGAAAATGCCTGTCTGCAAAGCCAAAGGACCCAGGTTTGATTCTCCAGGAACCATGTAAGCCAGATGCACAAGATATCACAAGCATCTGGAGTTTGTTTGCAATGGCTGGAGGTCCTGGCATGCCCATTCCCTCTCTCTATCTGCCCCCATCTCTCAAATAAATGCACAAATAAATAATTTAAAAAATCCTTCCCCCTGACCAAGTAGGCTTTATCTCAGAGATGCAGGAATGATTCAACATAAGCAAATGGATAAATGTAATAAACTATATAAATGAACTGGAAGACAAAAATCCGAAGATAATCTCTGTAGAGGCAGAAAAGGCATTTGACAAAATCCAACCTACATGGTACAAGTCCTAAAGAAACTGGGACCATAAGGAACATATCTCAATGTAATAAAGGCTATTTATGACAAATCTACAGCCAAAATAATGGTAAATTGGGAAAAACTTGAATATTTTCCATTAAAATCAGAAACGAGACAATGGTGCCCACTGTCCCCACTTTAATATAGTAATGGACATCTTAGCTATAGCAATAAAGTAAAAGAAACACATAAAAGGACATAAGCTGGAAAGGAAGCAATCAAATTATCATTTTATTTGCACATGATATGGTTCTACACATAAAAGACGCTAAAGACTATAGCAAACTGTTAGGGCTGATAAACACTTTTAGCAATGTAGCAGGATACAAAATAAACACACAGAATTAAATAGCCTTCCCATATACTAACAAACATGCTGAGGATGAAATCAGGGAATCATTCCCATTCACAATTGCCTCAAAAACAAAGTACCTTGGAATAAACCTAACCAAGAAAGTGAAGGATCTCTTCAATTAAACCTGTAAAGCACTCAAGAGAGAAATTTCAGAAGACACCAGGAAATGGAAAGACATCCCATGTTCTTGGGTTGGAAGAATCAATATTGTGAAAATGTCAATCTTTCCAAAAGCAATCCACATATTTAATGCAATCCCCAGCAAAAGTCCCATGGCATTTTTCAAAGAAATAAAAAAAATCCTAAAATTCATTTGCAAGCACAAAAGCCATTAATATCCTGAACAATCTTGAGCAGCAAACATAAGCCTGGCGGTATCACCATACTGGATTTTAAGGTATATTACAGAGTCAAAGTAACCAAAACAACATGGTACTGGCACAAAAAGATGTCGATCAATGGAAAAGAACAGAGAACCCAGACAACTAAGCCATCTGATTTTTGACAAAAATGCCAAAAATATTCATTGGAGGTAATAGCCAAATGGTGCTTGAAAAGCCATATATATATATATATATATATATATATATATATATATATATATATATATGGATAAAGATATATCCATAAAAAAGAATCAAGTACAAATGGATCAGAGATGTTAATATTAGACCAGCATCTATAAAACTGCTAGAGGAAAAAGTAGGGGGAACCCTTCAACATACTGGCATAGGCAACAACTGTCTGTATGTAATCTTACTTGTTCAGGAAATAAAAGTACTAATCAATCATTGGAGCCTCATGAAATTAAAAGGCTAGTATGACAAAGGACACTGTAAGTAGAGCAATGAGGCAACCTACAGAATGGAAAAATTTTTTTCCAGGTATACATTTGAGGGAGGATTAATAGACAGGATATACAGTGAACTCTAAAAACTCAATAATAAGAAAGCAAACAACCCAATTAAAAACTGGGCTATGGAAATAGAGAATTCTCAAAAGAAGAAATTCAGATGGCATAGAAACAATAAAAAAATGTTCTACATCTTTAGCCACCAGGGAAATACAAATTAAAATTACATTGAGATTCCATCTCTCTCCTGTCAAAATGGCTGACATCAGGAAAACAAATAACAATAAATGATGGTGAAGATTAGGAAAAAGAGGGATCCTTTTACACTGTTGGTGGGAATGTAAACCGGTACAGCCATTGTGGAAATCTGTGTGGAGGTCCATTTGACAGCTAAAAGTAGATTTACCACATGACCCACCTATACCACTCTTAGGCATATATCCTAAGAATTCTTCTTATTATGTTAGAAATACTTGCACATCCATGTTTATTGCCACTCTATTTAAAATAACTAGAAAATGGAACCAGCCTAGATGTTCCTCAACTGATGAGTGGATAATAAAGGTGTGGTACATTTTTATGATGGATTTCTAGTCAGTGGTAAAGAAAAATGAAATTTGCAGGGAAACGGATGGATTGGGAAAGGATTATACTGAAGTAACTGAGGCCTAGAAAGCCAAATGCCACAGTTCTCTCTCATATGTGGATCCTAGCCACAAAAGTTTAGACTTTTATATGAGTTGGAGTAAAAATCATTAGCAGAGGTCAGTAAGCTAAAAAGGGGCTATAAACAAAGGAGGAGAGGGGAGGGTTTAAGGAGATGGTATTGTGTATATGTAAGTAGCTGAACAGATTACTGGGGGTGGGATGGCCTAAGTGAGGTCAGGAGAAGAGAATGAATAAAAGAAGGGTGAGGAAGGGCTAATCAAAATTTAAGATGTTATGAATAAGCCATATGGAAACCTAGTTTTTTAGATAATGGTGCTCCCAGAAGCCATAGATTGTTACTAGAAAAATTTCAGTGCCAGGGATGGGATACCTTCTGATGAGTTGTTGTCCAGGGATGTCCCTGTTGCCTCCAAAACATTACAGGCCACTGCCAAAACTATTGATTTCCCACCAGAAATAGATGGTAAGACCCTATTGCTGAAGAATGCACATGCTTTGGCTTCAAGGTCACTGAGAAATCAAGCTGGAGCTAAACCAACAACCTCCTCCCTGCAGACCAGCTGACAGAAAACTGGATAAAACTACACTGCATGCAGCTCTATGGGAGAGAAAAGTCATCAGTGGTGATAACAGTGGTCATTGCAAGCTTTAAGTTTGGCCAGCCAAATGAAATGACCTGATGGGTCAATAGTGGCATACCTATTATGGGGGAAACCAACTACTGTCTAATGGGGCTGGAGGCCTGTTCCATGGGAATACATGCCTGGTTCTGAAAACCTAATCAATAGTCTATGGCATGGGAGGTCATGAGACCTAGGGGTATAATTCCTACTCTTATTTAGCTAAATGCATATACTATGCTCACCAACTGCCCTGTAAACAGTTTTCTTAACATTCATACCCACATATATTAATATTACTCTCACTTTTTATTAGAAAAGCTTCTCTTCTCAGATGGTAGTGACCGCTGGGATGATCCAAAAGGCACCATAGTGATAAGAAGAACTGACAGAAGAGTATTCAGCACAGTAACATCTCTATCACACCTTACAAGGCTCAAAGCCCATTGCAAAAGAGGTGGAAGAAGAATGTAAGAGCCAAAGGAAGGGTAGGACTGCTTATAAGGCAATCGTTCAGGCACAACTTGGCCTCCATATCCATGACCTTGCCATGCCTTGTACTACCTTCATAATAGGGGAAAAGAAGATGACATCAAAATAAAAGAGAGACTAATGGAGAGAGGGAGGGAATTTGATTAAGAGTGGATTTGTAAAGGGGAAAATGGGAAAGGGAAGGGGACTATCATGGTTTATTGTCTATAATTATGGAAGTTGTCAATAAAAAAGTTTAGAAAACTGGGTGTGGTGGCACACACCTTTAATCCCAGCACTCTGGAAGCAGAGGCAGGAGGATCACTGTGAGTTAGAGTCCACCCTGAGACTACAGAGTGAATTCCAGGTCAGCCTTGGCTAAACTGAGACCCTACCTCAAAAAACCAAAAAGTTTAGAAAAAAATTAGTGTAGTTTTATTAAGAAAAACTTGTTAAGATTGTTTTCAGAGATGGAAAGTTGGCTTAGTAGTTAAAGGTACTTGCTTGCAAAGCCTACCAGCATGGATTCAATTTCCAAGCTCCCATGTAAACTGCACACAAAACATGGCTCAAGCATCTGGCATTTGTTTGCAGCAGTATGCAGTCTTGGTATGCACACATGCACTCACACACACACACACACACACACAGATTTTTTTACAAAGGTTATTTTCAGCAAGAGGCAACATATCTTCCTATAAAATTATGGCTTTTAGGGGCAGAATATTTGGCCCTTTGTGTTTGCTAGAAATTGGTAGTAATACCTACAGTCTGTCATCTCTGTAGGATGAAATAAGATGTGGGATAAACTGTATTTGAAAAGGATTCTTTCATGTGGTAGAGAATATATATATAGAGTAAGTCAGAGAATGCTCATTTCTCTTTTTTTTTTCTGCTGCCAGTCACTGTTATTTGTCTAAATCCTTAAATTCATTAGAATTTGCAAACTATTATGATTCTTTCTATACTTTTTAGACATTAAGTTGTATTTTATAGATACTTTCTCTTATCAATCTATTTGGTTACCTTGAAATATAGTTGCTCTCTCTTTTTTTTTTTTTTTTTTAACAGGAACATTGTGGTAAGTGTTCAATTTGGGACTGAATCAGGTTGCACAATTTTTCTACCACTGATCTATACTCACAGCCTAGCACAGTTTTCAAATTAACAACATACTATTATTTAAAGTATTTGATAGTATTTAAAAATGCGAAAGCAAACTAAATGTAATTAAATATTTATGTTTACCCAGATGTTACTTTTTTGGATGTTCTTAATTTCCTTTTACAAAAGTAGGGCTTTCCTGTGGTATAATTTGCTTTTAGAATTTCTTTTTTTTAAAAATTATTTATAGGTGCTGTCTAGGGTGAGTATGGTGGTTTGATTCAGGTGTCCCCCATAAGCTTAGGTGTTCTGAATGCTAGGTTCCCAGCTGATGGACATTTGGTAATTAACACCTCCAGGAGGCAGTGTATTGTTGGAGGTGGGCTTATGGGTGTTATAGCCAGTTTCCCCATGCCAGTGTTTGGTGCACTCTTCTGTTGCTATTGTCCACCTTATATTGGCTGGAGGATGGTGTCCACTCTCTGCACATGTTGTCATTTTCCCTGCCATCATGGAGCTTTCCCCTTGAGCCTGTAAGCCAAAATAAACCTCTTTTTTCCCCCCACAAGCTGCTCTTGGTTGGGTGATTTCTACCAGCAATGAGAACCTGACTGCAACAGTGAGTTTTGTTGTAAGACTCACAATAATCCAGGGTTGTTACTCTGATCTTTGATGATAAGGTTAATGGAGAACCAGGCACCCATGTTTTTCCTAAGGATGGGATGAAGCTTGAGTCTGGTCTTAAAGCCTTAGACAAAAGATCTCAGGTTTCAACACCTCATATTGGCAACATATTAACACTCTACCAATCTTATCTAAATCTGCCAGAAAGACTTTGGGAATTGTCAGCAGAGCTACAGAAAAGTCACGGAAGAGTAATGGATTCTGTCTGTGCCCCAAATAAAAACTATAAACCTGGGTTGGGAAGATGGGTCAGCAAGTTAAAAGATACTTACTTGTTTGCAAAGCCTGTCATCCTGGATTCAATTCTTAAGATACCCACATAAAACATACCCCCAAAAGTGCCACAAGCATCTATCATTCATTTGCAGTGACAAGAGGCCCTCACACTTATGACCCCACATGTGCAAATAAATAAAGAATAAAAAAAATTTAAAAACCAACCTTCACTGTGGACTGAGAAAACTGTAAAACAAAAGGCTCTAAAGTAGACTTAAAGTGCACACACCACGGCTCAGGTAATTCTGCAGGAGATGAGGTGCACAGGGTGGAAGGGAAGGAATATCCAGAGGTACTACAACCGCCCCCCCCCCCCCCCCCCGTGACAGACTGTTGTTCTCACAACTCATAACCCACAACTCCACGGTGAACACCAGAAATCTTACTAAGGAGGGCCCTCAGTGTGGTGTGGGCAGGGAAGAGTGAAATGGTACCAACATATCACATGTCCATACAAAGTTTCTACTTAAAAATAAAACATAATGAAGCCCTGTTCCTGCCTCCAATGACACTTCCAGTTATTGGTGTCATTTTGTCCTCTAGATTTTGAGAGTTTTGATATACCTGTAGAACACCAGGTTGCACACCTCCTTCCCTTGAATGGAGTGCCTCTCAAGATCCTGGAAGAGGAGAGGCCACTCGAAAAGCTAATGCACCTGGACCTCCCCTTCGCCGTTAAAGATGCCAGTGCTTTCAAGTATTCTATTGACCCTGGGTGTTGAGTCACTTCCTCTTTCCTATTCCTATAATATATGAATATTTTAATTCTTACTTTTCAGTCTGTGAATGTTGTATTAAAAAAGTGCTTCTTTACCAGCAAAAAACCCCCACAAAATGTATTTATTTATTAGCTTATTTATTGACATGCACATGTATGGGTTTTGCCACAGCAAACAAATGCCCAGATGTAGACGTCACCTATAAACCATCTTTACTTGGATGCTGGTGAATCAAATCCAGGCCATCATGCTTTTCAAGCAAATGTCTTTAACCACTGAGCCATATCCTAACTCCTAATTTTGGGACTTCTTGTAGTGAAGGTGCTTGCAATGAATTCTCTCAGCTTTTGTATATTTGAACATGTCATTATTTTACCATCATATTGAAAGATTTTTCTCATGAATTATAAAATCCTAGTTTTTTCTTTCAACATTTTAATATAATGCCACTATCTTTCTAAAATATTCTTATTTATCTATCTTTTTCTTAAATAGAAACTTTGTATGGACGCATCATACATTGGTACCATCACTTCCCTCCTCCCAGTCCTGACTACACTGAGGGTCCTCCTTAGTAGGATTGCTGGAATTCATCATGTGGCATATGAGCTGTGAGAGCAGCAGTAAGTTATTGTGTGTGGGGGGGCAATGCTTCTGAATATTCCCTACTATCCTGTGGCTCTTATGTTCTCTATGTTCCCTCTTCTGCAAGATTCCTTGAGCCTTGGACAAGGAACATAAGTCAACATTAGTGTTGAGCTCTCAGCAGCTTCTAGATTTCTACTTTGGTATGTTTTGAGTATCCTCAGTGTCCGTCTCCATCACCCTGGCCCAGGTTGTCAGGCTTGCCATGGAAGCAGCATTCTTGTTTACCTTACCAGTTCCTCTCTATGGTTTCACCTAGGCCCTGGTTGCTGCATGAGGGGTGGTTAATATCCTGCCGGGGAGTTAGCTATCCTTGTCTTGTTGATAGATTTTGGTTCTACTTTATTCTTGCTGCTTTCTTAAAGAAAAACAGAAACATATTCTCCAATGGAGAGTGAGACCAGGGTAGGTTAATGGGGGTAAGCATTATTAATTTAGAGAGATTTTGATGGGTTTGGCCTCCTGTTTGGACAGATTGGTAGTTTTTCAATGGAGTTTATAATAATGGTCTCCATAGGATTCTGACTTGGTTCTCAATTCCAATTATGGGTTCCTTTCCACTGAACAAATCTCTTGACCAATCACAGAGCCATTGGTTACTCACCTAGGCTGTATGCCACTATTGCACAGGTGTGTACATCTTGTCAGGCTGGTTACTTTCATATAGCAGTGTCTCCTGCTTGCTTACAACATTGTTGGCCATTTTACCCCAGCAGCTCAGGTAGCACTTTTCAGCACTGTATGGGCTAACCATCTGGGAATTGGCTCCCTTCCAAATTTAGCCAGATCACTTGATTTTCTGCATCAGCAGTATGTGGTGTCTTCAGCAATAGGGTCTTACCTTTTGCCTCACATGGGTAATCAAGTGCTTTGACAGAGTTTGTCTTGTTTTGGGGATCTTAGAAGTCTCTCCAATCAGAAGCTCAACATGGATTGTAACCAATCTTTTGTAGGAGTTACATGCCATAGCCAAATGTTACAGGGTTAGGCTTCTTCTCACCCTCTCCAGGGCCCTTATTACCAGACTATCCTTCCATGCTTCTACTGAGGGTTATATCTTTTAGTCTGTTATTCAGAAGGAAGGTTTCTATGGTACCAGTTAATGTTACATTTGGTTTTGTGTATATTTCCCCTTTCTTTCATTCCCTTCTCCCCAAATGCTTCTATCCCATTTGTCTCTCTCAAGTTGTTTTTCAGGTATACCAGCAACTCAAGCCATTCCAGTTTAGGAATCACAGATGAGGGAGCATGTGGCATGTGTCTTTCTGAGCTGTGTGAGTTTCCTTAGTATGATCTGTTCCAAGTCTTCCCATTTGCCTACACATTTCATTATATCATTTTTCCATACTTGAGGGCTTCTAGGGATGCCATTAAAAGCTATATTTGATTTTTTTCTGTTGTGCTTTTCTCTATCATGTGCAGCTCTCTTTTGTTGTCCAATTTCATGTTGATGTTTGATTTCTTGATTCTTCTTGGAGTTCAATCTTGCATTTGATCATGTCTTCAGTAAGCTTAATCAGATGGTTGTTGAGATCTTCAATTTGTTGACTCACCTTCAATTCATTTATCTTTCTTTTGAGGCATCTCTGGATGCCTTTGTTCATTAAGTTAAGCCTAATGATAAAAGCTGTGTGCATTTCATTTATGTGATTATCAGTTTTTTGATAGTTTGCTTCCAGTTTATCAATTCACTTGGCCAGGGCCACATAGCTTATTGTTTTTACATTTTGGGGTTCTATTTCTGTTTCCTCCTCTATGTTTTTATTGGAAACTTCCATTGTGGGACTAGGCAATCTTGGTAGAGATCTCTCAGGTTTTTTTTTTAGTTCATTTGTTTGTTTGTTTTCCAAATTTTATTAAGAATATACTTTGTATGGGGATAGAGGGATAGCTTAGTGGTTAAGGTATTTGCCTGCAAAGCCAAAGGACCCAGATTAGATTCTCTAGGACCCACATTAGCCAGATCCACAAGAGGTGCATGCATCTGGAGTTCATTTGCAATGGCTGGTGGCCCTGGCACACCCAATCTCTGTCTGTGTGTCTCTATCCCTCTTTCTCTGTCAAATAAATAAACAAAAATAAAATATTAAAAACAGAATATAGAAGATGCTGTCTTTTATCCAGCTATATTGTTCGGGCCTCTATCCTTTGTATGGACATGTCATGTGTTGGTACTATCATTTCCCTCCTCCCTACCTCCACTCCACAGGGGGCCCTCCTCAGTGGTATTGCTGGCATTTCCCCATGGGGTTGTGGATTTTGAGTTGTGAAAGCGCATTCAGTCATTGGGGAGGAGGGGTAATGCCTTGGCTGAAGTGCAAGGGTTTATCTCCTAGGGTCTTACTACCTTCTATAAAAGAAAACCAGATTCTCTAGTGGAGATTGATGTCACCATAGGTTAAATAGGATAAGCAATGTTAATTTAGTGAGATTTTGATGGATATAACTTCTCTATTAACCAAAGACTAATTGGAGCTTGCTTTTGGAGAGCATAATCTTGGTCTCTGTTGCAGTCCGGTTCACATTGCTGGTAGAAATCACCCAACCAAGAGCAGCTTCTGGGAAAAAGAGCTTTATTTTGGCTTTCAGGCTCGAGGGGAAGCTCCACAATGGCAGGGGAAAATGATGGCATGAGCAAAGGGTGGACATCACTCCCTGGCCAACATAAGGTGGACAATAGCAACAGGAGAGTGTGCCAAACACTGGCAAGGGGAAACTGGCTATAACACCCATAAGCCCGCCCCCAACAATAAACTGCCTCCAGGAGGCATTAATTCCCAAATCTCCATTGGCTGGGAACCTAGCATTCAGAACACCTAAGTTTATGAGGAACACCTGAATCAAACCACCACATTCTGCCTCTGGCCCCAATAAACTAATAACCATACATGATGTAAAATGCAATGCATTCATCTAACTTTAAAAGTCCCATAGATGTTATCAATTCCAATGGGGTTCATACATCCCCATAGTCCAAGATATTTTAACTGAGCCATAATACCAAAAAATAACCTCAAAAAAACCATAATGGCACAGAATGAATATTCACACTGCAAAAGATGGCATTGGGCATAGCAAAGAAACATTCAACCAATACAAGGTTTAGAACAACCAGGGCAAACATCAAACTCTGTAGCTTCAAGTCCAACAACTCTTGCCAGTGACAAATCTCCAAGACCGATACTCTAACCAGCAACAAGTCTCTGGAGTTCCAATTCTGCTCCTCTAGCTAGGCTACTCACAGTCCTGGAAAACTTCATCAGGGCCAGCAGCACCCCTTGGCAGCCATCTCGTGGTCCTGGCATCTCCACTGGGTCTCCACTGGAAGCCATGGTTCATCCTCATGGCCCCTATTGGGTCTCCATGCAGGCATCCAACAAACCTGCTTCACATTCTCCATGGCCATTTCCAAAACACAAGAACGTGTTGCAAACTCAATGATCCTCTTTCGAGCATTTCTTATACTCCATAATACCAGATAGGGTGCCAATTTGTTAATCCAGGGGGGAATAAAGCAGACTTTGAAGAACAGGACCCTCCTTGAGCACTCAGGCCCCTTCAAAAGAATTGACATTCTTCCTGTTGCCCCAGCACAGGTTAGCTAGCCCAGTCTCAAAGGTTGTAATCTCTCAGTTGCAGCTGAATGGGCAACAGTTCACCCAAAGATTTTTCTTTCTATGCCATATCCCTCTGCTCACACCAGTTCATTTCTACACAAAGCAACCCTACACAACTTCTCAGGATATGGGCATAAGAGCAAGCTTCTCACACAAACTGCTAACCCAGTCCAAGCAAAGCTCTTTCTCACCCTCATAAACCAAAGCTCACAGTCCATAGTTCTTACTGCATTCAGGTCTTTCAACTCTGACCAGAATAATTCATCAAGCTGTACTGATAGCACTGCAAGGTGTCTCTTAGGCCAAGGTTTCAAATCCTCCCACATTCCTCTTGAAAATCAGCTCCAAAAGGCCTAAGCCACACAGTCAGGTGTCTAGCAGCAACCACACTCCTGGTACCACTTTACTGTTGCAGTCTGGTTTGCATTGCTGGTAGAAATCACCCAACCAAGAGCAGCTTCTGGGAAAAAGAGTTTCATTTTGGCTTTTAGGCTCAAGGGGAAGCTCCACGATGGCAGGGGAAAACGATGGCATGAGCAAAGGGTGGAATCACTCCCTGGCCAACATAAGGTGGATAATAGCAACAGGAGAGTGTGCCAAACACTGGCAAGGGGAAACTGGCTATAACACCCATAAGCCCGCCCCCAACAATAAACTGCCTCTAGGAGGCATTAATTCCCAAATCTCCATTGGCTGGGAACCTAGCATTCAGAACACCTAAGTTTATGAGGGACACCTGAATCAAACCACCACAGTCTCCACAGGATTTTTACCAGCCTTCCAGTTCCAGGGATGGGTTCCTTTCCACTGTGCAGGTCTCTTGGCCACTCAGAAAGCCACTGGTAACCCACCAAGTCTGTGTGACACTATTACACTTGTGTGTATATCTTTCCAGGTTGGTTGCTTCTGAGTAGCTTTAACTCCTGCTTGCTCACACTGTTGTTGGCAACTTTACCCCAATAACTCATGTAGTGTCCTCCAGCACTAAACGGACTAACCATCTGGGGATTGACTCACTTCTAGATTCCAGACAGGTTTCTTGGTGTTCTGTGTTGGCAGTATGTGGTGTCTTCAGCAATAATACCCAGAGGTATTAATACCAGGTGGGTAATCAAATATTTTGACAGAAACATTCTTGTTTTGGGGTCCTCTTAGGTCTCTCCAATAAACAGCTCAATATGGGTAATAACCCATTTCTGGTACTTGGAGTTACACCTCTAGCCTCTAAGCCATCTCTCCACCACTGATTGCCATTTTTAAATGAAAAATCAGGCATAAATTATCTCGTTGGTCCCCTATGAATAACATGTCATTTCTCTTATTTTAAACTTTGGTTTCTTTTTTAGCTGTTTGACTTCAGTGTTCCCAAGAATTTTCATTTCTTATTGTTTATTTTCCATTATCTTGATGAGGCAACGGAACTTCTATTTATTCTATTTATTTTGATGTGTTTAATCAATTTTGGAAAATCATTGGACATTATTTCTTTTGTCATTTCTACCATTCACATTTTCTTTCACATCTCCCCTTGAATTTCCAATAATACTTATGTTAGACTGTTTGAAATTGTTACTAAGATCTCAGAAGTCCTATTTTTCCAAATTGGTATTTTCCATTATGTAGTTTGTATAGACATGTATTCAACTTTATAATTCCTTCCCTCTGGAGTGTATATACTGTTCCTAGACAAATATAGTGAATTGTTCTCTTATGTTTGTATAATTTTTATTTGTAGACTGTTACTTGTTCTTTTACAATGTTCTATTAGAGTAGATGAATTGTATAAAATAATGGGTTACATGATAACCTTTCCATACATGCATATATTGTACTTTGAGTATACTCGTAGCTCCTATTCTCATTCTTCAGAGTTTCCATCTCTCTAGTGAAATACCCCCATGAGCTCATTTGCATTTTCCACATCATTCACAAGGTGATTTAACATACTCATTTTCACGTTAATGTTCCTGTCTGGAAATTCCTCCATTTCCACCTGTTTCCAAAGATTGCTTTCTCATTTAACATTTTATAGTTATATTTGTAAATTGCTTTATGTGAGTTGTAATTTTTTATTGTATGGCAGCCATTGTCCTTAAAATAACAATGGAGATGGAGTCTTAAAAACACTTAGTCAGCTGGGCATGGTGGTGCACACCTTTAATCCCAGCACTCAGGAGGCAGAGGTAGGAGGATCGCTGTGAGTTCAAGGCCACCCTGAGACTACATAGTGAATTCCAGGTCAGCCTGGGCTAGAGTGAGACCCTACCTCGAAAAACCAAAAAGAAAAAGAAAAAAAAAAAACTTATTCCCTTTAAAGGATAGTTACTGCTTTCAGGCTGCTATGTAGAGAGTCCTGGTTTTAATTGATTTAGAACTAGTTAGGCTTCATTGATGCTTTCATTTGATTCACTCCTCCACTGGCATCTGTGCTTTGTGCTGAGGGCATTCTCTTCAGATTCTGAACCAGGCAGGATCTGACAGATCTCTTTTTACCTTGCAGATAAATGGATCTTTCTTTGTTTTATAGCCTGGTTTAAGTTGTCTAAATCAGAGACATTCTCTTTGCTATATTCCCACCTCTACTGCTCTGCACATGATGACATCTGCCTTGCTGCTCTGCTCATGGCCTTTGACTCAAGAAGACTGGAGTTTCTCAGTAGGATTTGTTTCAATTCTTCTCCATCTATAGCCAATGAAACCTCTCTAGCATTTACTTAAGGCTCCATAGATGCCATAGATACTTAGGAACAGTAAAATACTTTTCTAAAATTGTGCTTTACTTCACTTAATCTATTCTATAATTCACTCTATATCCAGATGCATTTCTGAGTTTTATGGCATTGTATAAATGTAGATTGTTCAATCAGAGAGAACTTTTGGGTGAGTCCTCGCTTTCCGTCACATTTGAGGCGCTCTCTCTCTCTCTCTGTTGAGGATTGCTATACTTGCTAGGTATCTGGGAAATTTTCCTTCCTTTGCCTCCCATCTCACCACCATCTTGTTGAAAATACTGAAGCCTGTCACAGCTTCTGGTCTGGGACTAGAACTTGGGTACTCAGTCTTGATCAGCTAGCACTTTTTCCACTGAACCATCTCCTCAGCCCTCAGCCATCACTTTTTGATCATCAATTGGATGTTTCTAGTCTTTTCCCATAATAAACAGTGCTGCAAAGGATAGTTTTTAATATTTGTTTATAGCCAACTTTTGAGATAAAAATCCCAGAAATCAATTGCTAGGCCAGGGATTAAATGTATTTGCAATTTTAGGATTTTAAATTACAAGAGAAAAGGCACTTGGCAAAGTGAATAGTGTAAACAAAGACAGAGTGGTGGAAACATAGCAGTTTGTTGGTTCAGCAGGCTATGAGACCACTGATCTAGTTGTTATGAGGTGTACAGCTGAAGAAGAGGCTGGTGACCCAATCAAGGCCCAAGATATCGATTAATGCTTTTGAAAACTTGGCCTGATTTCAACCAAGAAAGCAATATATTCCAAATAATATTTTAGGAAATAAGCATTACCTAATTGTCCATGAAAATTGGGGAACTCTTTTGAGCTAGGAAAACTAATGAAAGAATTATTGGAATGCTCCTGGCTTAAGATGATAAGAGCTCTCATCAGGACAAGCAAGAATATTGTCCAACTTCTCTGAAGAATTCTTTACTTATCTGAGCTATTCATATTCATGCTTCTTTTCTTTAGGAACTTCTGGCAGTTATGTATGTCTTATTTTTCTTTATGAGCTCTTACATGTGACTTATGAAGAATAAATATAGTAGCTCATATTATGCTCCCAGAAGGGGACAATTTATCCATAGATAATCTACCTGTTAAATATAGTTAAATTTATTGTTCCCATCAATATTAGAAGAAAATTTATCACAATCATCTATTGTTAGAATTTCATTTGTTGAGAAGATAATTCTTAACTTTTTTCCTGTTTGTTTTATTATTTATTTATCTAAGGAATGTACTTTCAATTTTAATGCTTATTTTAAAAATTTGTGGTGGAAAACCCCTAAGTTGTTATTCCAGACTCCTACAAAGAGTTTAGTCCCAGCCCTCTATACCCAACCTGCACTCCCCCAGAACCAGGAGTGTTCTCCTCAAAGACATGACTACAATGTAAAGGGTTGAGTCCATTCCTTTTCAGAAACAATTCCAGGCTCCTTCTCTGAGGCATCATCATTTTCATAGCTCAAGTGATTCCTTCTCCACCTGTTCTTTACATAAAAGGCTCTTGGCCTCCTGCCATTGGCTTTGGTGGCTTCATGCTCATGACAGCTGGCCTGCAGGACCAACCAGGCAACATTCCTCACACAACATATACTCAGAGGCAATGTCTTGTTTCTTTAGGGAGCTAGTCTCCAGTGAAAACCTTGGCCCCTCCTGTCCTCACAGCTATCTTTCTACCTTCCTCACAAAATGGAGGAGGTTACAGAAGAACTCATACCAGATGAACATAAACTCCTTGGGGAGGGCAGGCTGGAGGAGAGACCCTTGAAGAAGCCCTGGGTCCCTTTATCTTGTAGCACCTACTTGGTGCAATCTAGGAGACCATTATAGTTCCATACTTGGCCAAAGTTATCTCACATCTGCTAGAACCCTCTAACATATAGGCACTTCTTAAAGAGTTCCAGAATACATGTAATGGTCTTGCTGATTACTTCAGTGCCACAGCCACCAAGAGAAGGTTTCTGAAGTTCCCAATCTGGTTTCCATCTGCCCATATGATCCATTTATAGATGTGCTTCAAGAAATAGTACCAGAAGAACTGCAGCCAGGTGTAGGGAAAGATGGTGACCAAAGTAGGAGCCCAGCCCCCATGTACATGGTCACCATGGCCTCTCCTCGGTCATTTAGGTGCTGGGCTCACCCTGGGCTGTGAGGTGCTAGCATTGACGGGGTACTTGCGGAGCATGGCTATGCAGGTGGACAGAATGCCACACACAAATGGTGCCAAGAAGTTGTGACCTTTGTACAAGCAGGTTCTGAGGATAACCTCAGTGAGCTGTTCAAATGACAAAAAAAAAAAAAAAAAAAAAAAAAAAAAAGACAATTCCATAGCCTATGGAGGGAATCTGGGCTAGGATTTATCCTTCCTAAAATGCCGCTGGGACCTCCTCCTGTAGAATCTCTCTGCTGGCATTGGAGTCATTGCAGGACAAGTGTTTGATATGAAGCTGCAAATGGATCTTGATGATATCCAAAGGGCTGATCAGTGATCAAGTGACAAACCTAGACACAGACCCTGCCACTGCTAACTTGAACTTCAAGTTACTCCTGACATTGGCTTTGGGGTTGTAGCTGGCCATTTTGACTTCTGGCTCATCAATATCCATGAGTCTGAAAGGGAAGGGGAACAAGCTGAGCAGCAGGTCTTGTGGGAATATAAACAGTATTAAGGGCTAGAGGGATGGCTTAATGGTTAAGGTGTTTGCCTCCAAAGCCAAAGGACCAAGGTTTGATTCCCCAGGATCCATGTTAGCCAGATGCACAAGGGGGCGCATGTGTCTGTAGTTCATTTTCAGTGGCTGGAGGCCCTGACATTCCCATTCTCTCACTCTCTCTCCCTCTTTTTCTGTCAAATAAATAAATAAATGAAAATAAAATGTAAAAGAAGGTATTAAATTCTGGGAGTATGTTATAGAGAAATATGACCTGGCACAATTAGTCCAGTTGCACTTGACTGTGCAGTCATTTCTTATCATGACTGGGGCAAGTTACTTAATGTCTATATCTCAGTTTTGTCTCCACTAAAATACAAATCTTAAAACCAGCTTCACAAAGTTATTGGACATTTAAAAAGGAAGATACACACGGGTCAGGGACATTATGTACTTTAGTCCTAACAGCTTTGCATAGTTAGGTGGTTCTAATGCATGTCTGAAATGGAGAAAAGTGTTAGTACTTGTTTAACCTAAAGGATGATGAGAAGAACATTGTCTTGCCTGAGACTGCAAAGATGCAGGCCTACTTGTGGTAGTAGAGCATATGACAGTAGTGGATATTGAAGGAGACTGTGAGGATGGCATGGGTAAATGCCAAACATTACATTAGGAAGTAAGTATTTTGAAGTCATATTAGGAAGAAATGCATATGTAGAGGGATCTTTATAGACTAAGAGACTTGAAGTTAAGGTTTCAAATTTGGAAGAATAGAGGAGGCTGGCAGCTTGGTTAGACAGAACGATGGAACACAGCCACGTCATTAAATGAGACAATGTATGTGAACATACATGGGCTAGTTGAGCATCTGGCAAAAGCTTAACATGGTTGTTGGAGCAAGGGTAAGCCAATGGGCAACAAGAAAGGTGCTGAGCATTAGAGGACTTATAAGGGGTTTGCTGTGGGAAAAGACAAAATTCCAGGTGGATAACAGGGAGAAGAGGATAGTGCTAGTCCTATGTAATTCTGAAATTTGAGGTATTCTCAGAAAAATCTAAGATGAACCTGAACTACCATTCTGGAGGAGAGAAAAACAGTTCAGTGTTTAGGTTTTCTTAAATTTACCTGCAGTAACTTAAAAAAAAAAAAACACAGCAAAAAACATGTGGTCCCTTTTGTAAAGTGAAATCAGGCATCTTTAACAAAGAGGTGATCTGAACACCAAAACATTATTATTGCCTTTTCTATATAAGGCTATTCTTAATTAGGTATGGACATACTTATTATGTAAACAGCAAACATTGGTATCAACCTTTCCCCCATCCCTGCCCCTTTGCCAAAGGGACCCTCCTCGTTGGGGATGCAGGTCATCCCCATGGGGATTATGGGTCATGGATTGTGGGGGCAGTTGTCCATTATGGGGAAGAGGCAATGTCTCTGTACATAGTGTCCCAACTTGTGGCTCTAACAATGTTTCTGCCCCTCTTCCACAAAATTCCGTAAGATATGTTGGGTTCATTTTAAGTCTACTTCAGTGATGGGCTCTTAGGAGCCTCTGAATCTTTGGTTTGGTAGGTGTTGAGTGTCCTCTGAGTCTGTCTCCTTCACCCTTGTGCTGATATCAGGTTCAACAGAGAAAGCAATATTCTTGTTCATTTCTCCAGTTCCTCTGTGGTTTCAGCTGGGACCCTGGTGAAGTGTAATGGGTTGTTTCTCTCCTCAGGTTCCATTCCAATCTGAAAAAGAGAAGCAGATTCTCCAATGGAGACTGAAGTCAGCACAGGTTAAATGGGATATTTGTTTTTAGTTTAGAGAAAATTTAATGGGTGTAGACCGTCCTATAGCCCAAGATTAGTGTGAGCTTGATATTGGAAAACAAAGTCATTCTCTGGATATGATTCTGAATTGTTTCCCAGTTCCAGATATGGGCCCCGGTCCACTGAGTGGATCTGTGAGCCAATCCAAGAGCAGTTGGTTACCCACCATGGCTGTGTGCCACTATTCCACTTGTGTGAGCATCACGTCACATTGTTTGCTTCTGAGTAGCTTAGACCTGGAGTTTCTCAGATGGATGTTGGCCACTTTCCCCCAGTAGCTCATATAGCACCTTCAAGCACTAGATGGGCTAACTGTATGGGGGTTGACCCTCTTCCAGATTCCATCCAGGCTTCTCCATGATCCTTACTGACAGCATATGGTGTCTTCAGCAGTATGGTCTTACCATTTTAACCTCTGGTGGGTAATTGAGTGCTCTGACAGAAGTCTGTCTTGTTTTCGGAAACCTTGTAGGTCTCTCTGATCAACAGCTCATTGTGGGTGTTAGCCATATCCTGGTACTAGGAGTTACTGGCTGCTGCCAAGGGAAAAGAAAAAAGACAAAGGAAGAATATAGAAAAAAGAAAAAAGTAATGTTAGGCTTCATCTCACCCTATCCAGGGCCCTTCGATTCAGGTGCTCCCCCTAAGGTCCTGTTGAGGGTTCAACCTTTTAGTCTATTTTCTAGGATATGGGATTCTATGGTACCAGTGCCATTTGGATTCACTTTTGTGTACCCCCTTCTACTCTCCCCCAAGCCCTACCCTCTCTGTTGTCAAGGCCTAGAGATTCCTATCAGGTATGTCAGCAACTCAGGCTGATCCAGGCTAAGAGACACAGATGAATGAGACCACTTCTGGAGGCATCACTATGCCTGATCTAAAGCTATATTACAAAGCCATAGTAACAAAAACAGCATGGTACTGGCACAAAAATAGGAATCTAGACCAATGGAACAAATTGAGGATCCAGAACTTAGGTCAAGCAACTACAGCTACTTGATCTTTGACAAAGGTCCTAATAATATAGAATGAAGAAAAGACATCATCTTCAACAAAGGGTGCTAGGCAAACTGGATAACTATATACAGAAAATGAAACTAGACCCAAACATCTTTCCATACACAAAAATCAAATCCAAATGGATCAAACACCTCAATATAAAACCTGACACTCTTCTACAACTGGAAGAAAAAAATAGGAGGAACTTTCCATGAGACAGGAGTGCGGAAAGGCTTCCTAAACAAATCCCCAGTAGCTCAGGAACTAAAACAATCACTTAACCAATGACATCTCATGAAGCTGAAAAGTTTATGCACAGACAAACATACAATAAACAAAGCCAATAGACTGCCACAGGATGGGAGAACATTTTTGCCATCTATAAAACTGACAGAGGCCTAATTTCTAGAATCTAAAAAGAACTCAAAAACCTAAACAATAAAAAAAAATCAAACCCACTCACAAAGTGGGGTGGAGAACTGAATAGAGAGCTCTCCCAGGAAGAAATACAAATGGCAAACACCTAAGAAACACACACTTAAGAAAATGTTTAACATCCATAGCCATCAGGGAAATGCAAATTAAAACAACCATGAGGTTCCACCTTACCCCAGTAATGATAGCAAATATTAAAAAATCAAATGACAATAATTGCTGGTGAGGATGTGGAGAGATAGGAACCCTCATTCACTCTTGGTGGGAATGTAAGATGGTACAGCCACTATCGAAATTACTATGGAGAGTCCTGAAAAGGATGAATATAGAATTACCAACAGACCCATTATTTCCTTACTGAGCATTTACACTGAAAGTTCCATGACTCAGTTCAGAGATATTTGCTCAACCATGTTTGTAGCTGCTCAATTCATAATAGCTAAGAACTGGAATCAACCCAGGTGCCCATCATTGCATGAATGGATAACCAAGATGTGGTATATCTACATGATGTTATTCTACTCAGCAGTAAGAAAAAATGACAGTGAAATTTGTAGAAAAATGGTCACACTTGGAATAGATCATATTCAGTGAACTCACACAATCACAGAAAGACGGTCATTTCATGGTCTCATTCACCAGTTGCTGATGGAGTTCCTGGCACATCTCTTGTTATTAATTTCTAGCTTTACAGCATTGTGTCTGATATCATGCAGGAAATTATGTCAATTTTCCTAAATATATGGAGGCAGGCTTTGTGGCCCAGTATATGATCTATTTTGGAGAAGGTTCCATGGGCTGCTGAGAAGAATGCATATTCTGAAGATTTGGGGTTGAATGTCCCATAGATGTCCGTTAGGTCTAGTTGGTCTATAGTGTTGTTGAGCTCTCTTACTTCCCTGTTGATTTTCTGTTTGGATGATCTATCTACTGATGATATTGGAGGATTGATGTTCCCAGCTCTGATGGTGTTAGTGTTTATTTCTGTTTTCTTGTCAAGTAGGTTTTGTTTTATGAATTATGAATTGTGGTGCACTTGCACTGGGTGCATATAGATTATGATTGTGATATCCTCTTGTTGGATCATTCCTTTGATGAGTAAGAAGTGGTCTTCTTTGTCTGTTTTGATTACTTTTGGTTTGAAGTCTATTTTATTCAATATTAGTATAGCAACACCTGCTTGTTTCTTTTTTTTTCTTTTTTCTTTCTTTCTTTCTTTCTTTTTTTTTTTTTTTTTTTTGGTTTTTCAAGGTAGGGTCTCGTTCTAGCCCAGGCTGACCTGGAATTCACTATGTAGTCTCAGGGTGGCCTGGAACTCACGGCAATCCTCCTACCTCTGCCTCCCGAGTGCTGGGATTAAAGGCGTGTGCCACCACCCCTGGCTTCTTTTAAAA
This sequence comes from Dipus sagitta, assembly GCA_036346955.1. Lineage (NCBI taxonomy): Eukaryota > Metazoa > Chordata > Mammalia > Rodentia > Dipodidae > Dipus > Dipus sagitta. The sequence goes on along the minus strand of CM070770.1, from coordinate 67,337,395 downwards.
GATTTATACCAATGTATAGTATTTTATTTTTGACGGAGTTAATGTAAATGCTTTTCTGCTTTTAACTCACATCCCACTAGTTCATTAACAGAATGTAAGAAAATGATCAACCTGAAGCCCAGCTATAATTACTTAGGTGGCTCAAAAGTTTATTTGCAGCTAATATTTTTGGATTTTGGTTCATTTTTTATCCTTTTTTTTTCTTTATTAGTTAGTTTTGTATTCAGCAAATACAGTCAGTTTGGTACCATTATTAGGATCATCCGTGACCTACCCCCTCCACTTTGCCCCTCCTTGTTGAGGTATACGGGTCATGCATTGTGGAGTTAACCCACAGTTATGGGTAAGCTAAATGTCTCTGCATATCATGACCCAACATGTGGCTCTGACATTCTTTCCACCCCTCTTAGGCAAAATTTCCCTGAGCCATGTTGGGTTCACTTTTGGTCTGCTTCAGTGATGAGGTGTTGGGGGCCTCTGAGGCTCTGGCTCTCTGATTTGGTAGGAGTTGATTTTTCTCTGTGCTGATCTCCGTCCCCCTTGTGCTGGTATCTGGTTCATCAGGAAAACAGCCCCCTTGCTTGTTTCTCCAATTTTTCTTAGTTTCAGCCGGGGCCCTTTTGAGGTATGATGGGGTGGCTCTCTCCTTAGGATCTACATCTATCTGAAAAAGAGAAGCAGATTCTCCAACGGAGAGTAAGTTAGCATCAGGACAAATGAGATAACCTTTTTTCTATATAGAGAATTTAATAGGTGTAGGCCCTCTTGTAGCCCACAATTGATGGTAGCTTGATATTGGAGAGTGGGCTTATGTTTGGATATGGTTCTGACTTGTTTCCCAGTTCCAGCTACAGGTTCCATACCAGTGAGGGGATCAGTTAGCCTAATTGAGAGCAGTTGGTTCCCCACCATGGCTGTGTGCCACCACTGCACTTGTGTGGGCATCACAACAAGTTATTTGCTGCTAAGTAGGTTAGACCATGCGTTGCTTCAACAGATATTGGTCATTTTCCCCCAGTCGCCCATGTAGCACCTTCTGGCACTAGACGTGCTGACTGTCTGGAGACTGACTCTCTTCCAACTTCCAGCCATGCCATTCTAATTTGTATGTCAATCACATAAGGTGTCTTCAGGAGTAGGTTCTTACCACTAGCCTTTGGTGGGTCATCAAGTACTCTGACAGAAATCTGTCTGTCTTTTAGGAAACCTTGTAGGTCTCTCTGATCAAAAGCTCATTGTGGATGATAGCCCCATGCTGGTTCTGGGAGTCACAGGTCAGTGCCCACTAAGAAAATGAGGAAAAAGATAACTAATATATAAGAGTTAGAGAGAAGAGAGAGAGAGAAGGAGAGGGAGAGGGGAAGTGAGGGAGGTAAGATGTAGGAGATTAAGGTTATTCTTAATCTTACCCTCTCCAGTGTCTTGTGGTTCAGGTGTTCCCTGTAAGGGCCTGGTGAAGGATCAGCCATTTGTTCTGTCTTTTAGTAAGTAGAAGATTATGGTACCATTGCCATTTGGGTCTAGATTTGTGTTTCCCACCCCTTTGATGGCCTCCCCTCCCTCCCCTTCCATCCTAGCGTCTAGTCTAGGAGATGCTTGCTGGGTATGTAAGGTATATTGGGTAGATTCAGGTTAGGTGCTGTAGATGAGTGAGACTATGTGGCGATGTTTTTTCTGTGATTGGGTAAGTTCACTGAGAATGATCTGTTCCAGGTTCAACCATTTTTCCTCAAATTTCATTGTGTCATTTTTTCTTACTGCTGTATAGAATTCCATTGTGTAGATATACCACATCTTAGTTATCCATTCTTCTAGTGATGGACATCTGAGTTGATTCCAGCTCTTAGCTATTACAAATTGAGCCGCTATAAACATGGTTGAGCAAATCTCTTTAGTCTGTGGTTTGAAGGTTTTAGGGTAGATGCCCAGTAAGGGAATAACTGGGTCTGTTGGTATCTCTATACTCAGCTTTTTCAGAAGTCTCCATATTGCTTTCCAAAGTGGTTGTACCATCCTACATTCCCACCAACAGTGGATGAGTGTTCCTACTTCTCCACATCCTCACCAGCATTTATTTTTATTTGATTTTTTGATGTTTGCTATCCTTATTGGGGTAAGGTGGAATCTCATAGTTGTTTTAATTTGCATTTCTCTGATGATTAGGGATGATGAACATTTTCTTAAGTGTATGTTTGCCATTTCTATTTCTTCCTCTGTAAATGGCCTGTTCAGCTCTTTGCCCCATTTTGTGAGTGGGGTGTTTGACTTCTTACTATTTAGATTTTTGAGTTCTTTGTAGATTCTAGAGATTTGGCTTCTATCAGATGGATAACCCGCAAATATTTTCTCCCATTCTGTGGGTGATCTATTGGCTTTGCTTATTGTATGCTTGTCTGTAAAGAAACTCTTCAGCTTCATGTGATCCCATTGGTTGAGTGATGGTTTAAATTCATGAGCTCCTGGGGTTTTGTTCAGGAAGTCTTTTTCCATTCCTATATCATGGAAAGTACTTCCTAAAATTCCTTCCAGTAGTATACAAGTTTCTTGTCTTATATTGAGATCTTTGATCCATTTGGACTTGAGTGTAGGGCAAGGTGAAATGTGTGGATCAAGTTTCAGTTTCCTGCATATGGTTATCCAGTTTGTCCAGCACCATTTGTTGAAGATGCTGCCTTTTTTCCAGCCTATATTGTTTGGGCCTTTATTGAATATCAAGTAGCTATAGTTGCTTGACCCAAAGTCCGGGTCCTCAAGTCTATTCCATTGATCTATACTCCTGTTTTTATGCCAGTATCATGCTGTTTTTATTACTATGGCTTTGTAATATAGCTTGAGATCAGGTATGGTGATGCCTCCAGAGGTATTTCTTTTGCTGAAGATATGTTTGGAAATGTGAGGCCTTCTGCCTTTCCATATGAAATTTGAGATCATTTTTTCTATGTCTGTGAAGAACACTGTAGGGATTTTAATTGGAATTGCATTAAATCTGTATATTGCCTTTGGTAGGATTGTCATCTTCACAATGTTAATTCTGCCTGTCCAGGAACATGGGAGGTCTTTCCATTTTCTTAAGTCTGCCTTAATTTCTTTTTTGAGTGTTTTTATGTTTTCATTGCATAGATCTTTCACTTCCTTGGTGTATCAGACAGATTCAGGTTCACTGAGATGAACTTCCAGACCAGGCATAGTTATCGAGGAAGGGATATTTATTGAAGCTTACAGATCCAGGGAAAGTTCCATAATGGCAGAAGAAGCTGGCCTGTCTTACAGGACCAAGCAGAGAGAGAAATAAAAGCCTAAAGCCAAAAGCCACAGCACTTCAGGAACTCCAGCTAGGCACACTTTGCATATCTTTAGATTGAAATCTCAAACCCAACACCACACCTTAAGATCCACAAAATGGCATTGCCTCCAGCCAGATGGCTAGAGATGCAAACTACAAACAAATTACTGAATATATTGGGGGCCTCTATTCTATTCAAACCACCGCACTTGGTTAACGTGATTCCAAGGTATTTTATTTTATTTTTTTGTTGCAATTGAAAATGGGACTATGTCCCTTATTTCTTTCTCTGTATCTGTCATTTGCATAAAGGATGGCTACTGATTTTTGTGCATTGATTTTGTATCCTGCTACTTTCCTATAGGAGTTAATCACCTTCAGGAGTTTTGGGATGGTGTCTCTCGGGTCTCTTACATATATAATCAAGTCTTCAGAGAATAAAGCTAACTTAACTTCTTCCTTTCCAAATTGTATCCCTTTTATTTCGTTCTCCTGTCTTATTGCTTGAGCTAGGACTTCCAGTACTATATTGAAAAGCAGAGGTGAGAGTGGACAACCCTGTCTTGTTCCTGATCTTAATGGGAATTCCTCCAGTCTCTCTCCATTAAGTATTATTTGGGCCTTTGGAGCTTCATATATTGCCTTTATTAGGTTGAGATATGAACCAACCATGCCAATTCTCTCCAATGTTTTGAACATGAAGTGATGTTGAATCTTGTCAAAGGCCTTTTCTGCATCTATCGAAATGATCACGTGGTTTTTATGTTTAACCTTGTTTATGTGGTGTATTACATTGACAGATTTCCGTATGTTGAACCACCCCTGTGTTCCTGGAATGAATCCCACTTGGTCAAGGTGGATAATGCTTTTGATGTGTTGTTGGATTCGGATTGCAAGGATTTTGTTTAGGATCTTTGCATCTAAATTCATCAGGGAAATAGGCCGGTAGTTTTCTTTTCTTGTGGCATCTCTGCCTGGTTTTGGAATTAGGATGATGCTAGCTACATAAAAGGAGTTGGGTAGCTTTCCCTGTTCACCAATTGTGTGGCACAGTTTGAGGAAGATTGGTTTGAGTTCTTCCATGAAGGTTTGATAGAATTCAGCTGAGAAGCCATCTGGTCCTGGACTCTTCTTTTTTGGGTGGTTTTTTTTATTACTTTTTCAATCTCCATGAGTGTGATGGGTTGATTGAGGTGATTAATCTGCTCTGTGTTTAGCTTTGGTAGATGGTATGCATCCAAGAATTTATCCATCTCCTCCACATTATCCAGTTTTGTGGAGTAGAGATTTTTATTTTATTTTATTTTATTTTAAAATTTGTTAGTTTATTTATTTGAGAGCAACAGACAGAGCGAGAAAGAGGCTGAGAGGGACAGAGAGAGAATAGGCGCGCAAGGGCCTCCTGGGGCCACAGCAAACGAACTGCAGATGCGTGCGCCCCCTTGTGCATCTTGCTAACGTGGGTCCTGGGGAATGGACCCTTGAACCGGGATCCTTAGGCTTCACAGGCAAGCGCTTAACCGCTAAACCATCTCTCCAGCCCTGGAGTAGAGATTTTTGAAATACATCCTGATGATTCTCCCAATTTCACTTATGTCTGTTGTGATCTCTCTCTCCTTTTTCATTTTGAATTTTGTTAATTTGAAGCTTCTCCTTTTTTTGCTTTATCAGATTGGCCAGGGGTTTCAATCTTGTTTATTTTTTGAAAGAACCAGCTCTTTGTTTTGTCAATTGTCTTAATTTTTTCCTTCTTTTGCAGTTCATTGATTTCTGCTCTGATTTTAATTATTTCTTTCCTTCTGGAGCTCTTTGGGTTGGATTTTTCTTGTTTTTCCAGTGCATTTAGGTGGACAGTTAGGTCATTGATTTGGGACCTTTCTGTCTTTTTTACAAAGGCATTGAGTGCTATGAACTTTCCCCTGAGGACCGCCTTCATTGTGTCCCATAAGTTTTGGTACGATGTATTTTCATTGTTGTTCAATTCCAGAAATTTTGCAATATCAGTCTTTATTTCATCCACTATACATTTATTGTTTAAAAGTGTGCTATTCAGTTTCCAGGTGCCATTGGGATTCTTGGTGGGTCTTTTGTTGTTGATTTCTAGCAATATAGCATTGTGATCTGATATCATGCAGGGAATTATGTCAATCTTCCTAAACATGTGGAGGCAGTCTTTGTGACCCAGTATATGGTCTATTTTAGAGAATGTTCCATCGGCTGCTGAGAAGAATGTGTAATATGTGTATTTGGGAGGGAAGGTTCTGTAGATTTCCGTTGGGTCTAAGTGATCTATGGTTTTGTTGAGCTCTCTTACTTCCCTTTTGAGTTTCTGTTTGGATGATCTGTCTATTACTGATAATGGTGTATTGAAGTTCCCAGCTATGATGGTGTTTGTGGTTATATCTGTTTTATTGTCAAGTAGGTTTTGTTTTATGAACTGTGGTGTCCCTGTGTTTGGTGCATACAGGTTTATGATTGTAATATCCTCTTGATGGATCGTTCCCTTGATAAGTAGGAAGTGGCCTTCTTTGTCCTTTTTGATTATTTTTGGTTTGAAGTCTATTTTATCCGATATTAATATAGCTACACCTGCTTGTTTCTTATTCCCATTTGCTTGGAATACTGTTTTCCACCCTTTCACCCTGAGGAGATGTCTCTCTTTAATGGTGAGGTGGGTTTCTTGAAGGCAACAGATTGAGGGGTCTAATTTTTTGATCCATCCTGTTAGCTTGTGTCTCTTGATGGGTGAATTAAGGCCATTAATATTTAGGGTAATGACTGTGAGATTTGATTTGATCCCTGCCATATTGTGATGGTCAATGTGGGTTGGTGTTTTCATGGACGTTGAAGTGTTTTGTGCCTACTCTGAGTTTGGTTGTTGTGATCTGCTTCTTGTAGGCAATTGTGTTTGATTATTTTTTTCTTCTCTGTGGAGAATTTCCTGGCATACTCTCTGTTGGTTTGATTTTGTGTTCATATAATTGTAAAGCTGAGTTTTGTCATGGAATGTTTTTCTTTCACCATCTATTATGAGGGATACTTTTGCTGGGTAGAGTAATTTGGGTTTGAAGCCATAGGTTCTTAGACTTTGCAGTGTTTCATTCCAGGCCCTTCTAGCTTTCAGGGTTTCCATTGAGAAGTCTGACGAAATTCTGATGGGGTTACCTTTGAAGGGGTTGTGCTGTTTTTCCCTAGCTGCTTTTAGGATTTTCGCTTTGGTGTCAATGTTTAGAGTCTTAATGATAATATGTCTTGGAAAGTTTCTCCTTTGGTCCAGTCTGTTTGGAGTTCTATTGGCTTCTTGTATCTTGATCAGCCTTTCTTTTAAGAGACTGGGGAAGTTTTCTTCAATTATTTTGTTAAATAAGTTCTCCATGGCTTTGGTCTGAATTTCTTCTCCTTCTGGTATTCCAATGATCCTGACATTAGGACATTTAAGGGTATCCCACAATTCCCTCATGTTCTGTTCACAGGAACTTTTGAACTTACTGAAATTTTTGAACTCTCTAACTGTTTCTTCCATCTTGTCTTGCAGATCAGAGTTTCTATCCTCCACTTGGCTGACTCTATTCTTGAGAGCTTCTAGCGAGTTTTGGACTTGTTCAATTAAGTTTGCATTTTCTATTACTTTTCTATGTATAATTTCCATCCCTCTGTCAAGCTCCCTTTTCACATCATTTTCTGATTTTCTTGATGATTCTTGGAGTTCATCCTTGCATTTCTTTATGTCTTCATTTAGCATGGCCAGCTGATTTTTAAGGTCTTCTTTTTTTTCACTCTCCCTCAAATCTCTTAACTCTCTTTGAAATCCTTCCAATTTCTTATCTGTTAGTTCTAGTTTAGTGATGGCAGCATCCACACGATTGCCGGCCCTTTGTTGCTTTCCTGCAAGTTCTACCAGTAGGTTGGTCAGGGTTGCATTGCTCATAACTTCAATTTGGTGTTCTGGTCCTATTGGTTCTTCTATGTTTTGGTTAGATGTATTCATTGTGGGACTGGGTGATCTAACTGGATTTTCTTGCATTTGATTTTTCATGTTATTTCTTTTGCGCTGTGTTCTGCCCATGACAGTGTATGGGCAGGTAGGTGGGCGTATCAGCCTGGGCTCAAGAACAATGGGAATCTTATGTGCCTGGGGCAGTTGTCAAGCAGCCTGTGCTTTGGCTCTCACTTGCCAAAGCCGCCTATCTACTGCCTGGCTGGGGTGCCAAAGTTGCCTGCGTTCTCAAGTGGTAATGTGCCAAAGCTGCCTGCATTCGAGCTAGGAGTGGCACTGAGGCACCAACCACTGAAGCAGCTCGAACTCTGGCTGGGAACGCTGGGAACCGGAAGCAGTCTGCGCTCCCCCACCACAGGACAATGGCGGACGGCCGGCGTGGCAGACTGTTAGGGGATGGCACCTGAGCTGGCGCAAGTGAGAGACACAGTCTGAGCTTGCATGGCACCTGCTGTGGGACTGGGATCCCTCTGTAAGTGGGCCAGTGGACGAGAGTGTGGAGCAGTCTAAGCTTCCACACGCAGGGAAAAATTGGCATGCGGTGGCAGCAGTTGCGGCCGGCACAGCAGTGGCGGTGCTGTGAACACTGCGGTTATTTCGGGGGAGGGGTGGCTACCCACCCACGAGGGGATCGGTGACTTCCTGTTCCCCTGCCTCTGTGCCCTCCCAGATTTCTCTCCCCTAAAAGCCACTATGTACTCTTAATATCTTGCCTTTCTTTCCCCGGGATTTGCAGCGCAGCTAGGCAGTCACCATCTTGGCCAGAAGTCCTGCTTGTTTCTTATTACCGTTCACTTGGAATATCATTTTCTAGCCTTTCACCCTGAGGGGGTGTCTGTCTTTAGTGGTGAGTTGGTTTTTGTGAAGACAGCAGATTAAGGTGTCCATTTTTCTGATCCGCCCTGTTAACCTGCTTCTCTTGATGGGTGAATTAAGACTATTAATGTTGAGGGTAATAACTGTGAGGTTTGATTTAATGGCTGTAATATTGTGGTGCTTTATGGGGTTTGGTGTTTTCTTGGACTTGGTAGTTTTTCTTTTTCTTTTCCTTTTTCTTTTCTTTTTTCTTTCTTTTTTTTTTTTTTTTTTTTTAGCTTTCTCTAGTTTTCGTTACTTTTTCTTTTTCTTTATTAGTTAGTTTTGTATTCAGCAAATACAGTCAGTTTGGTACCATTATTAGGATCATCTGTGACCTACCCCCTCCCCTTGGCCCCTCCTTGTTGAGGTATAGGGGTCATGCATTGTGGAGTTAGCCCACAGTTAGGGGTAAGCTAAATGTCTCTGCATATCATGACCCAACATGTGGCTCTGACATTCTTTCCGCCCCCTCTTCTGCAAAATTTCCCTGAGCCATGTTGTGTTCACTTTTGGTCTGCTTCAGTGATGAGGTGTTGGGGGCCTCTGAGGCTCTGGCTCTCTGATTTGGTAGGAGTTGATTTTTCTCTGTGCTGATCTCCGTCCCCCTTGTGCTGGTATCTGGTTCATCAGGAAAACAGCCCCTTTGCTTGTTTCTCCAATTTCTCTTAGTTTCAGCCGGGGCCCTTTTGAGGTATGATGGGGTGGCTCTCTCCTTAGGATCTACATCTATCTGAAAAAGAGAAGCAGATTCTCCAACGGAGAGTAAGTTAGCATCAGGACAAATGAGATAACCTTTTTTCTATATAGAGAATTTAATAGGTGTAGGCCCTCTTGTAGCCCACAATTGATGGTAGCTTGATATTGGAGAGTGGGCTTATGTTTGTATATGGTTCTGTCTTGTTTCCCAGCTCCAGCTATGGGTCCCATACCAGTGAGGGGATTGAGATTGGTTGTTTGACTGTTCTGTGTGGTGAATTCCCTGAAGTACTCTCTGTAGGTTTGGCTTTGTGTTCATATAGTTGTAGAGCTGACTTTTATCATGGAAAGTTTTTCTTTCACCATCTATTATGAGGGATACTTTTCTTTGTCAGAACACAATGAATGGCCTTTTTTTGGTATGCAATCACATCTTTTAGTGGTCACACAGCAATGTGGCAGGAGGTCAGGCCCACCATTGACCCCAAGCTCCTTCATGTCTTTGCTGAGTTCTGAGAAGCAGCAACACTAAAACTAGAGTCCTCTGGTCAAGGTCCTCTTGTTCCAGTTGTCAGTTTCCAAACAATTGTTGGTCTTTTGTTGATTTTCTGCAAGTTCTGCCAATTGCTGAGTCGGGGTCACATATCTTGTGTCTTCATTTTGGGGTTCTGATATTGTTGTCTCCTCTATGTTTTGATTAGAGACTTCCATTGTCTGGGTTGGGACTGGGCAACTTTATTGGGGTTTCTTCCATTTGATGTTTCATGTTGTTCCTTTTGCACTGTGGTCTGCCCATCACAGTGTGAGAATCTTATTTAATTCAGCAGGAAGTTGTAGTTTACTCTTGAAGTGTCTTCAGTGATTGTTCCCTTTTACATTTGACTACATTAGACTTTTGATGGCAAAGGATCCTATCTGCTCAGGTGGGAGGAGTCGGCAGGGCCCCAGTTGGGGAGCGAAGACCCAAGGACCTGGTGGTGGGGCAGGGAGAGGAGCCTGAAAACTGCATGGTCCTGGAGGGAGGAGGTGGAGTGGAGGGGGGATGGGATGGTGTAGACCTGGTGGTGCATACACATTGGTGGGTGGCAGGGTGAAGGGATGATGTGGAAAGGGAGGAGGAAGGGAGGAAAGCCATGGGAGGGAGGAATGAGAGCCAGCTGGCATGAGAAAAGGTGAGAGCCATCTGCCCTGGATCCATGGGGCCTCCAGGTAGCACAGGAGTGAACCTGGTCTATGGGGTGGTGCCTGGGATGGGTGCTTGAGGGGTATGGGCCTAGTGGGCTACCTGATAGCATAGGAATCAGCATATTCCCTACCTTGCTCCTCTATACCCTTCCATTGGAGGTCTTCTAGGACCTGGTGACTCTGGAACCCCACAGATCTTGTCTGGTATAACCCTCGGAGCTGAAGCAGGGTTGGGTGGATGTCATCTTAACTGGAAGTCCCATGTAAGGCTATTCTTGAGTGGCTATTTTAATCTCTCCCCTTTCTCTATCTTCTCAGTAGGAACATAAAAGGCCATAGCCTGAGGTAACTGGAAAGGCATGTTAAGTGGTAAGAACAGGTCTATGTGATCTTAACATGAGAGCTAGATTCACTGGTTCATTCTTTGCATCCTGATTGAGGCTTCAGTGTGATCAGCTTAGGCTTCCACTCTTGCCGCCATATCCTCTTGCCATGATGGAATGTCTCCTCTTGAAGCTATTATCCAAAACAAACCCCTTTTCTTCCTTAAGTTTGTTCTGGTCAGTTATTTATCCACAGCAATGAGAAAGTAATTCTTTACAGAAAAATAACATTGAGATGTGGGGCTGTTGCTGTGATAAATCTGACTATATAATTTCTATGCTTTTGGGAGAACTGTGGAAGAGTATGAAACTTTGCCTTAGAGAAACCTTACAGTGATCTAAGCAGAGCTTAAAGAGCCATCCTGGTGGGACTTTTGAGCTTGGAAGGAGTGAATTTTGCATAATGATATAGCCATGAAACCTATGGAGGTCAGAGGTGGATGTGATGGTTTGAATATAAAATGCTCCCCACAGGCTCATGCATTTGAACACTTGGTCTCCAGCTGGTAGCATTGTGTGGGAAGAACCTAGAAACTTTAGGAAATGGAATCTTGTTTAGAAGAAGAGGGCCACTAGGGGGCAGACCATGAGGTTTTATAGTCCAATTCTACTTCCTGTTTGTTCTCTGCTCTGCTCTTGCCTGTGGCTGCGATGTGACCACTTCAGTCTTCTGCACTGCGGTTCTCCCTTCCCTGCAATGATGACATATGTCCCTTCAAAATTGTAAGCTGAAATGAGCTCCTTTCTTTTTCAGGAAAAAAAAAAATTCCTGCTAGGTTTCCTCTCTGACTTTTCTATTCTAACAATAGACCTTCCTAGAGATCTTGAAATGATAAGATAGGAAGGTATTCACTTATTTTTTCTTCTTGTACACCACTTTGATGTACTTGACAAACCACCTCAATTGGCTGCACTGTCTGCCTATTATAAATCATACAGATCATTATATATTTTTTATTAAATTAATCTGCCAGATAAATTTGCCTAAGTCATAGTAGTACTGAAAAGTATTTTGGCCATTGAAATACAAATTCCTGTCAGGACTCTGAAGGATCTCTACCAAAAGAGGGAAGGATGAAAATTTCAATAGACCTTCTACTGCAAGATTATTCCATACCTAAGAGCACCTCAGCTTCCCAAAGGGGAATTCCTTCCACTGTGTGGATGAACAAATCTGGCCAGGAGTTCCATGACATTGGAACTTTCTCTGTGTGTAAAGTAACATTGAGATGGAAAGTGCAATCTAACTCAATCCTCTCCTTGCTGTCAGTACTGCTTCAGTTTCTCCACACTGGATCCTGATCCTTGATTTTGCCATATCCATTCCCTTAGAGAGAAATTTCTCCTGACTGTCCTGTGGCCCTTCTTCCCCCCACTTGCTATAGTCAGATGTTGTCTTCTTCAAAATACATCAGTCATCAACCCTGCCCTATTTCTGGTTCTGCATATTCTTGTCTTCCTTTACAGTCCTTCCTTACTAGTTGTTTATGTCTAATTCCCCATAGAATGTAGATGCCACGAGGGCAAACTGCAACCTATGACTCTATTCCAGTGCATTACTACAGTGTCTACCCTTTAGTATACATTTGGAGAAACAAAAACAAGTTGCTAAATTGGATGATTTATTTTCTCCCCTACATCACTATAGTAGGAATAGAACCATGACTTAAGCTTGACCAGTCAGAGCCTCTTTGAAGGGATTTTGACTCATGCACAAAGACATCAGTGTGGTGTGGTGGGTGGCAGCAGGAGGTAACTGCTGAGCTCTTGGCAATCCTACAAGGCTTGGATCTGTCTCAGCTGCTCAGAAGGACCCATGCTCACCCAATTCCCAACCTGTCTCACTTCTGTGGCGTACCAGTTAGCCTTCCTCAAATCCCCTTGGTTCTGAGTGAATCTTTGCTTCCTGCAGTAGGAACATTAACTGCTAATGGGGCAGGAACACATACTATACTACTCCAATTCCTGACACTCTGTCCTGGCAAAGCTGGCACTCAGAAAGGTCCAGGAGACTGCATCAAGAGCAACCCTGTGTGTAAGCTCAAGGAGCTAGCCACATTAGTTTCTAACACATACTTCACATGTTGTCCCCTGATGGTCGCAAGGCTATTTATTGCAGGTTGATTTCATCATTCTCTTTCTCATTTTCCTTCCTCTCCCTGGCCTGTCATATAGCATTGCTTTGAAATTCTGGTCAATTTTTATTTTTCTATGTACATTTTATACCATCATGCATAAAGTACTTTGTTTAATGTGTATAAATTTTTTAAATAATTGGATTTTTTGCACTATCATTTACAGTTAATGGCAATGCTCAAATGTTTTGCAGAAATAAAGGTTGGGAATGGCTGGTATAGAAGCAGAATTGGGATTCATCCAATAGTTATAACTATTGGAAGAGAACACGCAGTCCTTCCAACTTAAATATTGCCTCTAGGCCAAATGGAGGTGGGCATTATTCTAGCATAGTCAGAAGCTAGAGACCCTGAATTGGCTTTTTAGGAATATGTACCTTGAATTTTAAATAGTGTTTTTGGTACTTCCTTAGCCCAAAAGACTTTCCTCTACTGTTGATACTTATGAAAATGTGCAGTACCAGTAAACACTAAGCATTTTGTTTAAATATTAAATTTTAAAGTGCTTCATCAATTTTTAATGTGCAAACTATCCTTGAAAGTCTCCACTAAGCTGCTCTTCCCTATCAGAAAAAAAACACTTGAGGGTCATTAGCCAAGCTCTCAGGTTACAAGGAAAAGGCTACCACTGCAAACACACCTCAGAGCATCTCTGGGAAGCCAATATGTAAGCAGAAGCTCTATATCACTTACAGTCTCTATTTCCAGAACTGCTTCAACCAGTCACATTGTCAGGAAGTTGCAACCTCAGGAACTTCTTCAGTCAACAGACTACAGGGCTTACCTCTCACAAAAAATTGAAGATTAGAAGAGAATCTTCTAGAATATGCCAGTATAGCAGTTTTGGGGTCTCTAGTGAAAATGCACTGGAGAGAGAGTCACACATGCCATCCATCTGATGCATTACTGCACTGTCCAAAGGAGGAGTTGTGTATTGTCTGGACAAGTGGATTTCTGGGTCTTGTCATAAATGGGCACTCCTTGTTCTTGATCATGAGGTGACTGATAAAGGACCTTGAGGAGTAGGACAGCAATTTGCAAAGAGAAGGTTTTAAAAAAGTGGAGCAGGGGATGGAGAAATTGCTCAATGGCTAAAGCTCTTGCCTGCAAAGTCTAGTGACCCCAGTTTGATTCCCCAGTACCCATGTAAAGCCAGATTCACAAAGTGGTGTATGCTTCTGGAGTTCATTTGCAGTGGCTAGATGCCCTGACAGCCCATAGTCTCTTTTTGTCTCCCCCTTCCCCGTCTCTCTCTGCTTGCAAATAAATAAATAAAATATTTTTAAAAATTGGTCAGGTCTGTGAGGTCAGAATTGGTCCTTAGCAGGATCATCCTGCTTGTGAAAGTGAAGACAAGCACTATTAACTGCATGTTATTGTAAGAGAAATTCCCGAGAAAACTACCTCGGGGGAGAACAGGCTACTGTTGGGCATGGCAGTGCACACCTGTAATCCCAGTACTTACAGGTGGAGGCTGGAGGTTTGTGAGTTCAAGTTCTGCCTGAAATACATAGTGTTTTCTTTTTTTGTTGCAATAAATAAATAAGTTTGCATTTATTAAATAATAAAAGTCTTTAGTGTGCTTGAGAAAATAACAACATAATAATATAAATTCACTTTATAATAACCTAGAAGCTATATACACTAATAATAATAACACTTTATCATTCAATTCACACATTAATAAATGATATAAAGTAATAATTGATGGAAATAGTAATTTTCTTTTTAAAATATTTATCATTATTATTATTATTAACAAGATGTTTGGATATGGATAATATCCATATGGATAATCATGTGTTGGTACCCTCTTTTCCTTTCCTGCCCCCATTCCATTGGGGACACTCCTCAGTAGGGTTGCAGGTTTTCCCCATGGGGTTGTGGTTTATGCAGTGTGGGAGTAGCAGTCAGTTATTTTGCGGGGGGAGAACTCCTCTAGGCATGATGTCCCAACCTGTGACTCTTACAATCTTTCTGACCCCTCTTCCTTAAAATTCCCTGAGCCATGGTGGCTGAATTTTAAGTCTACTTCAATGATAAACTCTTAGGAGCCTCTGGGTCTCTACTTTCATAGGTGTTGAGTATCCTCAGGGTCTGTATCCTACACCCCGACAGTGATCGTCAGGAATAGCATGGAAGTAGCACTCTTGCTCGCCTCCTCATTCCTCTGTGGATTCAACTGTGGCTTGGCTGGAGTGTGAGGGGTAGTTTATCTCCTCCTGTCTTGCTACCTTCTGAAAAAGAACAGATTCTCCAGTGGAGAGTGAAGTCAACATAGTTTAAATGGGATAAGCATTATTAATTTAGGGAGAATTTGATGTATGTAACCTCTCTTTTAGCCAGAGACTAGTGAGAGCTTGACACTAGAGAAGATAATCTTTGTCTCCATAGGATTCTGATCTGGTTTCCAATTCCAGATATGGGTTCCTTTACACTGAGCAGATCTCTTAGCCAATCAGAAAGCTATTGGTTACTCACTGAGTCTGTGTGCCACTATTGCACTGGCATGTACATCGTGTCAGGGTGTTTGTTTCTGAGAAGCTTTAACCTCGGGTTGCTCAGACCATTGTTGGCCATTTTACTCCAGTAGCTCTTATAGCACTTTCCAATACTAGACAGGCTAACTGTCTGAAGACTGGCTTTCTTCTGAATTCCAGCCCGGTCTCTTCACGCTCTGTGTCAGCAGCATATGGCATCTTCAGCAATGGGGGTCTTAGCTTTTGCCTCAGGCAGGCAATCAAGTGCTTTGACAGAAAGCTGTCTTGATTTGGGGACCTCATAGTTCTCTCCAATCAATAGCTCAATGTGGGTAGCAACCAATCTCTGGAACTAGGAGTTATAAGTCAGAGACAGAAAAAAGAAATACATAGTGTTTTCTAGGACAGCATGGGCCATGTAGGGAGACTCTGTTGAAAAGAAACACATGAATGGAGAAGAGAGAGTGGTGACAGGGGCACATCAGATTATTCTAGCCCATGGCTTTGGAGATGCTAGTTCAAGGTCAGATGGCCCCTTTGCCCTGGGCTTCTGATGAGGCAGCAAACTGTGGTTGGAGCATGTGGTGAAGCAAAGCTATTCAATGCATGAGCCAGGAAGCAAAGGGAAACAAGAGGCAGGGGTTCCACAGTCCCTAAACACCTTCAAGACATCAATGACCTAATTTCCTCCTACCAGGCCTCACCCTTCTTAAGACTCACCCACTTACCATTTGTACTGACATGCTGGGGTACAGACCATGAACACATAGACCTTTGGGGGGTATCTAACACCCAAGCTAAGCACTAGTCATGGTCTTGTTCTTCCCTCAATTTATCCATTTTTGAGTTGCTTGCTGGCTAAAGTACTTGTTAAGTCCTTAGGCCACACAGTCTGTGTGTTTCAGTAGTATCAAACAAAGCAGCTGTGTTTGAACCCAGGAACTAGGGGAACAGAGGTACAAGATGAGGTTTGAATCTGAGATTTGAGGGTTTCATGCCTTTGACCTGCACACATGAGTGAAGCCATAAGAGTAGGCAGGGTCATGCACCATCCAGAGACTGTCTTGGCCTAGAAAGTTCAGTTTGGAATATTAACTTGACAACTGTTATGGAAGTCAGAAGTAATCACTTGAATCTTGACTATTTGAGCTTTTAGAAACAAGGCTTTCATAATTAATTACCATTTCAGTACAAACTAAGTTATTGTTGCAGTCAGGTTTGCATTGCTGGTACAAATCACCCAACCAAGAGTAGCTTATGGGTAAAAAGAAGTTTATTTTGGCTTACCGGCTTGAGGTGGAAGCTCCATGATGGCAGGGAAAACAATGGCATGAGCAGAGGAATCACCCCCTGGCCAACATAAGGTGGACCATAGCAACAGGAGAGTGTGCCAAACACTGGCATGGGGAAACTGGCTATAACACCCATAAGCTTGCCCCCAACAATACACTGCCTCCAGAAATCTTCAATTTCCAATTGCCATCAGCTGGGGAACCTAGCATCCAGAACACCTGAGTTTATGGGGATACCTGAGTCAAACCACCACATTCCACCCTGGCCCCCATAAACTGATAACCATACATGATTTAAAATACAATGCATTCAGTCCAACTTTTAGAATCCCCATAGTTTTTAATCAATCCTAATGATGTTCAAACATCCCCATAGTCCAAGATATTTTAATGGAGCCATAATACCAAAAAATCCCCCCAAAATAATGGCACAGAATAAGCATTCCCATTGGCATTGGGCATAACAAAGAAATACTCAAGCAGTGCATGATTTAAACAGGGCAAATACCAAACTCTGTAAAGTCCCATCAGGTGTCCCCCATAAACTTAGGTGTTCTGAATGCTAGGTTCCCAGCTGATGGAGATTTGGGAATTAACGCCTGACGGAGGCAGTATATTGTTGGGGGCTGGTTTATGGGTGTTATAGCCAGTTTTCCCATGCCAGTGTTGGGCACATTCTCCTGTTGCTATTGTCTACCTGATGTTGGCCAGGGGGTGATAGCCACCCTCTGCTCATGCCATCGTTTTCCCCTGCCATTGTGGAGCTCCCCTCGAGCCTGTAAACCAAAATGAGCTTCTTTTTCCCACAAGCTGCTCTTGGTTGGGTGATTTCTACCAGCAATGTGAACCCAACTGCAACAGTTATGACTAACACAGAAAGAAAAGAAAATTATATGCTTTGCATTCTGCCCAGATCTTTACTAACTACCCCAGAAGAACATATATTATGTTTGAAATTTATGGATCTTTTATTATGCACACCTGTTCTCTCTACTGTGTTATAGGGAAGCCACTAACAACATATGGTTATTTGAAATTAAATACAATAGAAATCACTTCCTCAATTACATTACAGGTTTCCAGTGGTTAGTGGCAACAGGTGGATGAGGACTCTGGTGCTGGATGGCATATGTCCAGAGCATGTTTAACATCATGCAGATTTCTGTGGCACAGCACCATAGGGAAAACTGTGAGGTTAAGAAATGGGGGCAATGCCGTTTCTGCTTAATGTCCTCTACTGCATCCCTCAATGGCTAGTCCAAACCTCAGCTTACTTGGCGCTCTGTATCCTACTAATGCCTCATCACTTTCAACATGTGGTTGTGACTTCTAAACTTCAAGGAAAATGACAACACTACTTGTGGTCTTTTCTATCTTAGAGCCTCATTCCCCACCACCTACCATATCTGTTCCTATTTCCTCAGCCTTTCTATGTCCTGATGATCCCACTTTGTGGGATAAAATAAATTCTGTGTCTCTTCAAGGAACAAGCTTGATCAATTATCTGATTTCTCTTTCATATGCATTTATGAACCTGTAAATATATCTCTGTATGGTTAAGAGAGTCACAGAAAGTTTGTAAAAAGCTGAAAAGGGAGTTCAATATATCAGCTATCCAGTTCTCTCCAAGGGTAGCAACTTACATAACCATAGTATAGTATCAAAAACAGGAAACTGACATTGACACAGTGTTTATTCAAATATCACGTTTTGAATATGAGGGCGATCTGGCTGTGACATCTGCCACCCCATTGATTGCCAGGGTTGATTTGGCTGATCTGGCTGGCTAGGCGGGTGTCCCTTTCCTCCCTCATCACTCCGTGTGCGTCCCTCCCGAAGCTGCATGCTCAATGGAAGAGGACGACCTTCTCTGACTAGAGGAGGACCAGTCTTCGGTCAAGTGTATAGGAGGAGCTGTGCACCCCTGCTAGAACCTCCAAATAAGCTCTCAAATATCACATTTTATATTTGTATATATATATATATATGTGTGTGTGTATGATATCGATAATATATAAGTATATTATATATATTTATATATTATGTTCATGTACTTTAAATAACATTCAAGATTATTAATAATGTACCATGCAATCTTTTGAAATGGGCGTTTCTCATTCAGCACAATTTCCATGAAATTAAACCCAGCTTCTGTATCAAGAGTTCATTCCTTCTGATTGTTAAATGAAGCTCTACAATACAAATGTGCCACAGTTTGTTGAACCACTCACTGCAAAAGAAATTGTTCCTCCTCCACATTCTTTTAACCTGTTACAAACAACACTGCTCTACACATTTACGGTTTTGTGTGAACATGAGTTTTCATCTTTCTTGGATAAATGACCAGGAAATTCGATCTGAATTGGATAGTTGAGTGTAGGGTTAGTTATGAAGGATATGAGATCTCTTTCAGAATGGCTTTTACCCTTTTATCCTTTTGAGTTTCCACAGCAACATATCAGTGAGCCAGTTTCTCTGCATTCTTGTCAGCATTTAATGTTAGCATAGCTTTTATTTTAGTCAGTCTACTAGGTGTGTGGTAATATATTATTGTGGTTTTAATTTTTGTTTTCCTAATGATCCATGATTTTGAATATATTTTCATGTGCAAACTTGTTTTATATTCTGTTTGGTGGAGTATCAGCTCATATCTTGGTTGAAAATTTTGCCCAATTTTTGATTGTATTGTTTGTTTGCTAGCTTTTTATATTTATTATTATTATTAACAAAATATTTCATGTGTTGGTACACTCTTTTCCCTCGTCCCTGCGTCCATTCCATTGGGGACGCTCCTCAGTGGGGTTGCAGGTATCCCAATAGGGTTGTGGTTTATGCATTGTGGGAGTAGCAGTCAGTTATTTTTGGGGGAAGGGAATGCCTCTGGGCATGTTGTCTCAACCCGTGGCTCTTACAATCTTTCCACCCCCTCTTCCACAAAATTCCCTGAGCTTTGGTGGGTCAGTTTGCAGTCTACTTCAGTGATGAGCTCTCAGGAGCCTCTGGATCTCTGCTTTGGTAGGTGTTGAGTATCCTCAGGGTCTGTCTCCTATACCCTGGTGCTGATTACCAGGAACAGCACGGAAGGAGCACTCTTGCTGTCTCCCTCATTCCTCTGTGGATTCAGCTGTAGCTTGGATGAAGTGCAAGGGGTAGTTTATCTCCTGACTCAGTGTCAGCTTTCGTTTGCTTCAGAATGACCTGCATAGAATGCTGTTCAATCCTTTTATCTCCTCACTCAGAATGAAGCTTAAATAGCTTACCATTCTCTCCAGAGTCAGGTTTAAGTTCTGAAACTTGATGTGTGCTTCTTTTTAATTTATCTCCCTCAACTTCTTTCCCTGCATTCTCACACCAGACATCAGCTCCAGTTATTCTAAATGATGAGGTTTCTCAGATGCCTTGGGAGATTCTGATGCTCTATTCAGAATGTACTACCAGGCCCTGCCCCTTTTGCTTGAGGTTTGTGCTCTGTGCTCAAGGGTCAGCACTAAGGCAGCTCCTCCAAGGAGATTATCCTGGTTTCCCAGGCAGGATAACCTCTTCTTTACTCCAAGAAAATTTTGTAAGGGGCAGGGACTATGTCTGTACATGTGTACTTACTTTTACCACTTAACAAAGTATGTGGTACATGACTTACAAACATTATGGGGTAAATAATTAAATCTCAGCTTCACTAAATGATAAGTTCTCAGGACATCTCCAGCCTATCTACAGAATATCACAAGCCATTTTCCACAAAACTTTCATGCACAAATGAAGGAAAGTGAACATTCTTACAACACAGGGTACTTTAAATTTATCTTTCTTTTTTTCCCCTTTGATAGTCTCTAGAGAGAAACATGAAACAGCAATCACTGATAGTTTAATACATCCCTATGGCCGAGTGGGCAATTGTGGCTGAAGTATGGCTGTATATGTCCTAAGCAGCCACAGGAAGGCAGAAGACTACTTATGTTGTCCATAATTCACCAAGAATAGGGTGACCTCTCCACCATTGGACAGCCAGTGAATGATAAAAAGAATCTATCCTTTTGTACTTAAACGCAGATCCTGTTTTTGGCTACTGTTGGGACAAAATAAATGTTAGATCTTTGGGCAATACTTCATGATATTATTAAAATAACTGATAATAACTAAATCAAATGTATCTAAGTTTAGATTACAAACTTTTCTTAGATACTTGCTAAGTGCAATGTACACTATGGGAAAATTATCCAAGGTGGTTCTTAAGGCTACATTACTAGCCAGCCCTCATTTCCCTCATTTCTCCATTAAGCTTTCTTAAAGAAGTCACAGGAGGCCTCTGCCACCTTCTTGCCCCTAGATTCTTCTTTACCACATAACCTCAGTATTCAGTAATAAATGAGGATTAGTCATAAAAATGTCATGTGTCCCTCCAAATCACACATTTATTTTGAGTAAAGGGATTATGGACCATTAAGCAGGAGAGGGAAGGTCAGGCTACCAGGACTAATGCCAACTCTGGATCTCTTGTAACCCTTGTGGCCTTTATGGTACTAAATGTCATTATATTTCAGCAACTTATTCCCATGGCCACATCTTGTATCTCATCGTTGCAAGAAATAATTCCATCTGAAGACTCAATTTCATATATCCTCTTTGCTGACCAGGATCTTCCATCCTTGTTTTTTGCTGTCTCAGATTACTCATGGGTACAATCTTTTCATGTTGTTTAGAGAGCTCATCCACTGATCCCCAACTCTCCCCTTTCACTTCATTTTGTTCTCAACCAGGTAGATTACATGGTTTGATGTAGTCCTTGGCAAGTATGATCACCTTTCCTCCTACTCTTCTGTTGACTGTACTCACCTGCCAGAACACTGGCATTGCTAGAACCTGTGTATCTGTCTCTCCTCTCTGCCTCTGTTTCAGCACTTCTATGCTGCTGGATAAAAAATAACACAAAGGCTGAAGAGATGGCTTAGTGGTTAAGGCATTTGCCTACAAAGCCAAAGGATCCCAGTTCAATTCTCCAGGACCCATGTAAACCAGATGTATAAAGGGACACATGCATCTGGAGTCCATTTGCTATGATTGGATGCCCTCATGCACCCATTCTCTCTCTCTCAAATAAAGAAAATATATTTTCAAAAAATCACACAAGCACATGGGCTGAGTGCGCTGTGAATTCATGACCTGAAGCCTCCAGCTGGTATTAATTTAACTTTGTTGCTTTCTTTCTAGTATTTTCTTCTTTCTCTTTATCGGTCCTTTGTCTTTCATTCTTAGCTGAAATATCATCCTCAAACTACAGTCCCTTATCTTCCTGTTCCTTAAAGCCTACAGACTTCTCCTGCATCTGCCTTCACATCGTATCCTCATGGTCCAGGCCAATCCTTCTCTTATCTGTGGCTGTCATCCACATCACTTTCAATTTCTCCCATTGTCTTTGATATCCCAAGAAGAATTATATTAGTAGTATGAAAAAGATAATACTGGAAACATTCTTCCTTAATGTAATTATAATGACAAATTTAGAATTAATAGGATCAATTTTTTAAATTGATAAATTTTTTTTCCTCCAGAAATGCATGGACTATTCCAACAATCTGCTTCTTAAACTACAATGTTCTATCATGGAAAACCTTTGTTTCCTGCTTGACTCTTAAGTATTTCAGAATCCAGTACTGTTTATAGCCATGCAAACCACTACTAGCTCCTCTGGTTAAGCAGGTCTCATGTCTCATAATAAACTTTTATTAACACTTCCATTTCCTCTTAGCTCTTTAAGAGCAGATAGTCTTCTTCTGAGGGTGTTTGAGGCCCACATCTCAAACCAATCCACTTCAGAAAATTATTGTAATTTAAGTAATATCTATTTTACTATAAGTTATTTAAAATAGTTTGTGAAAATATTATAAGATGTATTACTTTAAGGCCTTACTTTAATTATTTAATTCTATGTTACAAATAGTTTCAAACAAAAAGTAGGAGCAAAATTACAAGAACATTTGTGATCCCAGCATGTGGGAGGTTGAAGTAAAGAGAGCAAAAGTTTGAGAATAACCTGGGCTGCTAGCTGAATCATGTCTCAAAAAACAGACTGAAAAAAAGAAAAGAAATCTACAAGCTAATATAATGAACAACCATATAACCAAAAATTCAGGCCATGTTTAAATATACAGCTCTATCCAATTAAAACTTTCAAATACTTTCCTGCTATGATGTTTCCATAATTTTATCCATCCAATAACTCTTTGATCCATCTCAGATATGGTTCAGACAAACTAAAATTATTCAAAACTTGTGTCAGATCATTCTCTGTGTGGTGGCTGCTTTGCTGAGGGGCACCCTGGTTTCCAGCACTAGATGATGTTGATTTCCCTGTTATGTCAGCTGACAATGCCTTGGGCAAGGGGGCAAAAAAAATCACACATGGTTGAGAATCACTGACTAAATACAAATGAATATGTGTGTTTCTACAATGATTTTAATAAGATTTTACTTGAATTGAGATTCATGGAACAGTGACTGCCTTATCGCTGCACACTAGGACAGAGAAGAAAGGAGATGAGGCCTACATAAGGTAAGTGTAGAACTAGTGATGCTGGCTCTTGGTGGCAGAAAACATCCCCGTGTAAGTGAGAGTGATTGGCTAGGGAACCATGTTTGTGGGTAGTGTGTGTTAGCGCCTTCCAACTATGCTGGGGGCTCAGAAATGAAGGACTTTGCCACAGATGCATCTGGACTCTATGTAAGTATTTGAGCAAGGAAATTAGACTGTGCTTTGGATTATTGGGAGCAGCTGGCAAAAATGATTGCCTTAGTTCCCAACAACAAATCACTCTTCGAGCCTAATTTGTTGTATATACTGCTTCTCTCACCAGAGCAGACTGAGAAAACAGAAAACACCCACACTTGAAAAGAAATCACAAATCCAGAGCTCGAATTAGGATAATTAACTGTTTAAAAAAAGAAAATATCTGATGTAACAGCAAACAGAATTTATACTTGAAGAAACAAACCATGTGAGGAAACTTGGTAAGATGTGCAATTAAGATGCCTAGGAAAGCCAGGAGTTAATCAATATATGTCAATAACTACAAAAACAATTAGAATATAAAATTAAAATAATGTAACAATTACATGATATCAATAGAAGTCATGCCAAAAAAAAAAAAAAGATCGTTACCAAGTGGAGTTTACAGTAGAAACAGAAAAAGCTTCCAATGTTAGGTGAACTAGTCATTAATTAATTCATAATATCATGAATAACAACAGTCTGTTATCTCTGTATATGAAAAATTTGAAACACCAATTTATGTTAAAAGCTGAGAATAAAGAAAATCTTTTCAGCTTTAGAAAGGATAGGAGCTGAGCACAAGTGCTGCTCTTATGGTAAACCTGACAAGCAGCACCAGAGTGAAGAAGACAAGACACTGAGGACACTGAACATATACCAAAGCAGAGATACAGAGGCTCCTAAGAGCTCATCACTGAAGTAGACTTAAAACTCACCCACAAGGATTCAGGGAATTTTGCAGGAGAGGGGGCAGAATGAGCCACAGGTTAGGGCATCATGCCCAGAGGTAATGCCTTCCCCCCCACAAACAGGTGCTCTCACAGCACGTAACCCACAACCCCATGGGGAATACCAGCAACTTCACTGAGGAGGGCACCCAGCTGAATGGGAGCAGAGAGGAGGGAAAAGATGGTACTGACACATAATGTATCCATACAAAGTATGTTCTTAAAGGCATGGTGGCACATGCCTTTAATCCCAGCACTCGGGAGGCAGAGGTAGGAGTATCGCTGTGAGTTCAAGGCCACCCTGAGACTGTAGAGTGAATTCCAGGTCAGCCTGGACCAGAGTGAGACCCTACCTCGAAAAACCAAAACACAAAAATTATATATAAAAAATAAAAAGTAAACTTTTAAAAGCTATACTTCTCAATTGTGCTATGCTACTTTGGACTGGCACTGCTCACAGCCTCAAACACAGAAATTTCTTTATGTCAATGACAGAGGTTAATACAGAAATGTAAAACTGGCAAAGTCACCAAGATTAAGCAACTAGTATATGCTCAGCCTTACACATGACATCTAAGCTCCACACTCCAAGACTCAGGGAAACCCATGACAGGGGGCAGAAAGAACACAAGAGTAGGAGGATAGCAACTGTGGCCATAGGACCCTGTTTCCTGGATATGACAATTCTGTAAACGTCTGAACTCACACAGATGTGGTTACGTACACAGATTGAGCCTGTCAACACGTCATCATAGATGAGACCCCACACCTCCTAGAGTAGTGGTGATGGAGGATTGCTGGGTGAGGGAGAGTCATGTCTTTTAGTGGTGTTGCCACTGTTTGGCTGCCCACTCTCCAGGAAATAATCCCTTCACCCATGATAATACATGCTACCCTAATTTACCTCCATGGATCAAACAGGAAATACATTCAAGTAGGATGGAGATCTAATGAGAAGGGTTTTAGGGGAGGGGGAAGAAGGAGGTAACTGGGGGTAGTGGAATCAAAATGTATTGTGTCCAGATGTGTGCACCCCTTGTGCATCTGGCTATTGTGGGTCCTGGGGAATCGAGCCTCGAACCAGGGTCCTTAGGCTTCACAGGCAAGTGCTTAACCGCTAAGCCATCTCTCCAGCCCCAGACTAGAGAGGATCAGCCATTTGGTCTGTCTTTTAGTAAGTAGAAGATTATGGTACCATTGCCGTTTGGGTCTAGATTTGTGTTTCCCACCCCTTTGATGCCCTCCCCTCCCTCCCCTTCCATCCTAGTGTCTAGTCTAGGAGATGCTTGCTGGGTATGTAAGGTATCTTCGGTAGATTCAGGTTAGGTGCTGTAGATGAGTGAGACTATGTGGCGATTTTTTTTCTGTGATTGGGTAAGTTCACTGAGAATGATCTGTTCCAGGTTCAACCATTTTTCCTCAAATTTTCTTTTGCTTTTGACATAGGGTCTCACTGTAGTCCAGGCTGTCCTGGAGTTTACTAGGTAGTCCCAGGCTGGCCTAGAATTCATAGCAATCCTCCTACCTCTGCCTCCCAAGTGCAGGGATTAAAGGCGTGTGCCACTATGTCTGGCTATAATTTAAAAGTATGATGGAGAAAATTATTAGGAAAATAAAGTTTGTATAAAGCTTCTGCAAGAAATATAAAGGAGCATTATTCCATAATCCTAAATAAATTATTAGAAAATTTAATCTAGTACTACTTAGAAAGATAGTATATTATGACCACATGAAGTTTCTCTGGAGAATGTGAAATTGCATTAACATTTAAGAGCGACTAGAATGGTGGTGTCCAGAGACAGGGGAGGAGAGCTGATGAAGGAAAGGTAACATCCTGAATGTGTCAATCATCCGTCCCAGAGAAAGATCTGGACCTGTGTAGAAAGGGGTCTTGGAGAATTGTTTGCAACAACGGAAAACATCCTTATCAATAAAGTATTGTAAATCTTTATTTTTATTTTATTTACATGAGAGAGAGAGAAAAAAAAATGGGCTTCTAGGGCCTTCAGCCACTGCAGGTAAACTCCAAATGCATGTGTAACCTTGTGCATCTCACTCACGTGGCTCCTGGGGAATCAACCTGGGTCCTTAGGCTTCACAGACAAGTGCCTCAACCGCGAAGCCATCTGTCGAGTGCAAGTATTGTAAATCATTATTGTGAAGTGTAATATAACAGTTGAAATAGATGAAACTAAAATGAAGAAAATTATATGAGTTGTAGGTGGCATTTCAAGAGCATATTATAAAGTTGGGAAGAAAATTTAAAATTATAGATATATATAACATAATTCCATTAATGTCAAAAAACCAAAACAGGTCTTCCCTCTTCTCTAGACAATCAAAATGTATGCATTCCCTAAATATTTTCTTCTGTGTTTATAAAACCAATCACCAAAAAGTAAACTGTATTTCTAAGTTGGAAAAAGCTAGGAGTGGTGGTGCAGGTCTGGAATTCCAACACTTGGAAGATTGAGGCAAGAGGATTATGAGTTTGAGGCTGGCCTGATCTACATAGTAAATTCCAGCCTGAGCTACCTAGAGAGATCCCATCTCAAAAATGACAGAGAGAGACAGTGTTTTACATGTGCAACAAATCTGAAGTCATATTTCTGTGATCACAAAGTCACTTCATTACATGGGTAATAACACAACATGGCTGTATTGATCTGTTTGCTTATATTGGTTATTTTTTTTAAAGGAATTATTTCACAAGACTTAATGGCATGATTTTGTTGAGGTACTTATTGAGAATGACATCACAAGATGGGAGTGTGTGAGATCTAGTGAGATTACATGAGGAGAAAGGAAGCAGAGAGGGCCTTATGTCCCAGGGGAACTGTGTCAGTCCCTTTGAAGAGTATTGGCTCAATGACCTGTCACCAGCTCTTAAAGGTATCTCTCAACACTGCCACACCACACACAAGCTTCCAATACATGGTCTCTTGACAGACAAACCACACCCAAATCAAAGCATTGCTCATCACACAAAGGAAAGCTGAAGTAGGATTTATTGGCAAGGTGTGACTAGATTAAGCACTAGATTAAGGCTGTCCCTGTCTGAGGAGTGTAATGCACTGAATTACTTTAAGTAATTATATCAGGTGAGAAGCTTCCAGAGCTATCTGGACACAACCAGTGCCTCAAGATCTTTTATAGCTTCATAATCTCTGTGACCTGATTTTTCCCTCAGCAATCTTATTAGTGTGTTCCTGATAATGGACACAAAATAAATTTATTTTGGCTTCCAATTTGGATAGAGTTCTTTTGGTGAGAGGCTAAAGCTGGAAGGCTTTGTAGGCTGGATTTTTAATTAACTAAAATTAGTGGTTTTGAAGAAAGCTCATTTCTCTTGGCCATCACAGTGAACACCAATTTAAAAGAACCGTCAGGCAAATTTGTCACATATGAATAGAATGGTTAAGTTTTATCTTCTAACTACTCTTGTTAACTGATAGCCAAGGGCTTTCCTGTCATGCATCCCTTGTTAACTTGATCTGTTCTCCTCTTTCTAAGGTAGTATGTTAATTTGGGTCTTCTGAGTAGCAGATATCATGATGGTACTATATATTCAGCAGATGGCTGGAGAAGGGAAGAGGTCAGGGTTCATTGGGAGAATTCAAGCAGCTATGTCAGACTGGCTGCCTTGGGCTGTGGGGCCATTCTGATGTTCAGTGAGGCTGCTTGAAGAATCACATGCACAGCATGTAGAGGAATGTGGCCTCTCCCTCAAACTGCTGGCCTTCTTAGCCTGCCATGTTTATGACCAATGTCGGACAGCCCACAGGAAGTGTTCAGCTCAGCCATGATGGTGGCTATACTAATAGTATAAGTCTGCTCAGGCTTCTGTAACAAAATGTCACTGGTTCCATGGCTTTTCAACAACAGAAATTTATTTTCATTGTCTGGAGTGGGGGAAGTCCAAGATTCCAGCAAAATAGGCTTCACCTTTGTTCTGGCTTGCCCTGGACCACGCACTCACATGACTTCTTTATGCATGACTGGAGAGAGCTCACTTTCCAGTGTCTCTTACAGGGGCAGTAAACCTATGGGATCAGAGCCTCAACTTTATGACTTCATGACCCCTTAATTTCTTCCTTACAGGCTCCATCTCCAAATACAATCACACTGTGATTAGAACTTCAACATGAGAAATCTGAGGGGACACAACATTCACCTCATAATAACTAACCACAGAGATTTGAGTGTTGTATCTTTTAAAAATATTTTATTGCAATATGAAATACAGAGAACTGTATACATTTTATTTTTATAGCTCTTTAATTTTATTTCTTGTAGTGCTGGAAATTGAGCCCAGGACTTTACAGGTGCTGAACACACACACTACCACTGAGCTACACCCTAGTGCCCTTTAATTTTCTTTATTTAGAAGAAAAGTTTATTGAAATCTAATATGTATATGTATATAATATGTATATATATATTAGATTTTAATATGTATATTATATATATTAGATTTCATAAAGTACAATTCAAAAAATTTAATTATATAGCTCAAAGTTTCTGATTAGTGTACATAACTGTTTAGTTATAACTCAAGTCATGAAGCATATGCCTATTGCTGTGGAAAGTTCTTCTGGGAATCATGGTACCTCATAAATTCTCTGGCTACTGAGGGTCAGTGAGTATCCAAGGTTATAGGTCAGTGCTACAGAGAAAAGCAGAGGCATAAAGGTGACAGGGAATTCTGGTGGTGATGTAGAGGGACCAAGGGTATTAACTTTAAGGAATATTATCAGGGGAGGTTTCCCTGGTAAAGTGGTCTTACCATCTGAAGACTATCGTGTAACAAAATTAAAGAGAGCAGTGCTGGTATAGTGATTAAAGCTCATTTTCAGTCACAATGCCCTTGGCAAACTACACCTCTTAGACATTTCATTGAAGGAACTAAATTGATGCCATGATAGGCTTCAGCAAAACACCTTCCAGGGTAGGCCTAAAATTAGACCAAAGGGCCATTAATCAGGGACTGTCCTGGCAGAGAAAAGCTGAGTCACTTCCTGGAAATTCAAGGTCTCTCGGCCCCAACCAATCAAGAATATATAGATATAATAGACTAATCAAATGCAATCCTTGTTCAAACTAGCCAAACTGTAGAACTAATTGGCCGTCAGAACCTTCCTTAGTTATGCTTAAAAGAGCCTGTGAGCTCCTCTTGGGGTAGCCATTTTTATATGAATGGTCAATCCCCATATGCTGGCTGACACTGCAGAATGAACACTCTTTGCTTTTATATACTATTTGAGTCTGGGGTCTTTCTTCAGCGATTCTCTGACCTTTACACATATTTTGACACTGATGGGCATGTGAAACATCCAAGCACATTTTTGTCCCTTCACATTGTAATGGAACAGAACTTCCTAAAGAATGATGATAGTTCTACAAGAAGCTACAGTAATATTTAATTGGTAGAAAAGTGGATCTCAGGCTGTATTGAGATTATCAAAAATAGATTTTTGTCCCTTTTTATTCACTACTGTTAGGACATGTGTTGTGGTCACATAACACCTAAGAAAGAATGAACTATGAAATTTACACATCAGGAATAGATTGAGATCATAGAACATTTTATCAAAATGACTCAGTAAACATTTAGTGAGCATCTACTAGAGCCCATCTTTTGAGCTGGGCACAGAGAGATAAAAATGAACAAGACACTCTAGGACCTCACAGTCTAGAACAGCACAGACAGGGCTACCAATGGATTGTTTCTGTTGTAACTGAAAGAGCTCAAAAATGGTGCGGACCAGAGGAGGTGGGATAAAAGTGACAGCTGGAGGGGCAAAGGGGTTGACCTGTAGGACTTAATGTAATTAGTTTTCAGTAACAAAAGCTTACTGAAATGGTCAAACTACTTAACTTTTCCTTCCTTCTTTCTTTTCTTCCTTCCTTCCTTTCTCTTCTTCTTCCTGATTCTCCTCCAGCTTCCCTTCTCCTCTCATTCTTCTTTCCCTCCCTTTCTTCTTCCTCTTCTGAGACAGGGGCTTGCTATGTAGCTCACATGGGAGACTGAGTGAACTGTGGTGCTGGGGTCCTTGTGCAGAGTAGAGTACCTGGATTCCAGTTTCTATTGTATAAGAAGTATGCAGAGGCCAGTAAGTGGCTGGGGTGTTAAGGGAGTAGAAAAGATTGTTGAAATTCCAGTAAACCTTGAGAATCAGAGTAGCTGGTAGGACCTAGGTAAGACAGAAAGATGATAATTGTGAATTTTGGTCATCAGTGATAAGCTATTAACATAACAAGACACTGCAGTAGGGCTTAGAGCTGGGAACCTGCATAGAAGAAATCAGATGGATGAGACAGACCACTCACATTGGATACAGGACAAAGGCAGGGACTGAAATAGGTTGGTAACACCCCTCTGCTCTCAGGACAGGGCTTGAGATGAGTCTATACTCAGACCTAGAGAGACTACTATTTCTCAGGGAAGGTTGCTGTTCACATGGTGTCTGCTGGAGTTAGCTAGGGCAGTGAGTAGAAGCCATGCAAGTAGGAATGCTCAGCAGCTGTGAAATGCAGAATGCTACAAGGGAGCAATCTACAAAGCAGTATTGGGGTTCAGCAGAGAAAGAGCATGCTGTGAGGGAGCTGGGCAAGGTTTTATAGGAAACACTTTTCTTAGGTCTTTCAAAATACTTTCTATAAGGATTCACAAAAATCAAGTACTTTCAAAGGTATTATAATCTACTAGTAGACATCTGTGCCCATCACAACTGCCACCCAATTAATTGCACTGGTCAGAGAAAAAGATTTCAAATAGTGTGGCTATCTTTTTATATGAATCTATGTATTTAAGGTTGTACTATAATGGTATTTCTTGATAAGTGTCATTTCCATTTAGGATTATTGAAAATTTTACCCTCTAAAGTGCCATTTCCTTCTCCTTCCCATTCTTGTTTTTTTTTTTTTTTTCCTGAGGTAGGGTCTCACTCTAGCCCAAGCTGACCTGGAATTCACTATGTAGTCTCAGGGTGGCCTTGAACTCATTGTGATCCTCCTACCTCTGCCTTCCAAGTGCTGGGATTAAAGGCATGAACTACCATGCCCAGCCTTCTCCTTACCATTCTTTTTTCCTCCAAGTAGTTTCTTGGTAAACCAACCTCTAGTACTTTCAACATACAATGTTGGCCAATGCTGCTCATGGCAAAACCAAATAGTTTTAAACAACTGTTTTCCATTTTTGGAATAACATTTTATTTTTCCTAAATTGTTACTTTCTTCTGGTGTTCAGATTAGGTTGTTGCTTTTTATTTTTTTTAATATTTCGTTTTTATTTTTTTGAGATAGAGAAACAGGCAAAGACAGAGAGAGAGAGAGAGAGAGAGAGAGAGAGAGAATGGGCAAGCCAGGGCCCCCAGCCACTGCAAATGAACTCCAGACACATGTGCCACCTTTTGCATCTGGACTACATGGGTTCTGTGGAATTGAACTGAGGTCCTTTGGCTTTGCAGGTAAATGCCTTAACTGCTGAGTCATCTCTCCAGCCCCCAGGTTGTTGTGTTTTAAAAAGAAATTTGCATATTTGCATATCCTTAATTTACACTCTTTGGTATATTTTATGTCTCTGTTTTATATACTCAAATGCACTAAGTGGTCCATAAACCTTCTGTGGTGGTTTGATTCACATGTCCCCCATAAACTTAGGTGTTCTGAATGCTAGGTTCCCAGCTGATGGAGATTTGGGAAATAACACCTCCAGGAGGCAATGTATTGTTGGGGGCGGGTTTATGAGTGTTATAGCCAATTTCCCCAGTGTTTGGCAATTCTCCTTTTGCTATTGTCCATCTTATGTTGACCAAGGGGTGATGTCCACCTTCTGCTCATGCCATCACTTCCTCCTGCCACAATGGAGCTTCCCCTCAAGTCTAAAAGCCAAAATAAACCCCCCTTTTTCCCCCCAAAGCTGCTCTTGGTCAGGTGATTTCTGCCAGCAATGCGAACCTGACTGCAACAGTAATGTTGGTATGGAGGAGTGGTGTCATTTGCTGCTAGACACCTGACTATGTGGCTTTGGCCTTTTGAAACTGATTGTCAAGAGGAATGTGGAAGGATTTGAAACCTTGGCCTAAGAGATACCTTGCATTGCTGTAAGTACAGCTTGATGGACTATTCTGGTCAAACTCAGACCTGAATGCAGTAAGAACTATTGACTGTGAGGTTTGGCTTGAGAGGATGAGAAAGAACTTTGCTTGGACTTGGCTAGAAGAATTTGTATGAGACGCTTCTGTTAGGCTCGTGTCCTGAGAATTTGTATAGGGTTGCTTTGCATAGAAATGGAGTGGTGTGAACAGAGGGATATGGCACAGAAATGAAATCTGTGGGCACTTGAATAGATGGGCCCCAATATATTCAGTTTTTTATTTGTTTGTAGTTTGCATTTGCAGCCACCTGGCTGGATGCAGTGTCACTGGGAGGATCTTAAGGTGTGGTGGTGGATTTGAGATTTCAATCTAAAGATATGCAAAGTGCCTAGCTGGAGTTCCTGAAGTGTTTTTTTTTCTCTCTCTCTTTGCTGGGACCTGTGAAGGCAGGCCAGCTTCTTCTGCCATTATAGAACTTCCCCTGGATCTGTAAGCTTCAATAAATCTCTTCTTCCATAACTGTGCCTGGTATGGAAGTTCATCTCAGTGAAACTGAAGCTGTCTGATACAAAATCTTTAGGCCAAAACTGCTGCCTGTTCAGCTGCAATTGTGTGAAAGATTATAACCATTGAGATTGGGCCAGCAGACCTGCACTGGGACAACAGAAAGAATGCAGTTTTTTGAATTCTCAAGGAGTGTCCTGTTCTTCAAAGTCTGCTTTATTCCCCCTTTTCTGATTTTTTTTTAAAAAGGTTACTATACAAGTGTGTGTCATTCTAGACCACCAGCAGCAGCCTCACATGTCTCCAGCTTACCAGTTCTTTTGATTGTATGAAGAGGCCCCATCTAGGCCTATCCATCTAGGTTAACTTAAGTGCACTCTGGTCCACACAATAATGAAATTCCCTAGTGACATAGTCTTCAGAACCTATCATCTGTGATATTTCAAAAATAGGTTACATTAGCAGGTTGAAAATAAAGGAAGCCTGGATGGTGTTGGGAATGTGAAGTCTGTTTCACTCTCCTTCTCTGTGCTTACTCATGAAGGTACTCTATCTGTCTCCTACATTCTAGGCACTTCACATACCTCAAGCCTCAATTGAAACCAAAGCAGAGGGCATCTCTTTCCCATTAGAAAAACAACTGTAACCGAGAGGGATAAACTTCATTGTAGATAAGAGACCAGCATTGCCTTGTTCCAAGGCTATTCTCTTGTGGAAAAATCTGGAAGGAATCCAGTTCCCAGATAGCCCATATGCTGCTGAAAAGTACTGCCTGAGCTGCTGAGGAAAAATAACTAACAGTGTTATGAGAAAGCAGGGGATGCTGCTATGTGCAAGCAACCAGGCTGACAAGATGTACACATCTGTGCACTAGTGCCACACAGCTTAGGTGGGTAACCAGTGCCTCTTTGATTGGCCATGAGATGTACTCAATGGAAAGGAACTCATAACTAGAAGTGGGAACCAAGTCAGAATCATATGGAGACTAAGATTATGGACTCCACTGAGCGCTCCCACTAACCTTTGTCCAAACAGGAGGCTATACCCATCCAACTCTCTTTAAATTGATAATGCTCATCTCCTTTAACATATCCTGATCTCACTCTCCATTGGAGAATCTGTTTTTGTTTTTCTTTTTCAGAAAGCAGTGAGAACAAGGACAACCACCATCTACCAACAAGACAGGCGATGAACCACCCCTCATGCAGCAGCTAGGGCCTAGGTGACACCACAAAGAGGAACTGGTTAGATAAACAAGAGTGCTGCTTCCAAGGCAAGCCTGAGAAACCTGGGCTAGAGTGATGTAGACAGACACTGAGAATACTCAATGCAAAAAAGCAGAAATCCAGAAGCTGTAATGTAGACTTAAAGCACACCCACCAAGCCTCAGGGAATTTTGTGGAAGAGGGGGCAGAAAGAATGCAAGAACCACCAGGAGGGAGGAAATACCTATAGATATCCCTTCCCCATACACAATAATTGATAGCTGCTCTCACAACTCATAACCCACAACTCCAGCAATCCAACTAAGAAGGGCCCTCAGTGGAATGGGGACAGGGAGGAGGGAAGTGATGGTACCAACATGTGATATGTCCACACAAAGTTTCTATTTAATAAAAAAAAATAAAAATCATGGAATTACTGCAACTAGCAGAAAATTTTGTTCTCCAAAGGGGCTAGAAGATTTGAAGTTCACAATGTGTTGCAGACAAGTTTGCACTGCTTGCATAAAACACACAACCAAAAGCAGCTTTTGAAGGCAGGGGGAGGTTTATTTTAGCTTACAGACTCAAGGGGAAGCTCCATGACGGCAGGGGAAAATGATGGCATGAGCAGAGAGAGGGTGGACATCACCTTCTGGCCAACATTAGGTGGCCAACAACAACAGGAGAGTGTGCCCAACACTGGCAACAGGAAGTTGGCTATAAAACACATAAATTTACCCCTAACAATACACTGCCTCCAGGAGGCTTTAATCCCCAAATTGCCATCAGCTGAGGACATGGCATTCAGAACACTTAAAGTTTATGGGGACACCTGAATCAAGTGACCACATAATGAAACACACATTACTAAAGATGGAGATGGGACCTTGATCATCTCACCATCTTTGATGTGTTCTGGGTGTGGACAGAGGCTCCCTGGAGCTTCCTGAGAGGAGGGTACCTGGGCCATGGATACTGATCTTACGGATGAAGAGTTTTCTTAGATGTCTGACTTGTCTCTGATTTCCCTCCTTCTGTCTACAAAATTCACTATTTGATGTTTAAAACAAAGTAGATACATTAGTCTAAAAATAAACAAAAACAGTGTGCTGTGCTATAACCAGTAAATATGAAAAAAGAGGGGAAGAACTGCATGCATTTATCCCAGATTCTGGTACAAAATTTTCAATAAGCCTGATACAGAATACAGCTCTAAAGATAGATTTTGTAATATTTCCATTTGTATGGTGCTTAATAAGACCTGGCACTTTGAAATATCTTCACCACAAAATATACAAATGATGGGAAAGTGAGAGTGAATGTGTTTTTAACTTCCTTGCCAAACTCAAGGAAAAATGAGGAAAAATTTAAATTCAAGACAGATATACTCCTCAGTAGAAGTAAAATTAAAATGAGGAGCCCATAGAGTTTCTGGTTCCAGAATCAACCCAGGGGTAGGTAGGCATGGGGCCAGGAGCTCATGCCAGTCCAGCATCTTGTGAGAGACAAAAAATACTTTTAATGTTTTGTGTTTCTCCATCAACCTGCTGCATAGAGATGAAAGGGCAGTGTATTGATTGCCAGGGCTTGTTGTTATCAACAAAGTGCTCTATAAGCATAGGGGGTGATGATTTCTCTTCAAGGACATCATTCCACTGAACTTGGACGTTCCTGTCTCCTTTGACTAGAGTAGAAGTTCCAGCAGCTGTCTGACAGGATTTTCTCTTGCAGATAAATAAAAATATATGAGTAAATATTGCAATTTGGACCATAATAGCACATTTTGACCTTTTTTAATAAATAACACTAACCACAGTTATTTTGTGGCTATGACAATAATGATCATTAATGGCCAAAGTGTTCTGATTGACATCAGAAATTTTTGGCTGAAAATCTTTGTGAGTGCAAACAATGCTACCAAAGCAGTAAATAGGTAGAAAACTTCCTGAAATTGTCTCATTATATTGTAACCGTCTCCAAGGATTCATAACAGAAGGATCTGAAGCTGCTATAGATCAGCATGGTATTTGTGAAGAGAATATGGATAACACTAAGGCCAAGACCATAGGATCAAAACATGGTTAGCAATTCTAGTCTTGGATCAGGGTTCATTTTTAGGAAATGGTATCAAAAAAGGAAATGTTACTAAAATTTTGGTGAAAATTAAAAGATGATATCTGTATATTAGAATCTCAGAACCCCTTTGCCCATCTAGAATGTTTGCATAATAAACTTTGGTTCTTTATTTTTCAAAGTGGTCAGATAAAGATGCTCATGTTAACATAGTAAAGCTCTTGTGATTATACATCAATGACATTTTATCTTTATATGTTAAAAGGTAACAACACTGTCATTTATTGGCAAAACACTTTTTCCCCTCTCCTTCCTAAATTTCAATCTTTCCATTTTCTGTTTTCTTGAGATTCATTGATTAAGAGAAAACTATTTATAGCCTCATAACTTATTTGGGCTTTCTTTAAAATATTGAAAAACACTGGAATTTTCATTGGAATATTAAAGATACCTCTGTTATGATTTCCCATGACATTGTATTGCCGACCCTGTTAAGCCTCTGTCAAGGAGAGACTGAGCTGTTGGCAGAGATGCAAGCCCCCTGGCTTCAGCATCAGGGAATGTCTGCTTGTAGAGACAAATCACTTCTTGTCTGGGTAGGGTGTGCTTTGGCAGCATTGGGAAGTAAGCTGTTTGCTTCAGTATCTTCTCTGTTTTTGTCACTGTCATTCTTGCTTGGTGCATCTTACACTATGCTAACAGACCCCCAAAGCTCCTTTGCCCACAGGTCAGCTTGGCCCCTCTGGGTCTGTGTACTCCATTGCTCTATTCTCAATAGTTGACTATATGATGGCTATTGACCTCATCTCATTTTTTTATAAGGAAAGAAAAGAAACAGCAAAAATCTATGAGATAAAGATGTGGAGAAGACTGTGTTCACTAAATGCCATGAACAAAGCTGTGAAGTTTTGCAACTGCTTGAATTATTGAGACAGAGGGGAGAAGTTTGATATAGAGATAGCTTGTGTGATGTTTGGGAACCAATTTAGGAGTAGGAAGAGGAAGGGAAGTAAGGACAAAGAAGAATCAACTCCTCTCCTTGGAAACACTGCAATTTGGGAAGGTATATCTCCAACTTGGCTATATAACCAAGTCTTTATTATACTGACAATCTGAAAAGATGGAGGGCCTGGACCAGGCTTTCTGAAAGGAATTGGCAAACTATGGCCTGAGTTGAAACAAGCTTACTGTTTATGTTTGAATGGCTTATGGCTAATGGTGGATTTTTCATTTTTAAATTGTTGGCAAAAAAATCAAAAGAGTAATATATTTGTGAATGTGAAAGATTTACAAAAAATATGTCTACAAATAAAGTTTTATTGGAACATAGACACACTCCTTTGTATGAATTAATGGGTTTTGTGCTACAAGGGCAAACTTAAGAAGTTACAACAGAGTTTGTATGT
This sequence comes from Dipus sagitta, assembly GCA_036346955.1. Classification (NCBI taxonomy): domain Eukaryota; kingdom Metazoa; phylum Chordata; class Mammalia; order Rodentia; family Dipodidae; genus Dipus; species Dipus sagitta. The sequence goes on along the minus strand of CM070770.1, from coordinate 67,300,308 downwards.
TCTACAAAGCTCAAAACACTGAATATTGGGCAATGTTGGGACAAATGTTGTTGATCCTAAGAACTTTAAAAGTGAACATGAGTCCAAAAGTCAATACCAGAATGGAGCTACAGACAGATAGCTTAAGTTTAAAGGAACTTAATTCATCAGCAGTTTACCTAATTTACTGATTCCAATGGCCATGAATTTCTCTAACACTTATTCATCCATAGCTTACTACAATAAGTTGTTTTTTTTAGGCAAGTCCAACAGACTGCCTTTTTATGCGAGAGTGAGAGAGAGAGAGAGAGAGAGAGAGAGAGAGAGAGAGAGAGAGAGGAGGTGTGAGAGAAAATTGGTGATCCAGGGTTTCCAGTCACTGAAATCGAACTCCAGACACATCCACCCCCTTGTGCATAGGTGCGACCTTGTGCACTTGCATCACTGTGCATCTGGATTATGTGGTACCTAAAAAGTTGAACATGAGCTGGGCGTGGTGGTGCGCACCTTCAATCCCAGCACTCGGGAGGCAGAGGTAGGAGGATTGCCGTGAGTTCGAGGCCACCCTGAGACTCCATAGTGAATTCCAGGTCAGCCTGGGCTAGAGTGAGACTCTACCTCGAAAAACCAAAAAAAAAAAAAAAAAAATGACAGTTGGACATGAGCCTTTAGGCTTCACAGGCAAGCACATTAACCAGTAAACAATCTCTCCACGCCCAGAATAAGCCTTTTAAAAGTGTAAAATATATACATATATATATTTAAATTTAATTTCTTTTTCAAAAATTCCAATTGATTTTTGGGTAAGCTGAGGCCTCTGATGACAATGTGGTGGCTGTGAATTTCTGTGCACTTCTGTGAGCATCCACATGGTTGAAGAGTCATGTGCAAAAACAATATCTTTCAGAACTGCAGAACTAGATAAATAGAAGTTGCTGGATATTTTTCTAATCTTTTAAAATTTGTCTCTCTTCAGAAGAGGTTATAAATGTCCTTTCTCCCTGGAGCTTGCCAATCACGCATTTCTTCTCCAACAGGTGTAATGTTTAGGTATTTTCATGAGGTTGAAAGCCTAATGGTTGGCCCCACCAAAATTATGATCACACTGATCTGTCTGATGAGGAGAATTCAAAATTGATGTCTTGATTAAAGAAAAGTGAATGAGGTCTGGAGAGATGGTTTAGTAGTTAAGGTGCTTGCTGCAAAGCCTATAGACCCAGGTTCAATTCCTCAATAGCCATGCAAGCCCGATGCACATGGTAGGGCATGCATCTGGAGTTCATTTGCAGTGACTAGAGGCCCTGGTATGCCCATTCTCTCCCTCCCTCCCCCATCTCTCTCTTTCTCTCTCTCAAATAAATAAAATATTATAAAAGAGGTTTTAAAATATGAGATAGTTTCCTATATAAGTGTGTCAAGTGAAGTTTTTCAAAAAATATCTTTAGGGCTGGAGAGATGGCTTAGTGGTTAAGCGCTTACCTGTGAAGCCTAAGGAACCCAGTTTGAGGCTTGATTCCCCAGGACCCACGTTAGCCAGATGCATAAGGGGGCACACATGTCTGGAGTTCGTTTGCAGTGGCTGGAAGCCCTGGCGTGACCATTCTCTCTCTCTGCCTCTTTCTCTCTCTGTCTGTCACTCTCAAATAAATAAATAAAAATAAACCAAAAAATAAAAAATAAAAAATATATCTTTAAAAAAAGAAAAGTAAATGAAATATGTAACAGCAGCAGGTGGGAAAGGTAATGACCATGAGACTGTGGTGGAGTTGTGATATGTCAGTGGATATGTGTTTTGATATCAAGGATTCCCAGTGGAGAGCTACCACCTCCCATTGGATAGTGAAAGAATAGAAGACACATCAGGCCAGGTTCTATTGTAGCAAGGAGAAAAACCTCCAGTTCTTTTAAGTAGAAAGATGTTTAATGAGGAGAATTACCTACACGGAAAATGAATGGAAGCACTGGTAGAACATTGTCTAGGCTGAGCTTTTGTGAGACTCCCAGGATACTACAGAGCTTATTGCCTGGAGGAGCAGCTGTATCCTTCAAGAAGGTGGGAAATCAGACCAGAAACCCATAGTGCCTCTTCAACTGTCTCTTTACTCCTGTGAAGCACCCAGATTCCTCAGAAATATTTCCCCACAAGTATGCTTTCTAGTGAAATTCAGCTAAATGCTTCAGGAAAATAATCTCTGTCTTACCTTCACTTTCCAAAATTTACACAAGTGCATCTAAATGGGGTTACATAGGTGGTCAAATTCTAGATGCAAGAGATTCTGGGAAAAGTAAATTTTAGATTCATAGTTTCTAGGTAAAGCACATAAGAGGAGAGTGAAAGAGCATTCAAGTCCTATCTCCTGGGTTTGTTTTTTGTTGCTGCCATGGGCATTTATATCATAATTTAGTGGCTTAAAGCAGTAACTTGTATCCTTCAATTTCATAAAGCTAAAATTAGTGTTGGCAGAGCTGCATTTTTTTGAAGGCTCAAAGAGAGAATTTATTTATTCCTTACTTTGTCCAGCTTCTAGAGGCTGTGTGCATTCTTTCACTTCTCGCCACATCATTCTGACTTCTGCTTCTGTGACATTTTACCCTTTCTCATCTTGACCCTCATTTATCTCCTTATAAGGACTCTATGTTTACATTAGGCCCATCAAATAATACAGGATAATCACCCATCTCAAGATGCTTGACTTAATGCCACCTGGAAAATCCCTTCTCCATGCAATATAATACATTCACAAGGATTAGGTAGCACCTTTGGTGGAAGGGAGTATATTATTCAGCCTACCATATTGCCCATATCCAAATTAATGAAAAAATAATATTTATTAAATACATGCTAGGTACCATATATGCATATATTTCTTAAATTGTAAATGAGATCCAAAGAACTTCAAGTACTATACAACCTATTTCATAAAAAGAAATAACTATTAAATTGTAAAACAAAAAGATAGAGAAGAAGCCAAACCTGGTGGCCTACACTCTGTCATGCCAGCACTCCAGGAGCAGAAGCAGGACAATCATGAGTTTGAGAGCAGCCAGGGTTACACATGGAGACCCTGTCTCAAGGGTATAAACAAACAAACCTTAACTCCTGCTGCTGTGGAGAGGAAACTTCAGCAGGATACATATTATTGTATAATCCCAATGCTATAGTGCATTCTGGGAAATGTAAAATTAAACTGAGTGAAAAGAATGTTTCCCAAAGGTTGGTAAGGGAGGAATTAAAGCAACTGAGTCTGATTATTGGATGTAGTAGCAATGGCATTCTGTCTCTCTCTCTCTCTCTGTGTGGTGTATGTGAGTTCTTTTGAGTGCAAGCACACATGTGCCATCTCATCTCATGAATGTGGAAGTCAGAGGACAATCACAGGAGCCAGTCCTTACCTTCCACCTTGCTTTTTTTGTTTTCTTTTAAAAAATAATTAATTTATTTTTATTAATAACCTCCATGATTGTAAACAATATCCCATGGTAATTCCCTCCCTCCCCCCACTTTCCTCTTTGAAACTCCATTCTCCATCATATCCCCTCCCACTCTCAATCAGTCTCTCTTTTACTTTGATGTCATGATCTTTTACTTCCTATTATTAGGCAGTGTCAGGCACTATGAGGTCATGGATATCAAGGCCATTTTGTGTCTTGAGGAGCATGTTGTAAGGAGTCCTACCCTTCCTTTGGCTCTTACATTCTTTCTGCCACCTCTTCTGCAATGGACCCTGAGCCTTGGAAGTTGAGATAGAGATATTGCAGTGCTGAGCACTCCTCTGTCATTTCTTCCCAGCACCATTATGCCTTCTGAGTTATCCCAAGGTCACTGCCATCTGAAAAGAGAAAGTTCTCTACCAAAAGTGAAAGTAGCACTAATAAATGGGTATGAACATTAAGAGAAGTGCTTATTGGGCAGTTTGATGAGCATAGTATATACTTTTAGCCAGCCAGCAGCAGACACACCCCTAGGGCTCATGACTACTGCTGTTGTAGGTTTTCAGTGTCAGGGATATATTCCCTCCCATGGAGCGAGCCTCCAGTCCAATTAGAGGGCAGTTGGTTTCCACCATGACAGACATGCCACTATTGTACCTGTTGGCTCATTTGGCCTGGCTGGCCAAATATAATGCTTGCAGTATCCGCTGTTGAGTATCTTCAGTGGTGATTTGTCTCTCTCCCATTGAACTGCATGCAGAATGGCTTCTTCCAGCTTTCTGTCAGCTGATCTACATGAAGGAGGTTTTCAGCTCAGCTCCAGCAGGGTTTCTCAGTGACTTTGCAGCCCAAGTACATGGAGTCTTCAACAATAGGGTCTTACCATCTATTCCTGGTGGGAAACCAAGGGCCTCCGCAATGGCCTGTGATGCTTTGGGGGCATCAGGGACCTCCCTGTCCAATAACTCACTGGAAGGTGTCCCATCCCTGGCACTGAAAATTTTTTAGTAATAATCTATGGCTCCTGAGCGTTCCATTGTCCAAAAAAGTAGGTTTCCATATGACTTATTTATATCCTCTTAGATTTTGATAAGCCCTCCCTCCACCTGTCCTTTACTCAATCTCTTCCCCTGACCTCACTTAGGCCTTTTCACCCCCATTAATCTGTTCTTCTACTTACATATATACACATATACACCTTGTGGAGGCAGGATTATTCTTGTTTGCAACTGTATTCTCCAGGCTAGCTGGTCATGAGCTTCTGTGGATTCTCCATCTCTGCCATAGGTGTGCTAGGATAGTAGATGCTAGCGCTACCATGTCTGGCTTTATTGTATGTTCTGGGGATCTGAACTTGGGTTGTCAGGTCTGTATAGTAAATTTGTAACCCACTGAGCATTCTACCTAGCAAGGTCCCTGTTCAAATTTCTGATGTTATCAATGACCTGTGAAAAATGTTTTTGCACATGCATCTTTTTAGTTTTTAAACTTTTAAAAATATTTTTATTTATTTGTGTGTGCAAGAGAAAGAATTAAATCTGGCTTTATGTGGGTACTGGGGAGGTGAACCCAAGCCTGCAGGCTTTGCAAGAAAGTACCTTTATTCACTGAGCCATCCATCCAGCCCTCTAATGTCATATTATTAAGCCATCTGAGACAGATGGCAGGTGTATTTTAAATCCTTTCCATATGCAATTTTAGAAAGGATCAATGGCACACTGAAACTAACTTGTAGTCTCTTGTGAGAGCCAGGTCATTAACACCACATTGATGTCTTACTAATGGCCATGATCAAGGTATGTACATTATAAAACTAAGCAAATGCTACAAATTGAAGCTCCCCCCCCCCCCCGCATCATCTGGTGATCTGATTATTAACACTGACCAGCACATTGCTGGAAAGTGTGTGTCTAAAGCTCATCTTAGTACTTTGTAAGGGCTTTCTCTCTCTCTTTAACTTCAGAATCCACCCTGGTGTTTAAAACAATAATAATTGATAGCTGTAATTTGTATATTCTAATACTGATAATTTGTAGTGCTCATTTCCATCTCTGGCCTCTCATTTCTCTAGCTTGTTTAGAGGGTAAAAGCAATTTGGGATATGGCTGGGTCACGGGGCCAGTACGGTCCACTAAGGACAAACACATTTTGCAGACGTGGCATGATTGGGTGATAATTTCAGGGAATTGTGTGCATTTTGGAAAATTGTTATTTAGAAAAACCTTTTAAATTATTGCTTTGGCACATGCTGTTGATATGCAAGAAGCATCAAATTTGGAAACATACAGAGAAAAGAGAAGAGCAATCAGAATCTGCAGGAGACCTTCATTTAACCTTCCATGATCATCCATTTAAGCCCCCAGGAGAGCACTTCCTGACCTTGACCCTCAGCTAAACTGCTCTGTTAATGAGATCATGTTATTTGTGTTGCAGTGGAGTGCACGTTTTGACTACTGAGTAATCTAGTTCTAAAAAACAATAATTCTATGAGAAATGAGCAATGGTGATGGTCAGCCAGGCTTAATGGAAACAGCACCAGCTTGAGAAGTTTGGGTCTGACTTTGCCATTGGGTTATGCAAGGAATCTGATAACCCCCTCCTTCATCACATTTCTATTCCACAACTTGTTTGTTTTCTGATCATAAAACTTGCGCAGTGTGCTATGTTCCCTTGAACTCCTTGTAGGTCTTTGCTGCAAGGATCTAGAAGGAGCTACTCTTAGGATATTCGCTTATGAAAGAACAATGGTCTTTTAGCTGATGGAAGCATAGGAGTGTTCACTGCCTCTAGCTCATGTCATGCTCTTACACAAGCAGCATTTGTCTCCTCAGTAGAGTGAGAGTGTGCATGTATATGAGAGAGAGAGAGAGGAGGACTGGATTTAATATATAAATCCAGAAGTTCAATGGTTCAATGAGCCAATTCATCTAAATAGCTGTAGAGGCATCAAAATAGCGTTGACAATAGAAACAAGAGTCCCTTGAAAGAAGCATGTGAGGAGGGCCCAAAGACTGTTCTGTGAACATGCTTCTGAGATGCCATGTTTTGTGGATGTTGCAATTCATAGGATCTTGACGGAGAATAAGAGAAGATCAAAGAAACTTCCTGCTTTGGATGTTTTGGTGGCTTTCAAGGGATGATATTTGGGGGTATCATATTCTGACTTCAGTACCTCTCTCCCACCACATGAAGTCTTTGTAATGAGAGCATTACAGGAACTGCCATTCCTTGTGTATAGAAATTTGGCATGAATGTGTTGTTTGTGAAGATCAGAAAATCCTGTATTTTTCTCCTATCCTATCAGTGTTTCATTTTCCACATATAGAGCCCAGGGATGGGTTTCTCATGCATTTCTCAGGCATCTTTATCACACAGAGAATCCAGGCTTCTATCTAATCCAGCTCTTCTCTGCTCTTAGCACAACTGTCTGCACAATTTTAATTATTCAGTGTTGAATAGGCATATTTGCATACACAAATATTTGAGGAACTTAAGTGACAATTAGCAGATGTATATTTTAAAATCTTTTACCAAATTGTTTTAAATTGAAGCTACAAAGAGGAGAAATTCATTAATGAGGTAGAAATAGGAAAATATGTATGTGGTTTTGAACTACTTTATTAGGTTTTACCTATTTATTATTTACTTTTGTGTTATTGTCCAGCAGTATTCTGGTCTTAGTGATTCCATTTCTTTCTGCCTATTGTCCAGGTTTAAGCTTGTTTGAGCAAGAGTTCTGCCTTTGAATACAAATGAAAACCCATAATTTTGACCCATTAGAAAAAAAATAAACAGGTCAAAAATGACTGCATTTCTTTCTATTTCTACTGATTAGTGGACCCCTATTCTGTGAGGCTTCATTTTGGGAGGAAATGATAAATATTTATAAATATTTGAGGAAACAATTTTCTAGAAAAAGCAGGTGCCTGATTGTGGTAGTTTCAATGTATGTCCCTCATAGACTCAGGTACTTTATTAAAATTTGTAACTTGGGAACTGGAGAGATGGTTTCGCATTTAAGGTGCTTACCTGCAAATCCGAAGGACCCAGATTTGATTCCCCAGGAACCAAGTCAGCCATATGCACAAAGTGGCTCATGTGTCTGATATTTTTTCATGTAAGCTAGAGACCCTGGCATGCTCATTCTCTCTCTCTCTCTTTCTCTATCTGCCTCTCTCTTTCTCCCTATCTCTCAAATATATATATATATATATATATATATATACATACATATATATATATATAAACTTGTAACTTGGGGGCTGGAGAGATGGCTTAGCAGTTAAGGCACTTGCCTGTTTACCTGTGAAGCCTAAGGACCCAGGTTCAACTTCCCAGTACCCACATAAGCCAAATGCACAAGATGGCACATATGTCTGGAATTCATTTGCAATGGCTAGAAGCCCTGGTGTGCCTCTCTCTCTCTCTCTCTCTCTCTCTCTCTCTATATATATATATATATATATATACATATATATATATATATATGTGTGTGTGTGTGTGTGTGTGTGTGTGTGTGTGTGTGTGTACATAGATAGACAGATAGATAGACAGATAGATAGATATCAAATAAATAAATAAGTAAAATATTTAAAAAAAAATTGTAACTTGAAGCCAGGCGTGGTGGTGCATGCCTTTAATCCCAGCACTTGGGAGGCAAAGGTAGGAGGATCACCATGAGTTTGAGGCCACCCTGAGACTACATAGTGAATTCCAGGTCATCTTGAGCCAGAGTGAGACCCTACCTTGAAAAACCCATAAATAAATAAATAAATAAATAAATAAATATTTAAAAAATTGTAACTTGGATCTCTAGCTGCTTGGCTGGAGGAGGTATCACTAGGAGAGTCCCTGGAGTTCAGCCTTAAGGTGGCATTGGGGATGGATTGTAATTCTAGTCCAAAGGTGTGAGAGGGCAGTTTGAGCTCTGGCAGGGTACCTGCTGCTTGCTGTGTTTTGGTGTGTGCACTGGTGCTGATATTTTGCTTGCTGCAGTTTTTCCACTCTGCTTGGGTCTGTGAAAGGGAGTCAGCTTCTCAAACCATGGATAGAACTTTCCCTGAATCTGGAAGGTTGAAATTAATCTCCTGCTTCTATAAAGTGTCTGGCTTGGATGTTCAGCCCAGCAGTGTTGGAACTGACTACTACACAGATGCAGCAGGGGTGAGGGATGGGGAGCCTATATCCAGCTGGAAGCCTGTCCTCTAGAGCAGAGCAGTCACAGGAAGGAGACATACAGACTGATAGCTTCAAGTCGGCATTTGGTGGACAGCACAGCATTCCATGTAAGATGTACCACTTTCAAAGCTGCCATCTCCTACTGGATGGCTTGGGTGATATCTGTAACATTTCCTCTCAAAGAAATGTCTTTCTTCTTGTGGTTTATACAGTAATAAACTTTTTTCAACCAACTAAACAACTAGGGAAATAGGATCTATGTGAATTTATTGTTATATAAGCAAGTGTCAAAATTGGGTTCTTATTGTATTTTGGGAGTGAGAATGGACTCGATTCACCCAGTTGCTAAGTTCACACTCAAAACTGGTTTTGGAATTTTGCTCTTCATTCAAAGAAAGTAAGGTGACAAGAAAGTGAGGTGGGAAAAAGAACTCAGAAACCACAAGAGATAAATCTCATAGAATATTAAGGTGACTGCACCCTTGAGAGGATGCAGAAGCTTTAGAGGAGTGTTCATTCACAAGGGAACTTAATCCCATGAGGTGCACCCCATGGGTGGGTGAAGATTTTGCTCAGTACCAGGCTCTTGACTGTGATGTCCAGGCTGAGGGAAGTACAGAACAGAAGAAAAATGCTGCAGCTGGACACTGGGGCTCCATGCTAATGGACTTTCATGTGATTTTTCCTATCCTTCTGGAACTTCAGTGGTTTTATAATGTAGAGATTTAAAGTGGGGAAATGCAGTCATTTTTTTGCTATCAAATTTGTGGGACATTAAAAAAAGTCCATTTTTAGTTTACTACTTCTGGCATGTTATTGGAAACACATTAAGTACTAAAGTCTTTTTATTCATTCTCAGTGAAATATCACCACTGTATGAGATCAATGATTGTGTAAAAAAACAACTGAGCCACATTCATCCTTCAACCTGAAATTTGAATCATTTTTTTTCTTTAGGCTTCCTGTTATGAATAGATAGTTCCTCTGAGGACACCAGCATTTGAAATACAAGAAAATAAATACCTTCAACAAATACTCCTAGCTGATTTTTATTTTTTCTAATTTTTAAATTTACATCTTATAGTTACTGAACTTCAACCAAATGTTCCTTAAAATGCACATAATTTTTAAAATGTAATCCCTGAGTTTGATACAAATATCTATAAAGATACTCAAAGAATTTTAACTGAAAATAAGTCCTAATTTGTTCTCATTTCTTTCATTTTGCCCATGGATTTAATGATTATGACTCAGTTTTTTAATATTTATCTTTATTGTTATGAACTTTACAGTATGAACATATTACATAGTGGCCATATTACCATTGGGTTATTCTCTTATATCCCTTCTCCATCTTCATTCCACTGAGGGCCCTCCTTAGTAGGGTTGTTGATATTCACTGTCTGGTCATGAATGCACCAGTCAGTCTCAGTGGGTGTGTGTGGGGGGGGGGAAATATCTCAGGATAAACATTCCCACCCTGTGGCTTTTACAATTTTTCTGCCACATCTTGTGCAATTTTCCCTGAGCTTTGGCAAGCATTATTATGTCTCCTTAAGTGTTGAGCTCTCTGCATCCTCTGGATTTCTGCTTTGATGAATTTTGAGTCTCCTCAGTGTCTACCACCTTCTCCCTAGAGGAGGTAGTCAGGATAGCAGTGAGAGTAGCACTCAAGTTTAAATTGCCTCTTCCTCTATAGTGTCTCCTCGGTCCTAGTAGATGTGATAGAGATGATTTGACTCATGCTAGGCAGTTGGCCATCTTTTCTCGTGTTATTGATGGATCTTGGTCCTTAGTATTCACTTCCATCTGTTAAAAAAGAAACACAGGTTTTCTAACTCAAAGTGAGAATAGCTTGGATAGAAGTGTGTAAATATAGTGCTTTCAGACTTTTTGATGGGCGTACCCTCTCTTCCAAGCCAAAGAATAGTAGGATCTTCTCTCTAGAGTCTATAACTTTCCTGTACATAGGATTCTGATTTGGATCTCAGTAACAGGTATGGATTTTCTGCCACTGATGGACCTAATATCCGAATGGAGAGCAGTTGATTACCCCATAGCCTGTGTGCCACTACTACACTACTACACAGGTATGTACATCTTGATTTTGTAGCTTGCATGATCTCCTGCATATTTATACTATTGGTTACCATTATTCCCCAGCAGCTTACATAGCACTTTCCAGAACTATGAAGACTAGCCATCAGGAGATGGTTTTTTCTCAGTTCCAGCATGATCTCTTGTTATCCTGTGCTCACAGTCTATGGTGTCTTTAGCATCACAGTCTTACCATTTAGCTTTGGTGGGTAACCAAGTGCTTTGGTAATAGGCTTCATTGTTTTGGGGACTCAATGGGCCTCCCTGACCAACAGATATCTGTGAAAGGTAATCCAGTTCTGGCACTGGGATTTATCAGCCAGAGCTTATGGTTTTAGGGTTAAGTTTCTTCATCCTCTACAGGGCACTTCTGCCTGGATAATTCCACTAATCCCATTATTAAGAGTTATGTTTTGGGTGGGGCCTGGAGAGATGGCTCAGCTGTAAAAGGTTCTTTCTTACAAAGCCTAAGAGTCTGGTTCAATTCCCCACTATCCATGTAAAGCCAGATGCACAAAGTGGCACATGCCTCTGAAGTTTGTTTGCAGTGGCGAGATACTCTAATCTACCCATTCCCTTCTCTCATTTTCATTCTCTCACTCTCTCCACCTCTCTCTCTGCTTGCAAATAAGTATATAAAATATTTTTTTAAAGAGTTATATCTTTTAACTAGCAAATGAGAGGAAGGTTTCTATGGTACTGATTTATGCTATCAGTTTTGTGTAACTCTTCCTTAACTCTCCTTAACCCCTTGTTACAGTCAGCTTCATGTTACTGGCAGAAAACATCCAACCAAGAGCAACTTGTGGGAGGAAAGGGTTTATTTTGGCTTACAGACTTGAGGGGAAGCTCCATTGATGACAGATAACATAGCTTCAGGTCGCTGAGAAGAACTTCCAGATGAGGCACAGAAGAAGCGAGCCTGCTTTCATAGGTCCAAGGAGAGAGAGAGATTGAGAGAGAGAGAGTGAGAAGCCCCAAGCTAAAAAAAAAAAAAAAAAAAAAAACTCAAAAGCACACCACACACAGCACACTTCAGGAACTCTAGGAAGAACTCAGGCACTTTGCATATCTTTAGACTGGAATTTCAAATCCACTACCACACCTTAGGGCTGGACCCTAAGGTCTGCCCAGTGACACCTCCTCCACCCAGGTGACTGCAGACATAAATTACAAACTGTAATAAAATCCTGAATATATTGGGGGCCATTCATTTAAACTACCATAGCATAGGAAAATAATGGCATGAGAAGAGGGTGGGCATAACATCCTGGTCAACATTAGGTGAAAACAGCAGCAGGAGAGTGTGCCAAACTTTGGTAAGGGGTATCTGTGTATAACACCTATAAGTCTGCTGCCAACATCTCTAGACTTCAATTCCCAAATTGCCCTCAGCTGGGGACCTAGCATTCAGAATGCACAAATTCATGGGGGCCACCTGAATCAAACTACCATATCCTGATTCTTCCTATGTCCCTTTCACCTCTTGCATTCTGTTTCTCCACTTTATGATTCAGTTTTGGAACCACAGAATTTTAAGGTTGAAAACACAAAGACCTGGAAATACAAAAGTCAGTAGGAAAAAGATTAAAACCTAAGCTATTGCCATCACCCCATGGTATTTTTCCACCTCACCAAAGGAGGACTAAAAAGGAGAGCAGGCAAAGAAGATGAGGCTGGGTAAAGTACACTGAGAAAGAAACAAGTGCTTAAGCTGTAATCTAGGACAGGAGTTTTAGAAGGATGCACATGCTTCTAGGATGGACACTCATCCCCTTTCCTTTGGTGATTTCTCTGGTACATTAGCAGGCAGTAGGTGTGAGGACTATATACTAGGTAGGGGAGTATGAGCAGCTCTTCCTAAGGAGAAAACTTGAATGAGTAATAGAATGTGTCCTGATTTCATCTCCAGCTTCCACACTTTTTCAGGTGAGCTAATGTTCTGTTAATGGCAATGAACAGGCAGGAATATGCAGTAGTTTAACACCTGGGTTCTAGACTTTTTGCCTGAGTTGAAATCCAGTTTTGGCTAGTTGGACAATTTTGAGAGGGTTACATTTTAAAAATGTGCAAACAAAGTTGTACCTTTAAAATAAAGATCACAGTAGTACCTGTCTCATACACTTGGATACACAGTAACAAAAGTTACTGTTATTAATGCATGCATAGACAACATTACAATGATGTTTCATGCAAGACAAAGAGAAAATATTAGTCTTTTTAGCTAATGTAAAGGACTTGGTCTTTCAAGTCCATTTCCAGATTTCCATCTGTGGTCATGTCAATAAACAATTAGGGACCTCAGTTTATTTCTGAAAGAGGGACAGTTTTAGTGATCATTATTGTTTACCTTACAAGGAAATTCCAAGGATGAAAGATCCTACTAATAGGACCTTGGGCCTTGAGAATTATTAACATTTCACTGTCCTTGCCAAATAACTTCTCAATGGAAATATATAATGGGTTTTAAAAATTGTAATATGTGTTAGTCTGTTTTCTATTGGTATAACACCATACCTTAGGCCAAATTCTTACAAAGAGTTTTAGCTCATAGTTGTGGAGGTCCAAAACCAAGGCACTGGTTTATGCTCAGTTATAGTAAAGGCCTCATAGTGGAAGGGATCACAAAGGTGGGAGCATGTATGTAGGACAAGAAGTGAAAGACCTGTTGAGGAGTCTTATTCCCTTTATGACAACCCACTTTAATAGGCATAAACTCACTGTGTAACCAACTTTACTCACCCTGCAAGTGATGCTCCAAATGTCTAATAATCTCCCATGAGGCTCCAGCTCTTTATAGCACTACATTGGATACCAAGCTTTGGGTTTCAACACAGCTATGACCAAACCATAACATACAGTGATTGTGTCATGAAGGGAAATGATATATCTTTTCGGAGGACAATTTTAGATGGAGGAGAGGCTTTATAGACATATTCCTTACCTTCCAATGCTGCAAATCTGAAAGTGGCTCATTGTCCAGATGACTCAGAGCCAGAGCACTTGTCCTCTCCTTTGCTATCCTTTCAAATTAAATTCACTGCTTTACAAGATGTCTGTGGTTCCCAGAAATGACGCAAGTGGTGTGTACTCTGTTTGAAACCTAGATATTTGACTCCCAGGACATTCTCCTGAGTGAGCTGGGCCCTGTCACTCACTGACAAGTCCAACAGCTCCTTTTTGGTCTTCCTTAACAGAAGAAGAGAGAAACTATATGAATTTCCTTTTATAAAGAATGTCTTACAAAGCATATCTTTTAAATTTCGGATATCTTTGCCAAAATGTAACTTTAAAAAGTAAGTTCCTTAGAATGTGGTTTATCAAAATGAGTATTTGTCCATTTGCTGGGTAGAAACTGAATGGGAGGTACTACTTAATACATATTAGTCTACTTCCCATCGCTCCTCTTCCAACAAACCTACAATGCTTTCCAGTCAAATTCAAGTGGCAGATGCAGTTTCTTAAACTGTGTCACAGCAATAATTTTAAACAGTTAATATGGGCTGGGGAGATGGTTTAGCAGTTAAAGGTGCTTGGTTGTAAAGCCTTCCAGCACCTATGAAAAGCCATATGCAAAGTGGTACATGTGTCTATGACCCCAACACACCTGGAATGGTAGGAGGTGGAGCCAGGAGAAGCTGTGGGCCAGATGCTCTGAGTTTGTTAGTTTGTAGCAGAAAGAGATATTTTCTCAAAGAAGATGGAGTGCAGAACCTCAAAATTGTTCTCTGGGGGCTGTAGAGATGACTTGGTGGTTAAGGCACTTGCCTATAAAGCCTAAGGACCCAGGTTCAATTCTCCAGTAACCATGTAAAGCCAGATGCACAAAGTGGCACAGGTGACTGGAGTTCATTTATAATGGCTGGATGCCCTGGTGTACCCATTCTTTCCCTCGCCTTTCTCCTTGAAAATAAAAATAGTTCTAAAGCTTTAAAAAAAATAAAGATATGTTCTCTGACCGCCACAGCACAGTTGTGGGGGGTGGTATGTGTATCTATACATAAATAAATAAATAAATAAACAAATAAACAAATAAATAATTTTCATAAAACAGCTAAAAGATTTGTACCAAGTGAGACCTGCCTGTCAGAGGTGAGAAAATAGCATGGAAATGTACCAAGACTCTGACCAGTGGCTGCTATGCTAATTACATTTCATTTTAAAAGTATAGCTTATGGCAGCTTTCTTTAGCCAAGGAGAGTTTCACATTCTCCTTTCCACTGTTAATGTCTTCTGATACATAGAAATATTACCAATGGTTTCTTTAATGATAGTTCTGTAAAAAGAAAAAAGCATAAAAGCACATATCATTTTCCCCACTTCATGGGTAAGCAGAAAGGTCAGCTCACATACTCAGAAGTATACAACGAGATCTCACACTCAAGCTTTCTGCTATGTTGGTGTGGGCACCAAGAGAGCTGGCCTAGATAAGGAAAACGCAGATGTCCTAGTAGTGATGGCAACAGCAATACGAGCACCTTGAGGTTGGTACAGAGCCACAGTGTTTATGTGAGAGCCTGTGAAGGAAAGATCCAAGGTCTCATGGGGGTTGGAAGGAGTAATTTGAGAATCTAAAAAGAACAAAGTTCTAAGGAACTTAAATTTCACTGATGAATGGATATATCACTACTGACAAACATCTGCAATATTTTTTTGTCAGAGTAGGCTTCTTTTTATGTGACGTTCAGGTCACCAAAGGAGCAAAGCTTTGGAGGTATTATTTGGTGTTGGACAGAAACAAACCATAAGATCATTTCACATTTTTAGTGACTTTTAGTGATAAGTTTAATGATTTTTTTTTAGTGATAATTGCAGTTGATCCTAGAATTTCTTTTTGTCAGATTCTTCTCATGGAGAAAACTGGATTCAATATCTCCTCACCCTAACAGGTACTTAGCAAGGCCTATAATCTGAGCTATTGAGTGGGACCTGGACAACTTGCATGTGATTGTATGTAGCCTCCACAGTAATTGTAAAAGGGAGGATTATTATAACTATTTTTTAAATGAAGACACAAAATTTCAGAAGGGAAAACTTGTTCAAAGTTGCTTAGTAAGCAGCCAGGTATTCTGGAACTCTATTATCATGTAACAAAGTATCCAGAAATAATGGTTTATAATGCCCTGATTTTATTATATAATGTTGTTTTGTGAATCATGAGTTTGCACAGAGTTCAGCAGAGACAGCTTACTTCAGTTCCATATATCTTCAGCTAGAATGCTTGACTAGGGCTGGAGATCTAAGATAACTCACTATATAACAGACAGCTAGACTATTTACCAGAGCCTCTGGGACTCTCTTTGTGGCTACTTTGGGCCTCCTCCTAGTATGATGGACAGGTTTCAGGAGTGTGTATTCCCAGAGACAAGAGGGGAAGCTTCCAGTCACTTAAGTCTGGTCCTAGAAATAGATGATGTCAAGTATGTTGTATTTTATTGTTCATGGAGTCATTGAGTACTAAATTCAAGTAAAGAGAATAAAGACCCTACTTCTCATTAGGAGGAACATCAAAAGATTCCTTCAGCCACATTTAGTCCATTACAGAGAGCAATAGTTGCCATACTATATTGTATCTCAATTATTTCAATACTTGATATACTTCTCAACTGCTGCAATTATCTTTTGCATTATAGTGACTAGCCTGTGAGCTCTTTGAAGGATAGGATCATGCCTTAAGCATCTTGGGTTATGATGAACCTGATCATAGGCAAGGCTGCAAACATTTTGAAGGAAGAAGGAAATGAGCAGGAGCTGAGTTCCATTCTTGCTTTGCTTCTGCTAGGCTTTGGTACCTTTCAATGAAATGGGTGGATGGTAAAATGATACCAAACTTTCTGCAACAGTTACTTTCTTATTAATATGACAAAATACCCAACCAGAAACAACTTTTGGAAGTACAGGGTTTATTTGGGCTTACAATTTCAAGGGGAAGTTTCCTTATGGCAGGGAAAGCATGACAAGAGAAGATAACCAGGATCATATCTTCATATCAGTATGGAGGGAGTAGGGAGAATAAACATGGCTGATCTGTAACAACTAAAGGCAAGCCCCTCAGTGACACACTTCCTCTAGCAAAGCTCTACTTCCAAAAGGGTCCACAACCTTCCCAACCAGTGCCCCAGCTGGAGATTAGGTCTTTAAACACATGAGTCTATGGAGGATATTTTACATTTTTGCCACCCCAGTCTCTTTTTATTCCCTATCACTACCATTGTAAGAGTCTGCCCAAGTTGCTGTAACCAATATCAACGACTAGATCGCTTAAGCAACTCATGTTTATTTCTCAGTTGTAAAAGCTGGGAAGTCCAGGACCAAGGTTCTGGTCAGTTTGGTTCCTGATAGGGCTTCTCTTCTTGGCTTGCAGATGGCCATCCTTGTGTCCTCACAAGGCAGTGGGGAGAGGGTGAAAACCTAGTGTTTCCTCCTTTTCATGTGAGGATATTAATCTTCTTATCAGGACTTGACCCTCGTGATCTCTTCTAAGCTTAATCTTTCCCAGAGCCCTGCCCCTAACATCTTATTTAGGGTTTGGGCTTCAACACATGAATTTTAGATCCAAATATGCAGTTAAAAATGACAATTTTATTAATGTACTGAAGACAAATAATTGCAAATAAAGGAAACTTGGGTACAGGTCTCAAATGAGAGGAATCCAAGAACCAAAGAAAACTGAAAGTGAAATAAAAAAGTAGAGGAAATAGAATGTTCTATGGACAAGTGTAAAGACTAATGAAAAGGATGAGCCTTAGGTTCAGATACAAACATCTGTACAATGGAGGTGGTTCTGTAACAAAATAGAAGAAAGGAGGGACCCTTTTCAAAGAGTGAAGACGTTAGATTGTGAATTGTCTGGTCACTCGAGGTGAGAGAAAGTAATAAAGGTAATATACTTGAGTGACAAGGAAATACCAACTTGAAAAATTCAGTGGAGGATGAGAGGGAGAAGGAAGAGGACAATGGGAAAGATGGGAGAACCATTAGCGATGTGCAATGTTGCTGTCCTCAAGGATAAGGAAGGGACTAAAGGTCAAGGAATATGCGAAGTTTAGAAGCTGGGAAGAACAGAAGGGATTCCTCCCTTGAGCCTTCAGAAGGAAGGCAGTCTTATTGATACTTGTTGTAACCCAGTGAGACCTGTGTTGGACTGCTGATCTACAGAACTATAAGATATTAAAATTGTATTGTTTTAAGCCACTGGGTTTATGGGACGTTTTCCTTTTTTTTTTTTTTTTAACAACAGCTGCAGGAATGGGTAGTCAGATTGGGGAGACTTCATGGACGAGGTAAATTTCAGCAAACTTTTGAAGGGTTACTATTAGTGGAGAAAAAGTAGGAGAAATATATGTTAAAATTTATGACCATCAGTAAAAAGTTTTATAATTTCATAGCACCCAGAATGTGCATAACTGACAGTCAGAGCTTGCCATGATGGCTCACACCTGTAATCCCAGCACTAGGGAAGCTGAGGCAGGAGGATTATCATGAGGTCAGCCTGAGTTACTACATAGTTCCAGGCCAGCCTGGACTATAGAGGTAAGATCCTGCTTCAAAATAAAAAAGAAAACAAAAGAAATGAAAGAAAGACCAGAAGCATAAAACCTTATGCAATGCTCACTAATTTTTTCAGTGAAATCAGAAGCAAGGAAATCTGAGGATTTAAAAAACAATTTTTTTTTAGCAGTAGTGCTAGGTCAATTGTGTGCACCGTCACTGAATGAAAGTCTGGCAGACACTCATCTCACCTGTACTGTTTAAAATTCCTTATGTTAGCAAAGAAAGCAGATAGGATCTGCAGCTAGCACATAGCTCATCATATGAGCATAACCTGGAGTCTACCACCCCATCACTTCTCACTTCTTTAATGAGATCAGTAGACTGCTGATTGTTTCTCATTAGAGTCTCTTGAGTGAGAAACAATTCAATCAAGAGGCAAGAAGAGAGACAATGATAGACACACAGAGGCATATAGAAATGGCAAACAAGTGAATGAAAATAGCCATCCCTTCCACACATGCATTTGTTTATTAACATGTTTTCTAGGGTTCTACAGATGAAGTGAATGTGTGTCATGTTGGGGATCCATCAATATGTGAAGTAGGCAAGGTTTCTGTTCTCATGGATCTCACAGTTTAGGGGAAGATACAAACATGCAGTCATAGCAGAGTAGAAAGTTTAAATTGCTATAAGAAAACACAGAAGGAACAATCACTCAATCTGGGATGGAAAGGAAGGAGAGTGTCGGGGGTGGCTTTCTGTAGAATGAACTTCATTCTCAAAAGTATGCTACCTTATTCTGGACACATGGTGGTCATTACACTCATAATCTCACAGCATCTGTCATTGCCTGTCCAATATTGGGCCCATCAACATGATACAATGGATGATGAAGGAAGGCAAAAATAAAATAAAGACATCAACATAGCAGAGAGACTGGTTGGAGGGAGGAAGGAGTTCAGTGGAAGAAGGATGGGGGCTGGGGTCAAGAGAGATGGATGAAAGGGGATATGATCAAAACATATTTTGTACATATATAGAAATTGTCAATAAAAAAGTTAAAAACATTATGATAAAAAACTAATAAGGTCTAATGGGAAATACATATTTTAAAAGTATGGTACTTTTGGATCCACAGCCTGAGCAAACTTTGGGAGACTAGTAGAGGTGTAAAGTTGTAAGCATGTTAAACCAGATCTATTAAGCCTGAAATTCTGTTGATGAGATCCAGAAGCCTGTGTCTCATCTAGTCTTGCCAGCAAATCAGACATGGCTGGAGTTCAGTGAGAATACAGCCTCCTGCCTGTGTATAGATCTCACTGACACCATGCTGGTGCTGTGGCCTCTCACCAGAGGTACCCTGGTCTTGGGGGTTTTGAAGCCTCAGGTCAGGATCCTGTGACTTTAATATACAGCCAAATTGAAGATCCTGTTTCTGTGCTGAGGGATGAAGCAGCAGTCTGGCACTGAGGGTTGGGGAGAGGGCAACAAGCAGCATACAGGCAGATCAGCCAAGGCCCCTGAGCAGAAGGGAACCTGAGGACTTGCTAAAGCTAGTGAGTGCACACAAAACTCTGTAGCTTAACCTAGGTTCATAGCTGCAAACGTAAATGTTTATTGCTTCTTAAACTTGCATGGACATAGACGTCATCTGAGAATCTTGTAGAAACACGGGTTTTACTCAGTACGTTAAGGATGAGGCAAAGACTCTGAATTTCTTTTTTTGTTTTGCGAGGTAGGGTCTCACTCTGGTCCAGGCTGAAATAGAATTCACTATGTCATCTCAGGCTGGCCTTGAACTCTTGGCGATCCTCCTACCTCTGTCTCCAGAGTGCTGGGATTAAAGGCATGCGCCACCACACCCAACCAAGACTCTGAATTTCTAATAAGCTTGGTGATGATGATGCTACTGGTCTGCGAGCCCTACTTTGAGTGGCCTTCTATCGCCTCAGCTTTCCCTGAGCATACATATCAAGAGCGGGTGGGGACTGCGTTAGCCCCAGGGCTTCCAGTTGGGATGAACTGCGGATGTCGGTTGTGGGATGGGAATCTTTGGAGGATAGAGAGGAAAGATACAGCCTACACAACCTTTCTGCCCACTCTTCTGGTCTTTATCCATCAAGGTCGTATTGCTTTTAGATGAGCAATGTCTTCCCCACCCCCTCCCAGATCCAATCTAGCTGAGTGCATCAGTCCAGGCCAGCAGACCGGCTCATTAAGTGACCACTGGAGCTCTCTGTACCTTGCCAGCCAGCCAGGAAGGCGCTGGCTGAGGACAGGGGGTCTCCAGGGGCATCTCTCCCTCTTCTCACCTTCCCTAGCGGACCGTGGTGGGGCCTGCAGCAGACTGGCTCTGCAGCAGCCCCTGGCACTTGGCTCGCACTTCTGGGCGCTGTCCATGGTTGCAGCATCTTTAGGCGCGCCACGTCAGGAGTCCACCGCGCGGCCCTGCGATTGGCCAAGGAGCCCCTCGCCATCCCCCGCCCCCGCCCCGCGCCAGACCCTCCCGGCGCGTGCGGGCCGGCTTGCGGGGCTCACTCTTGGGCTCCCGGGCGACACACCCACTTTCCTTATTAGGACAGCGTCAGGAGCCCGAGCCTGCGGCTGGGTGGGGCGGGGAGCCCAGGAGGAAATAGCCCAGGGCGCAGTCACAGCCTCAGCCGCCCGCCAGCGGCCGGCCGCAGGGAGCAGCTGGTCGCTGCGTCCCAGCCAGCCTCTTCCTGCGACCGTGCTCCGGTCCCCGGCCCTCCACAGCCTGAACCCCTGGTCCAAACCCCTCACAGAGACATGGAAGAATTTTTGCAACGCGCCAAATCTAAACTGGTAAGTTGAAGGAGCAAGGCTGCGTGCGCGACTGTGGTAGTGTGCGCGGTGGAAAGAGGGGCGGAGAGGAAAGGGGGCCGCAGCGCAGCAGAGGGACACAACTTTGCTACTTAGTTGTCAATATCCCCCGAAAGAATCCGGGGGACTCTGGTCTTTAAAGCAATCTGTCCGCCTCAACAATCCTTCCCTAACACAAGACAAAGTGTCGAGGTGGGGTGGTGAGGCCTGGCCCAACTGAAGTGGCCCGGATGCGCCACTGGGTCAGGAGCGTTTGACCATGGAGGATTACGGGTGGAAAGGGGTGGTCCCCCCTTGAGCAAGAGCCCAGCCTGGGGCACCTGGAGGAGCTGTAGGAATGAAAGAAAAAAGGGGGGAAAAAGCATCTTAGGCGCTACTTCAGCTGGAAGTGGCAAAGCCTGGGTGAGGAAGCCAGGGCGCTGCCTGGGAAGGATGGCATGAGCTTCCACAGCACAGGACTGGTGTTCCAGTGTACCCCGACTCTGTTCGCATCCCTTAGACCACTGTGGAGGCGGGGGCTTGGGGATGTTCCAACTTTGCTGGGGATGCGAACTGGCTCTTGTTCTTCGTTCTTTGGGAAGGAGCCCAGCTTGCTGCCTTGGTGTGCTTTTCTGTCTGGCACTGTAAACTCTGTGTGTGTGTGTGTGTGTGTGTGTGTGTGTGTGTGTGTGTGTGTGTATGTGGTGTGTTCACAGTTGCTGCACATTCTGGAATGACAGGCTTGAGCACTTTCCTAGTTCCAAACTGTTCTGGCTCTCAGCATAGCAGTAATAAGCATAATGGAAATGTTTGTGCTCCAGCTCTTAGAAAACAAAAGCCAGTGTGCTTTAATGAGCAGTGAAAGCTCTTTTTATGGATCTGGCATAAAAGGAAATGCATAATTTATGATGCCTTTAACCTTTAAACCTTCATAGAAGCCCAAACGTAAGATCTGTTAAGGTGATCTTTTAATGACAAGTTAGGACATAATGTATCTACTTCAACACAACCAAGGATAGGCTCCTGGCCTCCATTCAGAGTGGACATGGCAGTGGGATACTGGCAGTGATCTGGTTGTATCTTTAACAGCACCCTTAACATTGATTAATGCTAATGCAAGTACTTCATTTTCTACCTTAACCCTCCCAGTAGCTGAATGTTTGCCAGGATTCAGAATTAAGAAAGTTTTTGATACACTTTCTGCTTGTTGATCCCCTTGCAGTTTTGCTAGAGCACATGAGAATGACGACTTTCAGGAACTGTTTTATAACAGTTTAAGTGGTTTAAGTACATGCTCTCTTCTTTAAGTAGTCATAGGAAAGACATGTTTTGAAGTCAATCTTGACAACTTGTGTGTGAAAAAATGAATGGTGATCAAGGGTAAATTAGAGTCTCAGACTCCACCTATGTTCAGTGCCCATCCTGTCACTTTTCTCAAATTTAAGCAGTAAATATTTAGATTGTGGGGTCATATCTGAGCAAGAGATTTGTCTCATTTCTGAAGAATAATTCCTGGGATGGAAATTTCCCTGTTTCAGAGTAATCAGTTAAAAGTAATGTGTAATTTATTTACCGAGTCCCTTCATTAGACGAGCAATTGCTCTACATCATTAAAAAAAAAAAAAAAACTAGAAAAAATAGCAGTCGCTTGAAATTCAGTTACCAGTTTCCTGCATTAGCCAGAACAATTATAGCTAAATTTATCTTTTCTTGGAATTGGCTTCTAGCTAGAAATCACGATTAACCTTTCTTGTTCAGCTACAGCAAAGGTGTTTTGTCTCTTTTTTATCACATATTTCTGTTTCCTGATAAACATTTTAGGTAATAAAATTTGTATTTAATATGTACAATATTTAAGTACAGTAGGTGATAACATTTTACTTTAGATAACCTTTTCCTTGAAGATACAGATCACCTCAATAATTATGTCATTCTTTTGTGAGAAGTTTATTCACAGTACATTGGTAGGATTTTAAGAAATTCAGTTAAACCTGATGAGAATGTTATCAATTTATAGTATGCTCATATATTAAAGTTCTCAATAAAAAATTTAAAAGAGCATATCTTTAATCCCAGCGCTTGGGAGGCAAAGGTAGGAGGATCACCATGAGTTTGAGGCCACCCTGAGACTACATGGTGAATTCCAGGTCAGCCTGAGCTAGAGCGAGACCCAACGTTGGAAAACAAAACAAAACAAATATTAAAAGAAAAAAATTCAGTGAATTCCTTTGAAAGCATTTTAAGAAGAAAAAATACTGTTCTACTTTTCACACTTAGGCTTTATAGAATTATGCATGAGCTTTTATTTCCATTAGAAGTTAATGTAATTTTATTTGATATGTAAAATATGACTAATTGCCAGATTTCTCCCTATTTGATTAGTCATTCTGTTATGCAGTAGGTGTGATATAAAATTTTTTAATGGCTTAAAATAGTCAGTATCCCTTCAGAAGTCTGAAAATGAGGCAACTCACAAGTTCAAGGTCTGCCTGGGCTACAGAGTGAGTTCAAGGTAAATGTGAAACCTGTCTCAAAAAGTGAAGAGGGCTTGAGATGCCACTCAGTGGTGGAGGGCTTGAGATGTCACTCAGTGGTATAGCACTTACCTAACATGTACACAGCCCTGGGTTTTATCCCTAGTACTGCAAAACAAAACAAAACAAAACAAAACAAAACAAAACAAAACAAAACAAAACAAACAAAAAGAGTTTAGTGATAATTTTACCTTTTTGTCCCAAGTAGGAACCTTTTGTTCATCTGTTACTATGAGGAGGGAAGCTTTCCCCTTCTAGGCCAGGCCTTTGGGCCTTTTGCTTGAGTGAAATCTTTGAAGGAGAAGGGTAAGTTTGAATTTTATTTGAAGCAAGGAGCTAATTTCCAGTACACTTGGGAGATCACTCTCAGTTCTGTTTTTCAGGCTAGTCCGGTCCTTAAACCAAGGCAGATTCAATGACATGATCTTGTCCTTCTCTCCCCTAAATCTCCCTTGTAATTCCACCGTTTATTGGGAATGTTCACCTTTCTTCAAAAACTTGAAAAGTCTACTCCAAGTGTGGTTATAGAGGAGCCTTCCATCCTGGGGCTCCTGTGTCCCAGGGCCTGCCTTCTAGGCATGGGCTGAATGGGCTGGTAGGGGTGTGTGCTGGAGTGGATTTATTAAGAAAAAAATTCCCCAATCTTAGTTGGACTTGGGGGCAGCAGAGAAAGCAGTTGCCCTTTTCAGACACCATCTCCAGCAATGGTGCCTTCCTGACAAATGCAGAATGGCAACTCTGGGATCAGCAGATGAGAAGGTTTGAAAGCACTAAGAAGGGCAGAATCAGCAGTAGGATTTGAGGGCAGTGAGCCAGGGAGAACTGGTCATCCAAGGTGCTGATTGCCACTTGCCCCCTCCTGCCCTTGCTCTGGATACTCACTGCTAGAGCTGGATATGGAAGGGAGAGACAGAAAACAAGTCCTACCTTTCCAGACCAGCCCTTCAGACATAGCCTTGCTTTGCCTTTTAGTTACAGTACTCCTATGGTGATGTCTTTGTCTTTCTGAGCAATACCATTCCTATATAAATGACTAAAGAAAAAAAGAAAGGAAATGAGGGCTCCATGCCTGGGATTTGGAAAATGCTCTCCAACTTCATGGCACACCTCATAGCAAAATGTTCAGGTCAGGAACTGACTCATGCAAGTAAGCTGTCAACTTCCTATGACCTTTGGGGAAAATTTTTGCATCTGAGGAGTGATGTGGACATGGGGTCTGGCTGGCAGGGTGAGATAGAATGGCTGCTGAGCCTCCTCTGATGGCCAAGTGCCACCTGCAATTCCAACATCCACTGATTCCTGCACCACATACTTGAATACATAGGTCATCAGCCAGATAGCTGTGGAGGGGCTGTCAGCTGCCACTGGAAGTCACAGGACACATCAGTATTCCAGGAATGCTGGCTTTAAAGAGGCAGTAAGGACAGAGTCACCCTGCAGTCCAGGGGACAGCTGAAGCAGTCCTGTCTGCTCTGAGAATCAGTCACTAAATGGAATCCTATAGGGAAAAACTCTGGGTGATCCAAATGTCCACTTACACTTGATAGTAAGTGCCACAGGGTCAAGAAAGTAGTCCCAACTCTTGGTGAGCAACTATATTACAGTGGTGAATGACATGGAGCTTGAGGAGAGAAAGAGAGGATTGAGACAGGTCTGTAGAATAACCCAATATCAACTGCAGGTCAGAATATAGTCATCCTTGGGCAGAAGGTGTATGTCCATGAGTGTTTTCTTAAAAGCACTTGCTGAAGGGCCGCTATGGTGAGGACTAATAATGGTGGAGAAGCTGAGAGCATTTTCATGTGGACGCTAAGCTTATTCTGACCTGCAGCTGTGGGATCACTTCCCACTCTACCACAATCCAGCTGGTGCTCTGGAGTCAGTTCCTTGTTTTACTTGCTTTGAGATAGGTCTCAAGTAGTCCAAATTGACCGTGACCTCCTGATCCTCTGCCTCCCTAGTACTAGGATCTGAGGCTTGCTACAACTATGCCCAGCTTAAGTCAGTGCCTCTTGCCCAGAGTATTTCTGTGCAGGAAACAGGAATCCAAAGCATTAATGTGAGTATGGTGTCATCCACTCAGGGGCTGATGAGGAATGAGCCTTTGGCTAGATTGAGAGTCAACTTCTTTTCCACTACTGGAGTATCCAGACCAACAGCTGAGGATGGCCCCAGCCCCAGGGCCTTTTGAAAAAATCTAGGTCAGACCATTTCTGGAGAAACAGATCTCAGAGTGGGGTGGTCTGTCCCAAAGGAAAATTATGCTCACAGTCTTTCAGACAGCAGCCTGGTTCCTGTAGGACATTGGATGAGCAAGAGATTTAGTCTGTGACTTGGGGAATACTTTACGTCAGCCAAGGAAAAATCTGAGAGCTTTGCTATAACCTAGTTACCTCTATATAGCATTGACTTGAGCTGATATTGACATCAGTTTAGGTTTGCTGCACAAGTCGGGGGAGCTCTTGCAAGCCTTGATGAAAGAGGCTTATTGTTCCCTTGCATCCATAATTTAAAAAAATTTATTTATTTGTTTGAGAGTGACAGAGAGAGAAAGAGACAGATAAATAGAGAGTGGGCATGCCAGGGTCTCCAGCCACTGCAAATGAACTCCAGATGCATGCCCTACCTTGTGCATCTGGCTTATGAGGGTCCTGAGGAATCGAGCCACAAACCAGGGTCCTTAGTCTTCACAGGCAAGCACTTAACCACTAAGCCATCTCCCCAGCCCCATCATCCATCATTTTTAGAGTGCTATTCTAACAGAGAAAAGAATGAGGAAGGGATACCTGGACCTGGATAAAAAGGTACAAGAGGGGAAACCATCTAGACAAAGGATGTACTGTAGCTTCAGCCACTGATTCTTCTTGACCCCTGGGATTACTAAAGAGTCACAGAGCTTGTCACCTTTGAAAGGAAGCTGAGGAGGGCCTGGGATGGTATACTCAGGAGATAGCATTCATGTTAATGCTGACATACATAGCACATAATGAGTCTTTGTGATACACAACCTACACAGAATATGTTCATATGCAATTGCCCTGTCAGAGGTGCTGATGTAACCTATTGATAATCTTTGTTCCTCCTAAATTCACATATTTGGGCTTTGGTCTCCAGAGAAAGGCAATATTGTTCTTGAGAAACTTTTTTGAGGCCAATGGAGCTCTACATTGCTCTGAAAAGTCAGACCAAAAAAGTCCGAGTTAGAAACATTAAAGTAGCTCCTAGGTAGTAATTAGGGTAATGATGCATATTTTGTACGTGATTAACCTATAGATCTTGGTATAGAGATTGGGAAAAAATGGCTTGTTTTTCCATGTGCCCCCAAGCTGTTCCTCTTTTGTAGGTCCTTATCATAATGAATGACATTGTCATTTACATGGTTTCCCCAACTGAAAATTTCCTTATCCTTCATCCTCTCCCCCACTTTGGGTCTCCCAGTTAGCAGTGAGTTACCCAGTAATTGCACAGAGTGGTTGCAATGGCCAGCACACTGTTCTGCAAATTGTATGAGCTGCTGCAGGAAAGCCATTAAAGTATCAGATGCTCAGAGCTGAAAGTGCCTTCACCATCTTCTCTCCTCCCTTATAACCTCATCATCACTTTCCACTGCTCTTAGGAGAATGGACACCGCTCTTAGCATGACGACACCATTCACTTTCTTCTGGCTTCTTCTACTGCCCTTGGATCAAATGATTGCTGTAATTTCTCCACTTGAGATGAGGAAGGGAAGTCCTTGCTGAGTGAGCCCTTTCTCCCTACCCCTCTTAACTTCTTAGTTCTAAGTAAATCAAATAGAGCTTTAAATCATTTATCTCCATTTGCCATTATATCACTATGTAACACTATTGGGTATGTTTGATTAGTGCCACTGTAATAAAAGTAGGGAACTGGTCTTTATATGACTTTGCATACCATTGTGTCTCCATGCCTGATGCTCTGTGAGTATTGTTAGGATGGATGGAGCCATGAAGTGGGAGACATGGCAGGATGTAGTGTCTCAATAAAAATAAATAGTTGGATGGCCGAGCCATACCCTTTGAGGTCTGAATGTGAAGCAGGACTGCCAACAGCATGCAGGATGCCAGACTGGCTTTCTAGAAGATGAGGAACACTGAGGTCAAGGAGGCTATGCACTGCTTTTGAAATAGAATGCACTTAACACAAAATGTCACTACAAAGTAAAGAGGCTAGATGTTACCCATGGGAATCTAAATATTGGTGGAACTAAGCATGATACAAGTACAGGGCATGAATAGTCAACTCTGTAAAATCACACTGGGTATATGAGCAACACAGTGGAACTGTTAGAGACAGTCTTCCTCAGTGTGTTTCAACATTTGGACAGCCTCTGTTTGAGCTATTGTACCAGTAAGTTGCTCCAAGTTTTCTCGGCCTCTGCACTAGAACTAACGTCAGGAGAGAAATTGGCAAGGAAGACTTTCAGCATCCTTTAGAGTGAGAGTAAAGCTATGTCTGACTTTTTCCAACCCCAACATTGTATACCTCATACATAGGACAAACTCATGTAAGGTTCTGAGTCAGACTCTTGTCCAACCAGTAGGAGTGTATGGGGTAAGATGTGACCATGATCTACTTCATGTGGACTCTGGATATCACCTGGCTTTCCTAGGTACCCTTATGAACTGTCAATGCAAGAATGTGTTTGAAATAATATGTAAAGAAAAACTGAATATTTTGTGGTGTATATGTGCA
This sequence comes from Dipus sagitta, assembly GCA_036346955.1. NCBI lineage: Eukaryota > Metazoa > Chordata > Mammalia > Rodentia > Dipodidae > Dipus > Dipus sagitta. The sequence goes on along the minus strand of CM070770.1, from coordinate 67,272,061 downwards.
TGCATGTTTGTACATGTGTGCATGTGGAGGTCAGAGAACAGCCTTTAGTATCATTCCTCAGATGCCATCTGTTGCAGTTACCTTCTCATTGCTAGGACAGAACATCTAATCAAAAAGAAGCTTATGGGAGGAGAGGGTTTATTTTAGGCTTACAGTTTCAAGGGGAAGTTTCACCATGGTAGAGGAAGCTTGCTTCTTTCATCATAAGTCCATAGCAGAGAGTGATCTGTTAGAGCTCAAGCTGGCTCTGAACACACGGTAAGCTAGACTCAAGATCTGCCCTCACTAACACACCTCCTCCAGGAGGGCTATGTCTGCTGGGCACAAAATAGGAAGATTAGTCAAAAATATCTGAGGCTATGGATTTCATTTATATTTAAACCACCACACCATTCACTGGACTTCTTTGGGACAGGGACTCTCATTGGTCTGGAACTCACTAGTGAAGTTAGACTAGCTGGCCAGAGAACCCTAGGGATCCTCCCATCTAGACCTCTCCAACACTAGGATTAGAGGCATGTGCTACCACCATGCTCAGCATTTTACATGGGTTCTGGGGATTAAATTCAGGTCTATATGCTTGTGAGACAAGTGCTTTCTGACACAGCTATCTCCCCAGCCCCAAAATTTGATCTTTTGTGCTATGCATCTGATATTATATGCTTTAGTAGCCAGGAAACTCAAAACGTATTGATCTTCAGCTTAATATTTCTGAAATGAACTTTTCTTTCTTAGTTTTTGTCTTGTTATACTTATTTTAAATGGGGGTATCTTTATTATGATTGTACTATTCTTTTGACCACTGGCAAGAATACATAAATATACTATATAATAACATATATGATCTTGAACATATTTTAGCAACAAATCTTTCTAGTTTATAGTTGATCTGCTCACATTTGAGAGTTAGCTTTTGTTAGTAAGAGACCACCTTGTAGAAGCTTCAAACCCAGTAGTTGAAAGTCGATGTGGATACAATCAAAAGCTATGATGGTCATCCTTGCTGACGGGTAGCTTGCCTGAGAGCAGCGATGACCAGACCCTAGCTATGTCCCAATGAGCTAGTAAACATGAGGCTGCCATGGGAGAAGCCACCTTCCCTAAATCAGATCTTAGAAGGTTTTCATGGAGCCTAAGTTCTGAATTTGGAAGCACCGTCTTGCCTCTAGATGCAGTATGGCATTTTGGCTGAGAGTGTGGGTGCTGAAGTCAGATGCCTAATCATAGGTTCCAGCTCTGCCATTTTTACTTAAGCAGCCCTCACCTTACATTCCTGAGTCTTAGGTTCCCCATCTGTAAAATGTGAACAAGAGGAGCATTTCCCTTCTAAGACTGCTGCAGGTACATGTGTCCTGAGACAACACTAGAAACTCGTCCACAGATCTAGAAACAGGACAAGGGCTCTTAGGTCTCTAGCTCAACTAGAATTTGCTTAGTATCTCTCTTAGCTCTAAGAGAGAATTTATTTAACCCTACATTGGTCTCAAGGTAGGGATTAGTTTCCTTGTGCAGCCGATGAAACTGAAGATCAGTGAGGTAAGAAATTTCCCAAGGTTCACAGCCAATAAGGAAAGAAGCCATAGTTTCATCCTAGATCATCTGCATGCAGTTCCTGGACCTTGACCCTCCCCATCTTAAGTCCTTTTCCTATGAGGTCGCTGACACATTTAATTCTCTTTAAATTAAAAGTGAAGCTCTTGGGCTAGAGAGATTGCTCAATTGTTAAAGGCACTTGCTTGCAAAGCTTTACTGCCCAGGTTCAATCCCACAGTAGCCATGTAAAGCCAGATGCACAAAGTGGCACATAAATCTGGAGTTCATCTGCAGTGGCAAGAGGCCCCAAGTGCCCATCCCCTCTCTGCTTGCAAATAAATAAGTAAAGTATTTTTAAGTGAATATCTTGACATATTTTCAGGTGGGTTGGATGGTTAGTTTATGAAGTTGTTCACAAGGTTTTCACTTTGACCCCCCCCCAAAGGATTCATTTCTCTGTGTTGCCTGCTTCACATGAGAAGCCTTTGAATAACCAAGTAATCAACCCATGTTACTGATAACTTCTCATAAGAATAATATTAGGCTATGGAATAAGTTGTGAGGTCTCCCCTAAGTATATGTCCATTTTAAAAAAAAGAAATAACTCAGGAGGCAGAGGTAGGAGGATCGCCGTGAGTTTGAGAACACCCTGAGACTACATAGTGAATTCCAGGTCAGTCTGGGCTAGAGTGAGACTCTACCTTGAAAAACCAAAAAAGGAAAAAAGAGAAAAAAAAAAAAAAAAGAAAAGAAAAGAAATAACAACTGGTAAGCTATTTGGAAGAAAGAGTGTGTGACCAGTTTTTAGAGTGACTAGAATTATTGTGAGCATTTGTTGAAATTTCAGTAATGAAAAATGCATTGTAAAATGTTTAAATAGAAAACTTTAATTTTCAAGTATGTGAGCCTAGCTTTTGGTTGGGCAGACTTCTTCATGGTTGCTACTGTCTTGTTGATGTCCTTTATTGTTATTTTGATTGATTGATTGATTGATTGATTGATTGATTGACTGATTGACTGATTTTAAGGGGCCCCAGAACCCACCCCAGGGTCATGGCTAGGAAGGAGAGAGCTGGACTCTGAACACAGCTCTCCCTGGTGCCCAGCCCACTGTGGCTCTCTGGCTCCCAGCTTAGCTGTGTCTCACAAGGCTTCTGGTTGTGCTCAGTACACAAGCAGAAGTGAAGAAAAGGAGGAGACAAGAAAGAAGGAAGGTTGAGGCACAACTGGAAGGGAAATGGGAAAAAGAGAGGGATAAAAAGACTCAGAGTGTGGGGGTTGGGGAAGCAGAGGAGGAAATGCAGGACACAGGCAGGGGTGCAAAGTCTGCCAAAAAATGGGGAATTCAGCAATAACAGCTTTCCTTCAAGCATCCTAAATTGAGTACTGAAAGCCCATCATTACATCACAAATAGGAAAATCCCTCAAGCTCTATCCTGAAGACTAGTTATGAAAGGATATGTCAAAATTGTTCAGAGTAATATCAGGAACACAGCAGTCACATAAAAAGTTAGTCACCCTCATCTGCTGTCACTTAATATGAACTTTCCCCCAATTCTCATAAATTTGCTTTTCTCAAAAGTGGATGATAGAAATGGAGATGCAATTACTGATAAATAAAATGGAAGAATCACACAAATAAAACCCAAATCCAACAGGAGCTTGAAGCAGACTTAGGCCCTCAATATGTGGCATTCCATCTGGTATGGAATACAGAGTCCTGGGCCTCTGTGCAGCCTCTGGGGACACACCATCTTTGATTTGAACATTCTTTTCCTTATTTTATTTGAGAGAGAGAAAAAAAGAGCGGGGTGGGGGAGAGAGAGAGAGAGCGAGAGAGGAAGGGAAGGAGAGAATTGGCATGCCAGGGCCTCTAGCCTCTGCAAAAGAACTGCAGACGCATGCATCACCTTGTGTATCTGCCTTATGTGGGTCCTGAGGAATTGAACCTGTGTCCTTTGGCTTTGCAGGCAAGCGCCTTAACCACTAAGCCATCTGTCTATCCCTTTTCCTTATTTTAAAACTAAAAGTTTGAGGACAAGAGGCTATTGTTCTTTAAGAGGAAGCACATTAATTTAATAAGGCCCAATTTATATATTTATTTATTTTTATCACTACAAAAAAGAAATCTCCTATAAATTAACAAATGAGTACAAAAATAAAAATATGTTTATGCTGGTCTCTCCACAAAGGGGAGAGGCAGGCATTTATCCAGAATGTAGAGGCATTTGGCTTTCCTCTGCATTCTTCATTTGTATTTCTGTAGTGAGTGGTCAAAGGGTCTGGCTAGACCAGCAGCTGGCTCTGACAGAAATGTCAAAGCAGGTGGTTAGCTCCAACCAGCTGCTCACAGCAATAGGGAATGTCTGAAAGGACAGGATACACACCCAGCTGTTCTTCCAGAAAGGCAGTGGTCCTGGCTCCTCTCTAGTGAGGAAAGGGAACAAGTCACTCTCTGAACCTCATTCTCCACTTGATGGTTTTCTGTCTTGCTGGGGATATAATTCAGGGCCTGATGACTGCTAAGCAAGCATTCCACTAAGCTACACTCCTAGCCCCTCCATTCTCTTATTTTTGCACTTCTATTCCCCTCTAACCCCTCCCCCATTGCTTAGTAAGCTGGCTTCCATTGCTCACATCTCATGGACAAAATAGATGGTAGAGTTCTTTCTTTTGCACCCTTCCTTGGCTATTAGAAAAAGATTTCAGAGACATTTCCACATAGGGGAGGAGGGCAGTCTTTCCACTAGTCCTTGTGGATTCATATAAACCCAGTCCTTGTGGATTCATACAAACCCAAGCTTTGATTCAGATTTTGTTTGTCTTTTGAGTATTTACCAAGATATTTGAGTGGATGCTAATGGTGTGTGTGTGTTTGTGTGTGTGTGTGCGTGTGTGTGTTGTGTGTGTGTGTTCATGTTTAGATTGTAGGCAAGTTGCAAGAAGGTCTTAGACAACATATATAGCTCACAGATAACAATAAATAAGAGGGAGACATTTTATTTTCTATCTGAATATTTCTTTAGTTATCCAATTGTGAATCCTCTTTGTAAAATTATAGTATAAAGCAAAGAAACTGTTGTGGCTCAGTTACTGATATTAATGATAGCCCAGATAATGGCCTGAAATGCCTGTTATGGTTTCAGTCTCCAAAAAGGGACAGAGATAAACTCCCTTGGTGAGTGCAGATCACAATGCCATCCCAGAGCTAACTTTTAAGAATTTCTGAAAAATTTATTTCCTTCTAAACCATTAGGTTAGTTTGAGCTTATTGGGAAAATGTATTTTTTTCATTTCTATGGAATCATTTCATGCCAGAAATAGTTTCTGAACAAGTTTGACATCTCTGTAAAACCTAGTCCCTACAGCAAGGGTGTCCTATGTTGGCATTCCTATAGACTACTTTAATGTATCTCATAAACACGGAGCCACATATTCGTACTGGCCGTTTTGTTGAACTGCTATCAGCAAGATGGATGGTCCCTAGATACAACCTGACCTATTCTTCCAGTGAAAGGTGTGGAATCCCGCTATGAGGATCCCATGCGTTTAAGTTAAACACACCATCTTTGATTTAGGATTTCTTACTGCATAACTGTTATTGTAACAACTCCAAAATCATGGACCTTTATTTTTGAAAGTGTTGTAGAATAATCTATCTTTAACACTGAACCAGATGCCTGTCGACTTCCTCTATTGCAACTGCCTTGCATTTCATTGTTTGTAAAATAGTAAATAAACATTTAAGCAAATCTGGGAAGTAGGGGAAAGCCAAAAATTTCCTCATTCCCCTCACACCTTTGCCACTTTCATTGAAACATGAGTGTTCTTAATATTTTGATCAATATTTCTGTTAGTATTTTCTGTGCATAGGATGAAAAGAAGATGATCATACATATTAGTATCTTGATTTTTATTTTCCTTAAGAATATATATGCTGGAGCCCAGCGTGGTGGTGCACACCTTTAATCCCAGCACTGGGAGGCAGACGTAGGAGGATCGCTGTGAGTTCGAGGCCACACTGAGACTCCATAGTGAATTCCAGGTCAGCCTGGGCCAGAGTGAGACCCTACCTTGAAAAACCAAAAAAAAAAAAAAAAAAAAAAAAAAAAAAAAAGAATACATATGCTGGCACACACCTATAGTCCCAGTGCTCTGGAGGCAGAGGCAAGAGACTCAAAAGTTCAAGGTTAGCCTAGGCTACATAGTCAAATCCCATTTTTTTTTTTATTATTATTAGTCAGTTCTGTATTCAGCAAATACAGTCAGTTTGGTACCATTATTAGGCTCATCCGTGACCTACCCCCTCCCCTTGGCCCCTCCTTGTTGAGGTATGCGGGTCGTGCATTGTGGAGTTAGCCCACAGTTATGGGTAAGCTAAATGTCTCTGCATATCATGACCCAACATGTGACTCTGACATTCTTTCCGCCCCCTCTTCCGCAAAATTTCCCTGAGCCATGTTGGGTTCATTTTTGGTCTGCTTCAGTGATGAGGTGTTGAGGGCCTCTGAGGCTCTGGCTCTCTGATTTGGTAGGAGTTGATTTTTCTCTATGCTGATCTCCTTCCCCCTTGTGCTGGTGTCCGGTTCATCAGGAAAAACAGCCCCCTTGCTTGTTTCTCGAAGTTTTCTTAGTTTCAGCCGGAGCCCTTTTGAGGTATGATGGGGTGGCTCTCTCCTTAGGGTCTACATCTATCTGAAAAAGAGAAGCAGATTCTCCAACGGAGAGTAAGTTAGCACCAGGACAAATGAGATAACCCTTACTTTTTTTTTTTTATAGAGAATTTAATATGTGTAGGCCCTCTTGTAGCCCACAATTGATAGTAGGTTGATACTGGAGAGTGGGCTTATGTTTGAATATGGTTCTGACTTGTTTCCCAGCTCCAGCTATGGGTCCCATACCAGTGAGGGAATCAGTTAGCCTAATTGAGAGCAGTTGGTTCCCCACCATGGCTGTGTGCCACCACTGCACTTGTGTGGGCATCACAACAAGTTATTTGCTGCTAAGTAGGTTAGACCATGCGTTGCTTCGATAGATATTGGTCAATTTCCCCCAGTCGCCCATGTAGCACCTTCTGGCACTAGATGCGCTGACTGTCTGGGGACTGACTCTCATCCAACTTCCAGCCATGCCATTCTAATTTGCATGTCAATCACATATGGTATCTTCAGCAGTAGGGTCTTACCACTAACCTTTGGTGGGTCATCAAGTACTCTCACAGAAATCTGTCTGTCTTTTAGGAAACCTTGTAGGTCTCTCTGATCAAAAGCTCATTGTGGATGATAGCCCCATGCTGGTTCTGGGAGTTACAGGTCAGTGCCCACTAAGAAACACCTGAACCACAAGACACTGGAGAGGGTAAGATTAAGACTAACCTTAGTCTCCTACATCTTCCCTCCCTCACTTCCCCTCTCCCTGTCTCTCTCTCTCTCTTATCTCTAACTCTTGTATATTAGTCAAATCCCATTTTAAGGAACAAAACTAAATAAAATGGACGAGGAGTGAGGGGAGGAGGAAGAAGAACAGTAACTGGATTTTTGACATTTTAAATAATTTTATAATAAACATCTTTGTACATAAAACATCTTACTCTGTTTACTCTGTTTTAGAATCATGTTCTTAAAATACCATTTCAAATATGTAATCATTGGGGCAAAAGTTAATATTCTTTTAAGTTTTTTTGATGGATCTTCCAAATTTACTTCTGGATGAAATTCCTCAAATTTTATCATCCTGAGCTTTAGAAAGATTTAACTAGCCTCACAATACAGTATGACGGAGACAAATACAGATGCCAGATCACTTGAACTGTTTGTGCTCCTGATGCATTTGAGAGGTCAGTCAGTATACTGGGGACTAGTGTGCTCACTGTGTAAAGCATGGATCTGAGCAGTGATCTGGAGCTGCCTGCTACTCAACAAAGAATCACGACACAAACCATGGCATGCCAGCTATGGAGACCATGAGCTATACTCTGACTAGGGAAGTCATTTCTTCCTTTTCCCTTCCATTTTCTCTCTGTTATATTATTTATTTACAAAGAAACAAGAAATAAAGAAAGAGAGAGAGAGAGAGAGATAGAGAGAATATAAGCAGGAGAGAGAGAATATAAGCAAGAGAGAGAAAGAAATGGGTGCACCAGGCCACTTCAAATGAACTCCTGTCACATATACCACTTTGATGTGGATGCTGAAGAATCAAATCCAGGCTTTGCAAGCCAGCACCTTTAACCACTGAATGATCTCTCCAGCCCTTCTTTGTTATTTTAAAAGGATTGATCTTCTTGGAGTACTCAAGCTAGTTGCTGTCATACAGTCAGCCTTCTGTACCCATCTCATTATCATCCAGTGTGACTTCCTTCATCGACCATCTTGTAACACTACATGTTTACTCAGCCCATTTTAATCACTGGCCTCCAGAGTGCATTGTCGTCAGTCACACTTGAGCCTTTATCCATGGTTTCTGCATCCATCAGTTCTACTAACCTCAGATCAAAAGTACTTGAAAAAAAATCATTTATATTGAACATGTTTAGACTTTTTTCCTTATTCCTTATATGTTTAGACATATTTCCTTATTCCCTGGCAATACACTAAAACAACTACCTGTAGTACATAGGTTCTTTCACATGTAGAGATGACTTAAACTAAACAGAAAGATACATACAGCTTATAGGCAAGTATATGCCATTTTCTATGTGGTATTGAGCATCTGTGGATTGGTACCCTTGTGGTTTCTGGAAGCAATTCTCCTGAAAATATTGAGGGATCGTGGTAGTTGCTGGCAATTTAGAACAATATTGTACTTTATAATTGCTCTCACTCATGTGATCTCATTAGATCAACCTTGGGTAGGGCTTGTGTTATTAATATTTATTTCACACATGGGAGAGCAAGACCAGAAAGTTGAAATTCAATGATGCACAGTCAGAGATCTGATTGAAGAGTGACTTCTAACTCCCAAGTATCTGTGGAAAAGTTGGTCTCTACTTTCAAAAGACAGAGTGAAGGTTCCATTGAGGCTTTGATAGTTTGGATTCATCTGTACTGAAGAAAGCAATGAAGTCAAACTCCAGGGTATTTTTCTAGGAGGAGACCATGCAGTGTTGAAATCCATGCATATCAAAGCCAAGTTTTCCTCCACATAGGAACACACGCCCTCTGAGCTTTGGAGGTTTGCATGATGGACCCCAATGGACAGTTGGCAAGTGTAAGATTAATGAATGTGTCACTGGTGGAAACATGCTGAGCCCCACAAGCTCTGGAGACCATGTGTCACCTGGAATGGGAAGGGGGATGCTGAGAGGCTGGGTCTCTGGAGAACCTGCTAGCATCTGACACACCTGTAATGGACAGGCAGCATGGATGTCGCTTCTGGTGATTCAACTGAGAATTCTAGGTGGAAAGGAAGTTTAATTACTACTAACATGAGCTCTTCTGCTGTTGCAGAGGAGGTATGATCCCATCAAATTTTCTCTCTTTTTCTGTTCTAACCCTGTTCCCTAACTTTTTTTTTATTTTGAGTCATGTTTTCAGCTGTCTCAACTCCTAAAAGTACCCCACATTGATGCCATAGGAAATACTTTAGTTTAGTGTGCTTGGACATTTAAGATGAAATTTCTCTTTCTGAATTAATTTTAAGAACCACCTTTTGTTACAGCGATAATATGACAGGAGCCACAGAATCAATTTAAGATGTGCAAGAGGAAGATGTACCTGGCATGTTGGCCTATGGATAGAGGTCCTGGGTTGCCTAAGTCTCCCCCTATCTGCCTGTCTTCCACTGCTGTGGGATTTAGCTCAGGACTTCAGGCATGCTCAGCACATGCCTAGTCATACCCCCTTTTCTATTACTTTCTTGTTGCTGAGACAAAGCACCTGATGGGAGGAAAGTTTTTATTTTGGCTTACAGTTTGAAGGGAAAGCTTCATGATGACAGTGGAAATGATGGCATGAGCAGAGGCTAGACATCCCCTCTGCCAGAGCAACTAGAAAATTAGAGCAGGAGAATGAGCCAAATGCTGGCAAGTATTCATAATACATGAGTTTCTGAGGGACATCTGATTCAAACCACCACACCCTACTCCAATCTTTCTTAAGAGCTGGGTTAACTCGCATTGATTAAAAGAAGAGGAAACATTCAAATGTAATTGAAGAAAACTATAAGCAGGTAGAATTCAGGAGTAGTCTGGGCTTTGGCCTCTGTATTACTGAAAAATTTATGATTATAGTTGCCCTAAAACCAACCTGGTTTTCCTATGGAGTAATAGGATGGTCTTTATCCGGTATATTTTTTTAGATGTTCTACTGAGAAGATCTAATATATTACAAGTGAAATGTCACTGGGATGATATGTTCTTGCAAGTGTTGAGGGGGAATGGAAATCATACTGTGTTGTTAAATCATGCACATCTGCTAAATACTTAATTTGCTGTGGGGCAGGAGGCTCTAGAAGTAAATTCTTATGTGTCAAAATTCCTAGTATCTAACTCCTTTGTAAATGTATTTTGGCCTTAAAAAATGACATGGAGTTTGGGAGATGGCTTAGCAGTTAAAGCACTTGCCTGCCAAGCCTAAGGACCCAGTTTTGATTCCCCACTACCCACATAACCAGATGCAAAAGGTGGTACATGTGTCTGGAGTTTGTTTACAGTGGCTAGAGGCCCTGGTGTGTCCATTCTCTCTCTCTCTCTCATCTTCCTTCCTCTCTCTCTCTCTTTCTCTCTCATCTTCCTTTCTCTCTCTCTTTCTCAAAATAAGTAAGTAAATAAATAAAAGATATAAAAAAAGACATGGGTCAGAAAGCACTTAGGGCTCAGCAAGAGCCATCAAACTAGACTAAGGCTGCGCTATGCCCAGTATCCTTTGTTGACTAGTCTGTCCTCTCCAGATTGCCTTCAAAATGTCCTTATCACAGTTTCTAGCCCTGCCATATACCTACCCCTCAGCAGACACACTCCAGTGAGCAAACAAGAGAATTGACAGCTGCATACATGACCTCATTTGACTGTGACCACAATCTCCATAGACAGGCATTATTATTCTTTCTTTATAGAGGGGGAAACTGAGAGCTCCAGAGAGGTCAAAGTAGTATGCTCTAGGCATACAACTAATACATGTTAGAAGTAACTTCCTTGTAGGCTGTGCAGAGTCTTAACTCGTATTTCCATTTTAGCACTCCAGGGGCACTATGCACTTCTTTCAATCAATGTTATGAAAATGTCCATCTGCATAGGCGCTATTGGAGATCTGGTCGAACACAGACTGATTCTGTACAGATTCTGGGCCTGAGTATCTGTGCTTCTAACAGGCTCTCGGGGGTTGCTGATGCCATTGGCCTTAGACCACAATGTGAGTAGTGGGATTCTAGCTAGCACTGATGCTCTGGGAAATGAGCCACCCCTCCTATCTCCTTTAAAAAGTACGGTTGGAACCTGAAGGCTATACAGCTAGGAGAAAGTACCCCCAAGGGAAAAGCAATACTTCCTGGGAGAGGTGTTTCCTTGTGGCAGTCACGCTGATGAGATGCCTGAGGTGCTGCTAAGATGGAAAATCTAAAGCAAAGAAGAAAATCAGGAGATGCCTAATTCAGTAAGGAGAATCAGCAGTTATACGACATAGACGACCTTTGGCTCTGATGACTGGTAAGGCAGGGTCTTACTAATACTGGTTTTAATATGTGTTAAAATTATTTCCTGTCCCTTATTTTATTTATACAATACACAAGGCCTTGGGGCTTCAGAGAGCCTGGCAGGGAAGGAAAGGACCATAAAGACACTAATGGGCTTTAGGGAGGGAGCAGAGAAGAGGACTAGCAGCTCCTCAGAGGTGCTGGGCTCTGAATGTGATTCTCTAGTGATCCCAGATGCAGAGTTACTGGCCTTGCTCAAGGACTTTTTCCTGGGAACATGGTATTTGAGTGAAACTTTCCTTACTCTTTTTTTTTTTTTTAATGCGAGAGAGTGACAGAGAGAGAGAGAGAGAGAGAGAAAACGAGAGCAAGAGAGAGAGAGAGAGAGAGAACTGGAGCACCAGGGCCTCCAGCCACTGTAATGAAACTCCAGACATAAGGTTGGGGATTTAGCTCAGTGGATGAGCGCTTGCCTAGCAAGCTCAAGCTCAAGGCCGTGGGTTTAGTCCTCAGCACTGCAAAAACATAAAACAACAACAAAAAGACCCAAAATCACAAAAAGGGAACAAACTCCAGACAGGTATGCCCCCTTGTGCACTTGTGCAACCTTGTGAACTTGCGTCACTGTGCATCTGGCTTACATGGGACATGGAGAGTCAAACATGAGTCCCTAGGTTTTGCAGGCTAGCACCTTAATCACTAAGCCATCTATCCAGCCCCATTCATTACTCTGAAGACTGTTCACAGCTGCCTTCACTGCTGTTTGCTGTTTATTTGTCCAAATTAATTTAAATTGTTCTGTTCTCAGTGTCATCTTTCAGGCAGGGCTGTTGTCATCTGTATAGTTATTTGCTCTCACTTTCCTCATCCCTACTGTCCCTTCTGTTGTTAGTGCATGCTTATTTGTGATATTTTGTTATTTATGGGGTTACTGTATCATCTCAGCCCTTCTTCCTTTGTTTATGGCTTTTGCTTAGTCACTGTCTCTCTCCTGTGTTCTGTTCATGCTTCATTTCCTGCAGGCTCTTTGAGCTTTTCCAGTTCTTTTCCCCTTGGCATAGAATATTGTTTCTCTTAACAGATTGAGGAGCCCAAAGTGGCTTGGAGAACCTCTTGTAGTTTGAGGCTTGCCAGCAGATAGTTTGGACTTCAGAACCATTGTAGGAATGCCTCTGTATCATCATTTTCACTGGGGTATGGTGTGGAAGCAGAAATATCTGGTGTCTGTGGCTTTCAACAACAAAAGTGTACTTCCTGCTCTAGTTCCTTTCGCTCAAGGTCAGCTGAGGCTCCATGTGCCTTCAATGCTGTCCTGAATGCAGGCTAATGGAGCAAAGAGCCCTTGCTCCTCTGGCAGAAGAGTGAATAAGAGAGCAGGTAGGCTCTGGCAATGTTCTTTAGCTTTGCTTTGTGCTGGAGTTCAAATCCAGGGCCTTGAATATGCTAGCAGCTAGCAAGCATGCTACCACTGAGCTCCAACCCCAGCTCTGACAATGGTTCTTAAAGCTTTCTTTCAGGATTGGGATATGTTATTTTTGAGGCAGGATAGAAAGATGGGAAAGTAGAGGACATGGGTTGGAAAGGAGACCCTCACCCCTGAATCTGGTTGAAGTCTCTCACTAGCCAAAAGTAAAAAATGTCAGTACAATTAACAAAATTTGCTGTGAAAAGTACCTGTATAAAGACAACAGAAAAGGGATTCAAATTGGAAAGGAAGAAGTCAATTTAGCCCTATTTGCAGATGACATGATCCTATATATAACTGACCTGAAAGTCTGTATCTCAAAACTTCTAAAGGTGGTAAAATTCCTTCAGCAAAGTGGCAGGATACAAAATCACTGCACAAAAATCAGTAGCTTTGCTATATGCAAAGGACAAATGTACAGAGAAAGAAATCAGTGATGCTGTACCATTTTCAATAACAACAACAGCAAAAAATATTTAAATACCTTGGAATAACATTAACCAAGAATGTGAAAGATATATATAATGACAACATAAAAACACTCAAGAAAGAAATAGAGGAGAACTTGAGAAGATGGAGAGACCTCTCATGCTCCTGGATAGGTAGAATTAATATTGTGAAAATGGCAATTCTACCAAAAGCAATATGCAAATTTAACACAGTACCAATAAAAATACCAGCATCATTCTTCACAGAGATTGAACAAAGTGATCTCAAAATTCATATGGAATGGCAGAAGGCCTTAGATATCAAACATCCTCCGCAAAGAAAACACCTCTGGTGGTATCACCACACCCGATCTGAAATTATGTTACAAAGCCATAGTGACCAAAACACCATGGTACTAGAATAAAAATCTATAGAGCCATTTCTTTTCAAAAAAAATCTTATTTTTATTTATTCATTAGAGACAGAGAGGGAGAAGGAGAGGGAGAGAGAAAAAGAGAGAGAGAGAGAGAGAGAGCACACCAAAGCCTCTAGGCACTGTAAACGAACTCCAGATGCATGTGCCACCATGTGCATCTGGCTTACGTGCATCTGGATCCTTTGGCTTTGCAGACAAATGCCTTAACCATTAAGCCATCTCTCCAGCTCCTACAGAGTCTTTTTTTTTTTTTTTTTTTTTTTTTTTTTTTTTTTTGGTTTTCCAAGGTAGGATCTCACTGTAACCCAGGCTGACCTGAAATTCACTATGTAATCTCAGGGTGGCCTCGAACTCATGGCGATCCACCTACCTCTGTCTCCCAAGTGCTGGGATTAAAGGCGTGTGCCACCACGCCCGGCCCTATATAGTCATTTCTTAAACAGCAGTGGACCACGTCTAAGGCCCAAACATATATGACTTTACTCCTTTTCATTTGCAAACCTGCAACTTCCTAGGAATCTCCCAAACAAGACTATAAAGTTCACTTACAATGAGAATGTGTCTTAATGACCTTGTACAAACCTTGTTACCTAAGATTTTACCTGATTAGCTGTAATCCTATCCAGTGTATTCCAGGAACCATCCTGTGGTCTCATTTCCTGAAAAAGAGAGAAAACTATTCCTTAGTAACCTTTTCAGATGTAACTTCAGAAGCCACCATAACTCATCTATGGCTATTGTAAAGACACATAGGAGTAACTCTCTCTTTGAAAAGCTCACACTCACACTTGGGTGTGTACTCTGCTTTTCCCAGGCACTCCTCTCTCTAATGTCCTTTCTTAAATTAATGTTAAACTCTCTTTTTAAGAAAATCCACCACTGCTTCATACTAACAACTTAAAATTCTTTTCTGTGGAATCCTGGTTTCATCTGAGTCAATACGTAGCTTGTTGCATCTGCCAGTGCCCAGGAGAAATTACAGAGGAAGTGGTGACTTGAATACTACCGTTACTATTAGCCTGACAACCAATTTCAAGGTGATGGTTACAGACACGGTGATCAATCAAAACTTATCAAAGCAGAAATCCAGAAGCTACAAAGAACTTAGCAACAATCAGACTGTCAACAGTTCTGCCATGACTCAGGAAACACTGTGGAAGATGGGACAGAAAGATTGTAAGAGCCATAGAGTGGGTAAGAATATCCTAAGGCATGGTCTCTCCCCCTCCCCCCGCTGCTGCTGAGGCCTTCATGACCCCACAGTGAATACCATAACCCCCTGAAAAGGGCCATCAGGTAATGGAGACAGGGTGAAGGGATATAAGAATATATATTGTTACATATAAAATAACATTTAAAAAAATTGATTAAGAAACATGAGCTTGTTGGGCTGTAGTCTATATTATAAAGGCAGTAACCCTCCCCCCTTTGCATGTATGCAGTATAAGTGGTGTGGTATGCATGCAAATGTGTTCATGTGGAGGCCAGAGGAGACTATTAAGTGTTCTCTTCTTTTCACTCATCCAGGTGTTTTCTTGAGAGGCGTGCTAGGAACTGAACTTTGGCACTCATGCTTGTGTGGCAAGTGCTGTTACCCACCAAACCATTTCCCAAGTCCCTGAACCAGTAAAAGTCTCCAATAGCAATTTTGTTACACCTTATGTCTTTGGTAAAGAGTTTTACAAAAGTCATTTAAAAATTTTTTTGTTTATTTTTATTTATTTATTTGAGAGAAAAAGACAGACAGAAAGAGAAAGAGGCAGATAGAGAGAGAGAGAGAACGGACACACCAGGGCCTCCAGCCACTGCAAATGAACTCCAGATGCATGGGCCACCTTGTGCATCTGGCTTACATGGGTCCTGGGGAATTGAGCCTCGAACTGGGGTCTTTAGGCTTCACAAGCAAGTGCTTAACCGCTAATCTATCTCTCCAGCCCAAGAGTCATATGTTTTTATTTTTTCTTTATTAGTTAGTTTTGTATTCAGCAAATGCAGTCAGTTTGGTACCATTATTAGGCTCATCCGTGACCTATCCCCTCCCCTTGGCCCCTCCTTGTTGAGGTATACGGGTCATGCATTGTGGAGTTAGCCCACAGTTATGGGTAAGCTAAATGTCTCTGCATATCATGACCCAACATGTGGCTCTGACATTCTTTCCGCCCCCTCTTCTGCAAAATTTCCCTGAGCCATGTTGGGTTCATTTTTGGTCTGCTTCAGTGATGAGGTGTTGGGGGCCTCTGAGGCTCTGGCTCTCTGATTTGGTAGGAGTTGATTTTTCTCTGTGCTGATCTCCTTCCCCCTTGTGCTGGTATCTTGTTCATCAGGAAAACAGCCCCCTTGCTTGTTTCTCCAATTTTTCTTAGTTTCAGCCGGGGCCCTTTTGAGGTATGATGGGGTGGCTCTCTCCTTAGGATCTACATCTATCTGAAAAAGAGAAGCAGATTCTCCAACGGAGAGTAAGTTAGCACCAGGACAAATGAGATAACCCTTACTTTTTTTTATAGAGAATTTAATAGGTGTAGGCCCTCTTGTAGCCGACAATTGATGGTAGCTTGATATTGGAGAGTGGGCTTATGTTTGGATATGGTTCTGACTTGTTTCCCAGCTCCAGCTATGGGTCCCATACCACTGAGGGGATCAGTTAGCCAAATTGAGAGCAGTTGGTTCCGCACCATGGCTGTGTGCCACTATTGCACTTGTGTGGGCATCACAACAAGTTATTTGCTGCTAAGTAAGTTAGATCATGCGTTGCTTCGACAGATATTGGTCATTTTCCCCCAGTCACCCATGTAGCACCTTCTGGCACTAGACGCGATGACTGTCTGGGGACTGCCAAGAGTCATTTTTTATGATCACATTTGGGATGACTTTGGGTTGTATCAGTGTCCAAAATTACAGGTTTGGGGCTTCTGGATTGTTTTCTTTAGGTCAGTAGGTAAGCATTTATGGAACAAGAAAGCTGAGAAAATCCATTAAATTCTCTCTGCCTTATTTCCTTCGTGTATAAATCGAGAATAACAATAAAATCTTCTTGGTATGGGATTTTGAAGATTAAATGCATAGCATATGCAAAGCTCTCCAATTTATGATTGATACATAACAGAAATATTTAAGTGCATGCTTTGATGTTGATGATAACGTCTATTATTTTGGTATCTGAACCTCTTGAAAAATGTATTTCAGAGTCAAGAGACATTCAGATCTATGTCCCTCACTTTAATACTTACTAACAAGCAAAATAAAAATGGACATAGAAAGTAGGCAGTCAAAGTTCTGGCCTCTGTCACACCAGCCCCAGCTTCTCTTACACAAATGGATCTTCAGGTTGTGTTCTCACCCCTTCCAGTAACTGAATGGAAGGAATGTCCTTTAGAGATTGTCACATAAAATTCCTGGTTTATGTAAAATTAGCTGACCACAGTGCATTTTGGGTTATGTGAGTAGGGATATTTCCATGGACAGTGGCATGGTTTGCTGTCCAAACAAGGACAGGTAGGAAATGCATGACACTGTAGTCCAGAAGTCAGTAGTTTGGCCATGGGGTGGTGGCACATCTAAGTGGAATTGAGTAAAGATATGCAGGTCAGTGATCTATTAGGCAAGCTGCTGAGACATCATGAAGCATCCAGCCTAGAGGGAGGCTTTGTGTCATATTGGATCACCTGAGCCTCGAGGTGAAAGGAGTCAAGCAAGGGTGGAGAAACCTGAATGTCCAGTTCAATTACTTCTTGGTGGTATGAATTTGGATACACCTTTGGGTCTTAGTTTATTCATAAAATATAATTCATAAATTTAATATTTTATAATATTCATCCATCATGACATGTGCAAGAGCATTATATAAAGAGAAAATCTGTGAAAGCCTGGGAAACAAGAATCAATCATTGTTCATTTTTCTTATAGCACCTATCATAGTCAATCAGGCACATTATTTTCTTTCTCAAGCCTTAGTTTTCTCATCTGTAAAATGGGACAATATATAATCTATGTTTGAGGCTAAGAGATTTACTTACTTTCTTCTTGCTATAATGAAATTCCTGACAAGGAACAACTTAAGGTAAGAAGGGTTTATTATGGCTCGCAGTTCCAGGTAACACAATCCATCATGGTGGGGAAGGCATGGAGGAAGTAGCAGAAGGCTGCTGATCATAGTCAATCCACAGCAGAGAAAATTAATTCTGATGGTCAGCTCTCTTTCTCCTTTTTGTTCAATCTGGGTGCCAGCCTATGGCATGCTGCCACCTTCTATTAGAGTGGGTTTTCACAGCTCAGATGACCCAATCTAGAAATCTCTCACAGACATACCAGAGATTTGTTTCCAAAGTGATTCTAGACCTTATCAGGTTGATCAAATATTAATCTTCACTTATTGTGAAGATTAAATGATGTATTATATGTGAAGCTCTTGGCCAAAGGGACTCTGTTTACTTAGTTCTTCAATGTGGGCTCAAAATTACCAAAGTGCATGTGGGCGGCAGGTGTTGGAGAATTGTGCTTGCTTTAGTAGTTAAAGGTGCTTGCTTGCAATGCTTGCTAGCCTGAGTTCAAGTCCTCAGTATTAACATAAAGCTAGACACAAAAAGCGGTGCATGTGTCTGGCATTTGACATTAACTTGCAGTGGCAAGAGGGCCCTGGCATTCTCATATACACACATACATGCACACACATACATACAAATAAAGAACTAAATTTTTTAAAAATAATTACCAACATTTTAAATTATACTAGCCTCCAACAGCTTGTCATAAATGTCCTAAACTCTAGATGGTCCTGTAGTTTCTTGGATTGCAGTAAATTTGAGTATGCATCAGTAAATTCCAAGTTTTGCAGGCACTATTACCCAAGCATGTTCTGTGTATCCCTTCAGCTGGATATGTTGTCAACTGACAACTGCTGGGCCGAGCCCAGAGTAGGTGAGTGGAAAGACAGTAGGAGCAGGGTTGAAGAAGCAAGGAGACCAAGGTTCCTGGAAGAGAAGTCATGTTCCTGGGGCATGCTGGTCTTTTCATACACACCTCAGTGATAATTACTCCCATTTAATAGACTTAATACTGAAAGACTTCTCATATATTATCCTTTAGGTTTCTTCCCAGGTGATATACTATCGAACAAAGGAAGTCATGAAGCCAACTCAGATTCAAGGACAGAAAAAATAGTTCTGCCCTCTGGATGGGAGGAACTGCAAGGTTACATTGAAAGAGTGTAGATGGAGGGAGGGGTAGTTTTGTGATCAGTTTGCCAGTCTCTATAGCATGAATATCACAGAAGATCAAGCATTTTCTGAGTACTTCTGCTCCCAAGGGGAGTCAGCTGCCAAGTGCCTCCTGTTGACCATGAATCCCTTTCACTACAAATGGTAATAAATTGAAATGTGATCCTCTTGCTTAATATGCTTATGAACCATATTATAAATGTTGGTAGAGTTTTGCACTTTTTGAATTCACTTGGGTCCTTCTAAACCAGCCCCAAGCAGGGAAAGTAACTAGGCACCTTGGGAGTATTGTGGTACTCAAAGCTGCAAATATTTCCACCAGCTTTTCTGAGGGAGAGAGAATAAGCAGTGACTCGAAATTTCTAGAGGAAATAACGGCCTCAGCATATATGCTCATGACAATGATTTCTTGGGCTGATAAGTCTTATTTAGAAGATAGGATGCTTTTTATTATATGAAGTAAAATGTTATAATGTGGATTCTTGGATGACTTAAGGTGTTTCATTACTATTTTTTTCTACTTGCAAGTGACATTGGATTTCTACATTTAGTAGTAATAATTCCTAAAAATAATTTTTCTTTTAGATAAAAGTGAAACAAAATGTAAGCTAATACTGTGGGTAGAACAAAAACCCTGAAGGTGGTGTATGAGTGACTCTTGGTCAACTGAGCCATGTATACAAAAACTTAGAGAGATAACTCCCCCCTTAACATGAAAGCTGAAGTCAGAAACAGCAGGTGAATTGCTGAGGGTATTGCACCTAGGAAGGAGTCTGTCTGGGCTCAGACACTGCCTCCTTATCTCAAAATTCTTTTTGTCTCTCCTCTGCGAAACCACTCACTCACTCTAAATCAACAATCCAAAGTAAACACAAATTAGCTACATGTGCAAATGTTGGTGAGTGAATAGTATTCCCTACCATTGACCATTAAGTATGGTGATGACCATTGAGTTGACATTATCTCAGCATCTAGAGACATTGCCTCATAATGTCTTCTGTGAATTCATACTATAAACAGAAATAATTGTGCAGTTGAAATCTGTAATATGTCATTAGTGTGTGCTTGAACAAAACCATTACTTCATAGACATACTTGTATATTCACATTAGATTACTTGAGATGTTTTAATCAGAGATCCTGTATTTATCATTAAAAGAACAGGTGAAGCTGGATAAATTAAAACAAATCTATTCAGAATGAAGCACTGATACATGTCACAGAGGGGCTGAAGCTGAAAACATACAAAGTGAGCCAAGTCACAAAGAGTCAAATGTTATATAATTCCATTTACACAAAATTCCCAGAAAAGGCAAATCCATAGAGACAGGTTGCAGATTGCTCCTTGCCAGGAACAATAGAGGGTAATTGCTTAATGTGCACAGTGTATTCTTTCAAAGAGATGAAAATGTTTTAGAATGACATAGCCTGCTGTGTGGCCAGCATTATCAATGTCATCACTACTGCTGAATTGTTCACAATAAAATGGCTCATCTATGTTATGTGAATTCCCCTTCCATTTAAAAAAAAATATGTCTGTGTCCACACCCACCCACATCCATACTTTTTCATGTATATACATAAAAAATCCATTCATGATTTTTTTGCTATTTTGCTATTTATTATTTTTAGTCTCAGGACCCTTTCATATTTACAAAAATTAGTCAGTTACCAAAAGCTTCTGATTATGTAATTAATATGCATCATCTAAGATATTAAAATGGAAATTTTGAAATATTTATTTTATTTTTAAAAATTATTTATTTATTCATTTGAGAGAAAGTGAAAGAGAGAAAGAGGAAGAGAGAGAGAGAATGGGCATACCAGGGCCTCTAGCCATTAAAATGAACTCCAGACACAAGTGCCACCTTGTGCATTTGGCTTTACATCAGTACCAAGGAATGGAACTCAGGTCCTTAGGCTTTTCAGGCATGCATCTTAAGTGCTGAGCCATCTCTTCAGCCCTTGAAATGTTTTTAAGTCACTGAAAATGACAAACGCATCACATATTAACAAAATAATACTTATTAGTAAAAATAACTATATCTTAAAAATAAAATTAAGGTGGCTAATTCAATTCACAACTCAAGTAATCTCACAGTTGTTTTGTCTTCTAGATAACCATTGTTCTTCAGAAAGAAAGCTATGTGCATGCATTTTGTTTTACCACTCCTTAGTAAAAAAAAAATATGCATACTCAATATGCGAGATTTAATTAAAGAGATGTTTTACTGTTCCATCTAGGACAATCTTAAATGAAAGTGGTCATTTTGGTCCTGAGAGATCATGGCTATGACAGTTATAGTGACTACCAGAGCCACTTCTTATTAAGACTAGCAGTTTTAGCACCACAGATTTTTGCAAGTGGCTATGGAGCAAAGATCACCAGTGCAAAAGTCCACCTGGATAAATGACAAATAATGTTTTCTAATTTTCACAACAGTAGATTTGGCTTCATGGATTCCCTGAAAATGTCTCAGAGACCCCCAAAGTTTGTAGGTGGCAAGCAAAGGATTTTCGGGACTTGGGAATTATGCATACTTAAGACATGCATGAGTTTTAAAGGTTAAGCCTTGTTTTTGAAAGACTTTCCTGTGCATATTGAAACAGGCTGTCTTTTACCATTTCAGGTCTCCGATGCACAGCGCTTCAGGGCCTTTGTTCTACCTTTGCTGGGATGCAGATAGATGACAGTTCCCTCCATTCCTTTCCTTGGGGTCTTAGCTATGTCTCCTGGAATATTATTTGACCATTTTACTGAAAATATTATTCCATTCCCTACACAGAGACTCATAAACATGTGCATTATACACACGCACACACTTTTTTCTATCCTGTTATTTGTGTTTTTCTTTATTTGATTTTTACACTCTTATTTAATTTATTTTCTTGTTCTCCATGAGAGTTTAAGGTACATAAAGAAGTTTTAATCTGTACTAACACATTGTAGAATATTGTCTTGCACTTTGATACGCAGTAAACATTTGCCAGACGCTGTGGAGTATAGTGTATCTAAAATTTTGACATAGACTTTTATCATTTTTTGACAAAATGATGGTGCAAACAATCCCAGCATGCATTTCCTAAACTATGTTATCTCAATCTGTTTCTTTCCTTCCCTCTTTGCCCCCCCATACATATAGTGACTCAAACACAGTGATTTACAATGAACTAACATGCGCATCCAAGGGGCCCTGTGATCACACATGTAAGCATTTCTAAGCATAGTGCTTCTCACTGTTTTTAATTAAGTACTAGCACTTACTAGAGCACGCTTTGGGAGCACATTTGCCTATACACAGCCCTACAGCTCACCTTTCACTTTTTTTATGAGGGTCATTGCTTATGTGCTCAAAGAAGTGATTCCATTGTAAGATGTTATCCCTAGTTCATCTAAGTGGAGAATCAAATAAATTAATTCTTAATTTTGTATGCTGTACAACACGTTCTTTAGTTTAAAAATGCATACTTTAAAACAAGAATGTTTTGGAGGGAGGGATGAGGGCTAATCAGAAAAGGTATTGGAATTCTTATACTTTTTAAAGAAAGCTTAAAAATGGTATGATTCTAATAGTACCTGTCATGTATCAGTGAAACCCAGAGGAATGCATGTTTTGCCTGCTTTGTGAAGGAAGGAAATCCAACACACGGCTGTGGCTTGAATTTAGTTGTGTCCCCTTTAAAACTCATGTTGAAGCTTGATTGCTATGGCAGTGGTAAGAGGTGATTCGTAAGAGAACATGAGCTCATCAAGAGGGACTGATGATGCCTGTCTGTCCAGACTGGTCTGGTTCTCATGATCATGACTGAACACTTGTTCTCAGTAGACTGGATTAATTACTGTGAGTAGATGCTATGAAACAAGTGTGCACCTCATGTTTTTTTCCTTCGTACTTACTCACTTGCCATTCCAAGTCCTGCTGTGTTATAAGGAAGCAAAAGGCCCCCGACCAGCTGTAGCCAACCAGTCTTAGACTTCCCAGCCCCCAGAACTATTTTCTTTATAAATTGTCCAATTTCAGGTATTCTGGAAATCGTAACTTTCATCAGGAATCCTTATACTGTTCCTTATAATATTTCTTTCAAAATTTTTTTAGAAAAGAGCGCGAGAGAGAGACAAAGAGCTAGAGAATTGGCATGCCAGGCTTCAGCCACTGCAATTGAACTCTAGATGCTTGTGACTTTGCACTTGCTTCATGGTTGTGCATCTGTCTTATGTGGGATCTGGAGAGCTGAACATGGGTTCTTAGGCTTCACAGGCAAGTGCCTTAACTGCTAAGCCATCTCTCCAGCCCTCCTTATAATATTTCTGAAATGGGTGGTCTCCCTAAATCTCTCAGACAACAGTTAGCAGAACTCTTGATGTTAGGTCATTTGTAATCCTTTCTAAGGAACATTTCATTTTACAGCTGAAATTTTGACTATGGATGACAAAAAACAAGGCAAAGACCATTGATTTTCAGAACAACATGGGTCACCTGTTTGTTCATGACACCCTCCCTCCTCTGAAGTCTCCACCTGCCTGTCTCCCATGTGCTCATATGCCTTATGAATAAACTGTTCCAGATGCCCTTCTCCTTAGTTGTTTTTGGTGAGAACTCTTGTTTTTTACTAACTGGCTTTCACATCCTGAAGGTTGGTCTGCATTTTTCCATTCAGAGACATCAATACCTTGACTCTCCAGTGGTTTCAAGGACCTTCAGGATGACCACAGTGCAGACTTTTTCTTTTCCCAGAGCACAATTTCTGAGTGATCAGCAGGACCTGGTGTATCTTTCTATCTTGCTGATGTTGTTATTGATCCATAAATGCCTTGCAGAATAGCTTATGAGCCCCAGTATCTGTCAATAACACCTCCATTGCTAAATCCACACTTGCTGCTAAGTGCAGATTCTGTCTCTCCACTAAGAGTCACAATACATCTTACAGTATAACTAAGAAGACTTTGTTGTCTGTCCTGAGAAGTACATCCATTAGAGAGATTTTCTCTCTAAACCCCGGTGGCTAGAAGTGAGATTATAAAAGGTAACAGTTGCTTATTCCTATAAAATCTTGAACAATGCACTATTTATAACCTCAAGAATTTTTTCTTTCCAAATAGGAGATTATTCATTCACTCATACTTTGTTATTGTACTTTAATGTCTCACTATTGCTTAAATATTAATCAAAGAAACCTCAGGAGACTGCCAACAGTCAAGGAAGATTGCTTTTCGGTGTTATGACTGAAGAGACTCTTGGCAGGTCACCTCAAAGTCTTAAGTGTATCAAACCTGGAATTCTACCCTCAAAAGCACATACTTTAGATTTATTTGTGGAAGAAAAAATTATTGGGGCTAGGAAAATAGCTAAGTGGGTAGAGTGCCTTTCTAGCATGCACAAAACACTGAGTTTGATTTTCAGTAGCACATGAACCTGAGCATTGTGACACAAACCTGTAATCTTGGCACTCAGGTGGTGAAGATAGGAGAATCAGAAGCTCAAGGTTGTTCTACACAGTGATGCTAAACTAGGATTCAGGAGCTCCTGTCTCAAAAGAAAAAATTGTATAAATCTTCCTTTAAAATGCAATTCATTCTGTATCTGTCTTCTATGCCCAACTTTTTTTTTTTTTTTTTTTTTTTTTGCAGACTTCTAAAGCATTAAACTAAAAGTGATGTTAGTGAGCATTGGGTCCAGCCTCATTATTGCAGAGATACAGAATAGGAAGCTGAGGAAGCGAGAGTGTCTAGATCAAGGTCTCACAGCTGCTCCGCGGGCCAGGTCCGCGCGCGGCTCGCCGCTTTAGCTCGAGGGTGTAGTCGAAGGTGTCGGTGGGTCCGCTGGCGCGGGCCGAACTGTAATCATCACCATGCCTATGAAGGGTCGCTTCCCCATCCGCCGCACCCTGCAGTACCTGAGCCAGGGCGACGTGGTGTTCAAGGAGTCGGTGAAGGTCATGACGGTGAATTACAACACGCATGGGGAGCTGGGCCAGGGCGCCAGGAAATTTGTGTTTTTCAACATCCCACAGATCCAGTATAAGAACCCTTGGGTGCAGATCATGATGTTTAAGAACATGACACCATCACCCTTCCTGCGCTTCTATCTAGATTCTGGGAAGCAGGTCCTGGTGGATGTGGAGACCAAGAGTAATAAAGAGATCATGGAGCACATCAGAAAAATTCTGGGGAAAAACGAGGAAACCCTCCAGAGGGAGGAGCAGGAGAGGCAGCAGCGCTCTCATCCAGCCAACTTTGGACCCCGGAAGTACTGCCTGCGAGAGTGCATATGTGAAGTGGAAGGGCAGGTGCCCTGCCTCAGCCTGGTGCCCTTACCCAAGAAGATGACAGGGAAGTACAAAGCTAATCTGAGAGCCAGCATGCAGGACTAAGCAAAGGCCACTGTGGACTTGACCGGTGGTCTCTGACTGGGGTGGGTATTGGTTACTTTGCCCCTCCAGATGCCAGCAATCTGCAGTGGAAGGGCTGGCTTACCAGCTGCTGAGTGGTATCAATAAAAGACTTAGTCTCTTCTGAAAAAAAAAAAAAAAAAAAAAGGTCTCACAGCTAGTTAGTAGTGAGTTTGGCTCAGTACCCTGTGTCTCCTGCCTCCTTACCAGCAAGCTTTATGTGTCTGAGGAGACAACTTTCTTTCAAATGTGTCAACCTATATTAAATTCCATGCCTAAAAATATTGTGTGTAGCACAGTTTGATTAGCATTTCTCTAGAGTCACTGTAGTTCTAGAGATGGCAGGCATTGGGGAAAATTGTATATAAAATTTCCTCCTGGGTTTAAGTCACTTCCAAGATTCAATGATTACTTTAAAACTAGTGTAAGGGGCATACTTCAGAAGCAGTTATACTAAAACAAAAGAGTTAATGTGACTGATAGACATTAAAAATCTTGTTCATGCCACTAAAAATGGTGGGATGGTGTTTGCCCTTACTACCCTCTTCACCAGAAGATATTTGAGCTTGGGTAGCACAGCTAGAAGAAAGGAAAGGAAAAGAAGGAAACTCCACTGGTTTACATATAGGGAATAAGCATTGTCCATACTGTGGAAAAGTCAGAGTGGCTGTGCTGTAGGAGGAGGCCACTATTCCCAGTCTCTCTAACAGCATGAGTCTTGAAGCACTTTCATAGTCCTTGGCACACCACACTCTTCTTTGCACTTAAAGAAGTATCTTTGACAGGTTTTTTTAAAACTAGTCAAATCCAGAGAGAGCTGGAATTCTAAGTATTCACTGTATATTTTTATTTTTATTTCCTCATTCAATTCACTTTCTTCTAAAACTCAGAAGTTTCCTTCTGTTAGGGTGAGTCATTGCTCTGGAAGCAAGTTTTGCAAGAAATCTTGTGGACATAAGTCCTTTTACCTCACAGGAAATCAGATTTTCTATTAGTAACTCAGAGGCAGAATGCTTCACCTGGTTGCTCAAGCAAAGACCTCTGGGCCTGACTCTAGATCTAGTCAACAAATATACCAGAAAAGATCCAGATATATGTTAGAGGGACATTGACAGGAAAGAACATGATTAGCAGTGAAATGCCCACACTCCCCTTCCACCCATTTGTAAACACTGGATACATATGTACTGTGTGTATACAATATCAAGGCTTTGGAGTCATACAGATGATTAATACCCAAATCCTGCCCTAATGGTATTTGTAATTTATGCAAATAGACATGATGATGTCCAGTGCAGCAGTCAGAAGGTTTCAGAGCAAAAGTGATGGCTGAATTGAGCTTTGAGAGGACAGTCAGGCTCAGGTGCAGCTCTGTGGTAGAGGACTAGCCTGGCATGCACAAGGCTCTGGGTTTCAGCCCCACAATAGTCAGGGTTCCTTGGGCAGGCAAGCAGAGGGAATTCAGTGTTGAGGAACCTATTTAAGTACAGAGTTGGGGTCTGAAAATTGTGCCAGTATAGACACATCATGTGCCATCTGGGTGCCTTAACGAATGAATATGTAGCAGAGAAAGGCTGGGAAAGGCATAAAGAGTATATGTTTTTATTTTACTCTGATTTTTGATTTAAAACATTTTTGCTTTGTGGTGTATATGCATGTATGATTTTGTGCACGCACAAGATATGGAGTGCATGTGGAGGTCAGAGAACCACCTTCAGCTGTCAGTCCTCACCTTACCCCTCCTTGGAGGCAGGGTTTCACATTGTTCACTGGTGCTCTGGCCAGGCCAGCTGAGCCCGGAGCTGCTGGTGCAGTCTCCTGTTCCCACTTTCCTTCTCAGTGTGGCTGGGATCACAAATGCTTGCCATAGGATCCCACTTTATTTTATGTGGGTGCTAGGGTTCTGAACTTGGTCATACTTGTGTAGCCAGCATATTAACCAGTAAGCCATCTCCCCACCCCAGAAGTATAGCTATTTAAATCTACATTTGCAGATGGGCCATTGTCAAAGAAGTGGCTTATGCACATGTGGAATTAGTGGATTAGATTTTTGTTACTGATATTTTGGTGCTCATTACTATTAATTAATGTAGCCCCACCCACCAAATGTTGTGGCACCACACTGCTCCTCTTTCTGATCTTATCAGTGATAGTCAAATTTCTTCAGTTGCATGCAAGCTCTTTCCATATGTCTTCATCATTTCTTCTTTATTATTTCAGTAGCATATATTCATTGTAAAAAATAAAAGGCTTCATTATGACGTTCCCATGTGTCTGTAGTGTACTTTGATTGGATCCACACCCTCTTCATTACTCCAGTTTGTCCCAACTTCTGCTTCCCTAGGGTCCCCCTTGCTGTTCCCAAATGGACTTCCCCTAGGCTTTTAAGTCATATGTTTTGAAGTTGAGAGAAGACCTAAGATAGTTTATTTGTGAGCCTGGCTTATTTTGTTTAATATGATATTCTCCAGTGCTATCCATTGTTTTATAAATGACATACTTTTGTCAAATGTCTTGATAGAACTCTGTTGGATATATATATATATATATATATATATATATATATATATATGTATATGTATATGTATATATATGCCATAATTTTTTATCCATTCAACTGTAGATGGGCAAGCAGGCAGGCAGGCTGATTCCATAACTTGGTTGTTGTGAATAGTGTTGTAATAAGATGTGTATAGATATACCTTAGTGTCATGTTGGTTCCTTTGAGCATATACCAGGAATAGTATAACTGGATCATATGGTAGTTATGTTTTTAGATGAACCTTCATATTGACTGTCATAGTGAGTGCACTAATTTATATTCCTACTAATGGTGTATCAGAGTTCCCTTTTTACATCCTTGACAGCAGTTATGGTTTTATTTCTTGTGTATAGTTGTTCTAACTGGGGTTAGATTAAATCTCAGTGTAATTTCTATTTACACTTCTCCAATAACTAAGAATGGTGAACAGTTAAGAATGAACTTGTATTTTTTTTTTGTGTGTGTGTGGTATGCATGTGTGTATGTATGTTTGTATGCATGTGGACACACACATGTATGTGTGCATGTGTAGAGGCAGAGGTTTATGTTGGGTGTCTGCAGTCTCTCACTTTAGCCTGTGACCTGCTGACTCAGCCAGTGTAGCCAGTCAGCTTGCCCCTGGATCCCTCATCTCTGCCTCCTGAGCGAGTGCTGGGGTTACAGATGGGTCACCATGCCCACCTGGCATTTACACAGGTGCTGGGGATCTGAAAACTTGTCCTCGCATTTCCATAGCAAGTGCTTTATCCACTAAGCCACCTCCATAGCACCATTTTTTATCCTGATTGCTCAAATATGTTTCTTCATAAATATGTAAGAAATGGTCATGTCTTTTTTGTATCTCATGTATATTCTAGTTTGGGGACATTTTAGGCTACATTATTTCCATTATGTCTGAACCATCTTACTATAATTTATATGTCTGGGTCTCTTAAATTCTAATTATAAAATACTGATAATACCAGAAGAAGCTCCAGTGATGAGGTGGAAAATGTTGGCTGTCTTTTACCTATTAGATTGAGCTAGGATTGGGTCCTGGATTTTTAGCAACTTAATAGAGCTCTGTCTAGGTTTTTAATCTAATGGGTGTCAAAATCAATCTTGATAATTGCTTCTTTTTGATATCTGCATGTATTCTTTCCAGCAGACATGATAAATTCATGCCACAGGTTCAGACACTATACTTTCCAATATGCTTTCTCCTTATGTAGTTTTTAAGTGGTTTGTCTGGGAACCTTGTGAATTAAAAGAAATACTGTTTTTTCCATCATAACAGGTGATAAACCTGAACCTGTTCAAATATTTGTCCTAATTATTTTTCTGATGTTTAACATGTCTGGAATTTCACATAAGACTCTGGAGATAGTAGGCCCTCCTTCCATTTAGAAGTAATAAGGCTTCTGCCAAAGCAGATGCTTTAAGTGATGGTGTCGCCTTTTGGTGTTCATAATTAAGATAGCATTTATTTGTACTAATAATTCAGCATTACATCTCACTAATAGATGTATTGAGCAAGCACCACAGTGACAAGATAAGTTGCTCTGTTTTGTTCCATATGTCTGTGTTCTAAGTATTCCATAGTTTTAATTGGTTCCCTGCAGAATAGCATTTTCAAGCATATGGTATGGAAAATGCTGACTGCTTTTGTTATCTTGTGTTTTAATATTTGCTGTGGCCCTGGTTCACTCGGCCTTTAGATGTGATTATGAGGTTATTTAATGCATTTCACGATGTACTTTTTCCTAACCTGCCTACTGGGTATTAAATGCCATCAGTGTGTTGTATCTAGTTGCCCATTCACCGTTTAGGCAGAAAATGAATTGACAAGAGCTTTTATCATGGATCTGGTGCTGCAAGATCCCACCCTGCCTCCTGTGTGGGTTTGTAAGGCACTGCTTAGCTGCTTTCAATTATGCTTGAGAGCAGGATGCGCCATAGGGAGCCTGAAAGAGCCAAGAGGCACAATTGAGCTCTCTGGTGCCTTGTTTGGGAGATTTACCAGCAATTCCTCAAAAAAGGGTTAGAGATGTAAAATCAGACTCCTGGACTGAAGAAGGAACCAGCTGCATTTTAGATATTAGAGGTACTTTGGTCTCTGGGTGATTTTCATGGGGAGGAGTGTGGCAGAGTACAATTGAGTTATTAATGTTTCTGAGATGATGTACAAGGCTTCTTTTAAAAACTTTTATTATGGAAAATTTAAAACTTATACAAAAGAGGAAAGAATGGCATCAGCAACCCATGGTGGGCCTCTGTCTTAATATTTTAATTTCCTAGGACTGCTGGATCAAAGTTTTAAAATTTACATGCTTAAACAGCAGAAATGTGTCATCTCACAATTCTGAAGGCTGGAAGTTTAAGATCAAGTTTCTGGCTGAGCCATGCTTCTTCTGAAAGTAGGAAGAATTGCTCCAGGCTTCTTACCTTGCAGATGAAGGACTCAGGCATTCCCTGGCTTGAGATGGACTTCTCCCTGTGTCTGTCCTCCATCTATGTCTCCATGTTCAAATTTCCCCCTTTGATTACCACAGATCATATTGGACTAGCGTCTATGACTTCATCCCATTTTGTGGGAGAGGCACTCCCTGGAATTGTGAGTGAGTACTCTTTGCTGTCGCTATTGTTAATAACTGGTTGTTATCACTTGAGCTTCTCTCTCCAGTTAGCTGGGATTTGCCAGGTACAAAGTGGTCCCAAACCTACCATGCCTTCCCTTGCTCTCCCACATTTTTACTATCAACATTTCCCTACCACTACATCCAGAAACAAACCACCAAGGACTATGGTTTTGTTTTTGTTTGCTTAAAGCATCTTTACCCCTCCTTTCTATTTTGAGAATCTGGAGCATGAATTAAATTCTGAGTGGATTAAAAAAAAAACACTCTTGATTACAAAAAAATTATTTCAGAGTCTTGATCTTTCTTTCTTTATTTTTAGTACTAGGTATTGAGCCCAGAGCCATGTACTTGCCTACTATCGAGCTATCCTCCTAATCCTCTATTTTTCTTTTGGTGAAATTTATATTTTAATATAATCTATAGTACTTTGACTGCTACAGTCTTCTGAAAAAGAAATAAACCAAAAGAAACAACTTGAGAAAGAGTGATGGAACAGGATTTTGAGCTATCCTTGAGGATAAACAACACACTTTCTTCAATCAGTACAAGATCACCAGTAAATACTGTTACCCCTTGAATCCTCAAAAGGTGTTATCCAATTCCTGTTTGAAGGGTTGCTGACAAGCATTCATGATATGGCTCTTTGTTTCTGTCTGGGGAGAAGGCTTCACATCTGTGCATTTGGCAGTGACTATTTATGGGTTTTAAGGTGGAAATGTTAGTTTGTAGATTGTTCTAGATTTTTGGAAGCAGACACCACAATATTACCAAATTAATATGTAATATCCTGGTTATTGCTGAAATTCTAGAGTCCTTCTCAAAAACCTTCTGAAATGAGCTCTATCTTAAGGGAAATAAAGTGGTAAGAAAATTATGAGTCTTAAATTTAGGGTTTTATACAATTCATTATTGATCATGACAACTAGCCTAAATAAACAAAGATTTAGTTTACAAGATAAATAAAAATGTTTGAAGATGTTGTCATGTATTTTATAATGTTTATTATTAAGAAATATTTTGGTGGTCTGATGCATATCATCACATATTATTAAAGTTTTTGTCATATTTTTAAAAAACCTCTTTTTGTAATTTCTAAATATGTCATTGTAATTAAAAGCCCAATAAAGTAAAACAATGTTTCCCTCTACTATGAAAATTTTATTTGTTAGTCATTGATTTATTTAGAATACTGTTGCAGTCCGGTTCGCGTTGCTGGTAGAAATCACCCAACCAAGAGCAGCTTCTGGGAAAAAGAGATTTATTTTGGCTTACAGGCTCTAGGGGAAGCTCCACGATGGCAGGGGAAAACGATGGCATGAGCAGAGGGTGGACATCACCCCCTGGCCAACATAAGGTGGACCACAGCAACAGGAGGGTGTGCCAAACACTGGCATGAGGAAACTGGCTATAACACCCATAAGCCCACCTCCAACAATACACTCCCTCCAGGAGGCATTAATTCCCAAATATCCATCAGCTGGGAACCTAGCATTCACAACACCTAAGTTTATGGGGACACCTGAATCAAACCACCACAAATACCAAGGCAGAAAAGTTGTTCATATGTTAAAGGTATTTTCTATAATCTATTTAGCTAATTATCCCCATTAAAATTACAAAAGTAAATTCAAATTGCTAATATTCCACTTTTTTCTAGTTGTGGGGTTCTGTTTGGAGACTCCAGATGATTCTTTCAATGGACAATAACAGACTGAAGGAAATTGTTTGGACAACTGTAAAATAGCTTATTTGCTTCTTAGAACCATAAAGTTCTGTTATCTGAAGGCAGAAAGGACATGATGCATAGAAGATGTGAAATTTTCCATTGGGAAAGGTAATTCGTATCAAAAAATGGAACTCAGATAACATTTGTACTTTACTAACATGAGTGAAATAATACAGAACTTGCATATGCATATATTAATATCTTTATCTACATCTACATTTTCTTTTACCATTTTTGATGTCACAAACCATAAGCTAAAATAAACATTTATTGGATAACTAGCTACTGTGCATCAAGCATTGTTTGGTTTTGCAAAGTTTTCTAGTTTACAAAGACTATATACTTGATTTTATACACATTTTATGTTTATGTGGGTGTATAAACAGAAAGAGAAAGAATGAACACTAGAGGTCACCTGGAAGGTGAGAGTTCTGTCACTGAAAAATACACATTGTAATAAATAATGGCATCATTAAAAACTGTCATCTTTGCATAGTTCAGTAATTGCTCTACATATCCCTTTTACATCTCCCTGAGAACCTGCATGAGTGCGCCATGCTTGAAACTGTCTCTCCTCCCGCCTGCTTCTAGCCGCTTATCGGTTCATTACTGTCATATCAGAGCAGGTTTCAGACACACCAGGTGTGTGATGTCATGGGCCTGATGTCTGTTCCAAATACAGACATTTGCACTCACGAGTATTAAAGTAATACATCTTCCTATGACAACAAAAAGCTGACTGCAGAAAAGCAAAGCTTCTGGGAAAAGTCCTCTGAGCGTGTTTCTGCTTTTTCATGGGGGAAGGAGACCCCACTAATTAGCTGTAGCCTTTCAAATCCAAAGGATCAGAGTTAATTAAAGTACCTGGAGCAGCCTGTGTCATGAATGTGCAGGTTACAGGAAGAGTGACTTGTTTAGAGATCCTGACCTCCGTGGCTCACAAAAGAAAGTTTGGGAAACTTGGCATAAAGTGGCAAATGATTTTGTGATGCAAGAATTCGCTAAAGAAAAATGAAGATGTTTACAAATCACATTACCAACCACTTCTTTTCTTTTAGTGGTGCCAGGAATACAACCCAGAGCCTTGCACATGCCAAATAGATCTCTACTACCAGCGATAGCCTCTTCTACTTTGTTATCAACATCATTCCTTTTTTTTTCATGTACGAACTTTATTGGAGTACAATTTACATATATAAATATGGATGTATATACATGTATATTTTGAGTGTATGTTTTTCAGCTTGAGTGAAAATAGAACTTTATGCCATAGTTAGGACATAGGATTTTTTTTTTATTCTCAAAGTTTACTCCTGCCCTTTGTGAGAAACATGCCTTTTGCCCAATCAGTCCTTTAGAATATTTTTTTTCTTATTTGAGTTTTCAAGCATATAGCAGTAGAGAAGGCCACATGCCCATTGGTCCCAGCACCAGAAATCAGAAAGTATTTGTTTAAATATTTAACAACCTCAGTTGAATATACTTGTATATTTTATTGTTACTCTATTTAATAGCTAGCGAGAAGTTGTTTGAATTTTCCAACACATTCCCACATTTTACTACAGTCATGTGTATAAAATCTCATAAAAAGTAATCTGTGAAGCTCAAAAATTCCTAGGAAATCATCAACATGTGAAAAATCATTAAGTGGGAATATATATCTGTGTATCTCTATTTTTACAATAGATAACTTTTGGTCTTGAAATAATTTAAAGTACAACTTTAGAATTATTTGACACTGGATATCCATCAACCAACCACATACTCAGGGACAGACCTGAATAACACTAGTTGGCTTTCCAATATGGTTTATGGATTCAGGGCCATGGATTAGGAGCCCTGGATATGCATTTAATAATAACCAGTCATGACAGAGGTCTAGAGTATACCTGTTCACATTGCTTGATATACTTAAAAATAAAATTGTTACAACTGTTATAATTTCAAAATAACAGTAACATTTCAATATAGCATGAACTCAGAAATCAAGTATTTTAAGTCTTTAAAGAGGAAAATGCAAAATAGAATGTTTTTTAAAAATTACCTTGCGTGAGTCATTTGAAATCAGAAATTCAGTTTCAAAAGCCGGGTGTGGTGGTGTACGCCTTTAATCCCAGCACTCAGGAGGGAGAGGTAGGAGGATTGCCATGAGTTTGAGACCACCCTGGGAATACAGAGTAAATTCCAGGTCAGTCTGGGCTACAGTGAGACCCTACCTCAAAAACCAAAAAAGAAAGAAAAAAAGAAATTCAGTTTCACAAGATGGATGATTCTTGATGACCTTGGTCACACCTTGAGCTTGTATCCCCAGTACTTCTTTTCAAAAAAAAAAAGTATTTTTATTTATTTATTTAAGAGAGAGAGAGAGAGAGAGAGAGAGAGAGAGAGAGAGAATAGAGAATGGGAGCACCAAGGCCTCCAGATATAACACCACCTTGTGCAGCAGGCTTATGTGGGTCCTGGAAAATCAAACCAGGGTCCTTTGGCTTGCAGGAAAGTGTCTTAACTATTGAGCCATCTCTCCAGCCTCTCAGTACTTCTTTTTTTGTGTGTGTGTGTTAATAATTTTTTTTCTTTATTAGTCAGTTCTGTATTCAGCAAATACAGTCAGTTTGGTACCATTATTAGGCTCATCCATGACCTGCCCCCTCCCCTTGGCCCCTCCTTGTTGAGGTATACGGGTCATGCATTGTGGAGTTAGCCCACAGTTATGGGTAAGCTAAATGTCTCTGCATATCATGACCCAACATGTGACTCTGACATTCTTTCTGCCCCCTCTTCTGCAAAATTTCCCTGAGCCATGTTGGGTTCATTTTTGGTCTGCTTCAGTGATGAGGTGTTGGGGGCCTCTGAGGCTCTGGCTCTCTGATTTGGTAGGAGTTGATTTTTCTCTGTGCTGATCTCCTTCCCCCTTGTGCTAGTATCCGGTTCATCAGGAAAACAGCCCCCTTGCTTGTTTCTCCAATTTCTCTTAGTTTCAGCCGGGGCCCTTTTGAGGTATGATGGGGTGGCTCTCTCCTTAGGATCTACATCTATCTGAAAAAGAGAAGCAGATTCTCCAACGGAGAGTAAGTTAGCACCAGGACAAATGAGATAACCCCACCCCCCTTTTTTTTTAATAGAGAATTTAACACGTGTAGGCCCTCTTGTAGCCCACAATTAATGGTAGCTTGATATTGGAGAGTGGGTTTACGTTTGGATCTGGTTCTGACTTGTTTCCCAGTTCCAGCTATGGGTCCCATACCAGTGAGGGAATCAGTTAGCCTAATTGAGAGCAGTTGGTTCCCCACCATGGCTGTGTGCCACCACTGCACTTGTGTGGGCATCACAACAAGTTATTTGCTGCTAAGTAGGTTAGACCATGCGTTGCTTCGACAGATATTGGTCAATTTCCCCCAGTCGCCCATGTAGCACCTTTTGGCACTAGACGCGCTGACTGTCTGGGGACTGACTCTCTTCCAACTTCCAGCCATGACATTCTAATTTGCATGTTAATCACATAAGGTGTCTTCAGCAGTAGGGTCTTACCATTAGCCTTTGGTGGGTCATCAAGTACTCTGACAGAAATCTGTCTGTCTTTTAGGAAACCTTGTAGGTCTCTCTGATCAAAAGCTCATTGTGGATGATAGCCCCATGCTGGATCTGGGAGTTACAGGTCAGTGCCCACTAAGAAAATGAGGAAAAAGATAACTAATATACAAGAGTTAGAGATAAGAGAGAGAGAGGCAGGGAGAGGGGAAGTGGGGGGGGAAGATGTAGGAGATTAAGGTTAGTCTTGATCTTACCCTCTCCAGTTTCTTGTGGTTCAGGTGTTCCTTGTAAGGGCCTGGTGAAGGATCAGCCATTTGTTCTGTCTTTTAGTAAGTAGAAGATTATGGTACCATTGCCGTTTGGGTCTAGATTTGTGTTTCCCACCCCTTTGATGCCCTCCCCTCCCTCCCCTTCCATCCTAGTGTCTAGTCTAGGAGATGCTTGCTGGGTATGTAAGGTATCTTCGGTAGATTCAGGTTAGGTGCTATAGATGAGTGAGACTATGTGGCGATTTTTTTTCTGTGATTGGGTAAGTTCACTGAGAATGATCTGTTCCAGGCTCAACCATTTTCCCTCAAATTTCATTGTGTCATTTTTTCTTACTGCTGTATAGAATTCCATTGTGTAGATATACCACATCTTAGTTATCCATTCTTCTAGTGATGGACATCTGGGTTGATTCCAGCTCTTAGCTATTACAAATTGAGCTGCTATAAACATGGTTGAGCAAATCTCTTTAGTCTGTGGTTTGAAGGTTTTAGGGTAGATGCCCAGTGAGGGAATAACTGGGTCTGTTGTTGTCTCTATACTCAGCTTTTTCAGAAGTCTCCATATTGCTTTCCAAAGTGCTTCTTAAGTCAGCACTATGGGCATAGCACATGCTTGTCAACATTTGCTAGTAAGCAATGATGTCAGATATAACAATTGAGCAGAGAAGATAGCATTCAACTTTTGTATCTTCTAGTCATGTTTTATGATACAGAATCATGCTATGCTCTTTGCTAAGAGAATGAAACTCAAAAATTTTATCACACGCTTCAAGTAATCTTCCTTCTATCACACTTGACAGGCTCATCTGCTGATGGAAACTCTATCTCTCTCATGCACACACAGACACACACACACACACACATGATGTAGAGTTCTTTTTGGAACTTTTTTGAGTAGATTCTTTCAGTGTATGTGTTTATGAATTTTATTCATGTAGTACTGTCCTAGCACATAAATCACACTGTAAATATTTTTAAAGAGAAATATTTAACAAGTGATGATAACCTCAAGTTTGTTCTCTTTCTTTTTGTACACTGAAGTACACTAACAACTTCACTCTGAAAACCACTGAAGGGTTTCAATTGAGTGAATCCCAATGCTTCTTCTGACCCTAAGCCTCTATAGAACTAAGTATTGTATTAGCAGATTATTTTTTCTGAAATTATACTTGGTGTAAGGGAAGTCATACCTTTCATAGACCAGTTGCAGGTATATTCTGCTATTGACAGAGGCCACGTGCTTCTTGGGAACATAGCATGGTTCCCTGTGGAGGCAGTGGCTCTCAAACTGGGTTCTCAAGAGAAGTTGCCTTAACTTCCTGCCAACCTGATTGAGGTGGGGCTCTTATTATTATTACTAGTATTATCTGTACTTCTATGGTGGCTAATCAGTGGTTGAGGATGTTTTCATGTGCTCATTTATCTTCTGTTAATTACCCATTCCTTTACCTATCATTCCCTTGAATTGCTTGATTTAAAAAAATCAATATATAGGAACTGTTGAGATGGTAGAAATACTGTCCATCTAATGGCAAAATTGCACATGCCTTATACAAACAACATCTTCCACTGTATTTTTTATTGATCATCTTTTTTGGTATTGTCCTACCAAACTTTCACTATGTTTAAAACAATTTAATAATGATAGTCAGTATCTTAGATTTAAATCATTTTACCATTTTGACATGAAGCAAAACAGAAAAGGAAATGCATCCTAATCTAAAACTAGGAGGCCTATACTGCTCTCCAGCCAAGCCTGGAATGTGCCATTGCAAGTGTCAGGGAGTAGTGTAAGTAGATTGGAGAAAGTAGAGTGTGTCTGGTTGTTAGTGCTAAAAATGATACTTGCATGTTAAATAATGCATGCTTGTTGGATAACTAATGCAGTTTTATGAATAACTTGTTTCATAGATGCCTAAGGTTAGAAAACAAAATACTACTAGTATCTTATTTATATTACTAAAGTTAAATATGTTAATATCTTAATAGTTTCTTCATCAGTAAGAGTAGGAGAAACACCCTGACAATTATAAGGATGGTAATGTTTTGGAGTCCATAAAAATGATCTAAAGCACTTATTTAAGCAATCATGAAAAATACAATCAAATATTGACATGATAATGATTCAGTTGAAAATTCGAGAGCTAGGTATTGCTGTGAGTGGAAATAAAAGTTTCTGCAACCTTCCTGGTGAGCATTAAAAATTTAAAACTTAGGGTCTACCCTGAGGAAATGACTAAGAACTGACATAAAACATTATCTTCCAAATAGCCACTACAGCAATATTTGTTGCTATCAAAAATTTAAATCGAATCAATCTGTAACAATAGAGGGTTGATCAGATAGATTATGATGATTAATATTAAAGAAGACCATTAAATGTCATATCCATTCATTGCTTTCAAGTTACTGACCATTGACTATTGTCAAACAGTAGGGCGACAGCTGGAGCTATACAGGCAAATACCGGCCACTCTTGGCATGACAATATCTTTTTTTAAAATATTAATTAGTTTTGTACTCAGTGAATACAGTCAATTTGGTACCATTATTAAGCTCATCCATTACCTACCCCCTCCCCTTGGCCCCTCCTTGTTGAGGTATATGGGTCATGCATTCTGGAGTCAGACTTAGAATTTGAGGGAATAGAGTGTTGTTAAACTTGAAAAGAGAGGGCTGGAGAGATGGCTTAGCAGTTAAGGCACTTGCCTGCAATGCCAAAGGACCGACCTTGGTTTGATCCTACAGGACCCACATAAGCTAGATGCACAAGGTGGCACATGCATCTGGAGTTCATTTGTGCCCATTCTCTCTCTCTCTCTAACAAAATAAAAATAAAATATTTTTTAAAAAATTTAGAAAGAGCCGGACATGGTGGTGCATGCCTTTAATCCCAGCAATTGGGAGGCAGAGGTAGGAGGATTGCCATGAGTTCAAGGCCACCCTGAGACTCCATAGTGAATTCCAGGTCAGCCTGAGTGAGACCCTACCTCGAAAAAACAAAAAAATAAATTTAGAAAGAAAAATTAAAATATTTTATATATAGTAGGAAAGAGAATAGTCAAAGAAGTATGAAAAACAATCTAGGAGTATACTAAATGTTCACAGTAATTAACTTAGTTAAATTGAGCCCCCCCCCCCTTTGTTAGTTTCTATCTTCTGATTTAATTTGACTTTTTGAGGCCTGGGATCACTGAAAAGTCACTCTGTAGTCCAGGCTGGCCTTGAATACACAGCAATCCTCAGCCTCCCGAAAGCTAGGATTATAGGCATGAGCCATTGTGCCCATCCAAATGTTTTATAGTAGGCATGTATCATTTTGCAGAGTAATCACTAACCCTCAGGGTGTGTGTGTGTGTGTATTATCAAGAACATTCTTTTATGTTCAACTTTGAAACCCATATGTTGCCTTTGATATAGGTCATCTAGTACAATAAGTTCTTCCTTAAGTTCACTTGTCTCTTGGGTATCTTTGAATGCCTTAGACCTTGAGGGCTAAGCAAGGAAAAGAGGCACAAGGCAGTGCATGTGTATCTGTGGCTCCATGAGAAAGACAATGTAGAGACCTGTTAGGAAAGTTTCTTTAGGGACTCTTTGGGGAAGGTGAGGATTTGGGGGAATAACCCTGAAGATATGGAGGAAAAGTAATAGCTGAATGCTCAGCTAGCTTTATTTATATAACTGAGTTAGTTAGACTTGCTGCCATTCCCCTGCTTATTCAAATAAAAGGTGTTAAAAGGAAGGGTAGAGTTCTTATTTCTAGACATGGAGCAGAGACACACAGGATGCCATGTGGAAGGCTAAGCCACACTTCTCTGGTGGCCATTTTGGCCAGCCAGACTCCTCAGATGTAAGAAGCACCCAGGTTTGTATCCACAGCTCTACCACCTGTTGCATGCACTGCAACTGCTGTGTGGCTGTGGCCTTCAGGGAAAGTCAGACCAACACTGGGTGCTGCAGGCTGCAATGCAGAGTGTGCAAAGACTGACATCACCAGGAGCCTCATGGAGCCCAGCCCACAGAACAGTAGTCCAGGGGTCCTTAGATTTTTGGGAACCTTTCCATAGTATGCCCAGAACTGGGGTGATGTTAAGCTCTGTGAAAGTTTTTCAACAAGATGCTAAAACAGTGAAGTACATGGGTTAATTTAATCATAAAGTTCAACTTGAAATGAGGAATGTGCTATGATGATCAAGTTACTTTAGCATAAAATTATAACTGACAATGAAAGTACAAAGCCCCAAGTTAAGCCTCATATTATTAATAATTGCATTGTTTCAGAATGACTGTGGAAAGGTGTGTTCTGACTCTATAGACATTCACTGAAATGGGTAGAGTTTGGGCCTACATCAGTTTGAGTGGCTTTCTTAACCACCATGTGATCTTTTTATTTGTGAGTCAGTTAGAATAAAGTGATTTCTGAACTGTGCTAAAAAGAAGGCGAAGTAAAATACACAAAAATCCTGAGATGTCCTAAATTTACTTTCAATGCCAAATACCATGGGATATTTTCTATTATCATGGAAAATATTAATAAAAATAGAGAAAAAAAAAGAAAGTTAATAAATGAATAACTTCAATCAAAATCAACAAAAAGACAGCTTCATATTTTTTAATATGAATATGTCGAAACTTGCCTTAAAGCCCATCATGACTGGCCTGCACCCTGCTATTTATACATATGCTTTCTGTATTGTCGATCTCCACCAATACAGAAGCAACCAGTAATTCTCCTTCTAGACTGTGATGGTTAAGCTCTGGTTGTAAAGTTGATAGTATTTAGAATCACCATGGAAAGCAACCTCTCTGCTCATGTCTGTGAGGAATTTTCTATATTAGGTTAGTTAAGGTGAAAGAAACTCCCCGAACTGTGGGTGGTACCAACCTGTGGGTTGGATTCCTATTCTGTATTAAAAGGACAAAGCTAGCTGAGCATGCAGCATTCACCACTCTGTACTTCTGCCAAGCTGATGTGATGGTGGAACTCTGGCTTCCTGCTCCTGCCATACTTTCCCTGCTATGGTGGACACTTCTGCTTAAAACTTTAAACCAGAATAAGCTCTTTCCTTCCTTAAGCTGCTTTTGGTTGGGTATTTTGTCCCAGCAGCATGAAAATGACTGCTACATAAACTGTCCTCCTGTCTCGAACCTTCCCTGGATCACACTGTCCTGCCCCTCTTGCCTGTAAGCAGTGTAAAATCAGTGCCAACAACTTATATTTTCCTTCCATAAATTTTCATTGTGAGAACACCCTTGACTCTTTCCAATGGACACATATCCAATTGCTATGTAGCCTTGCTACTGAGGCTGCAGAAATGTGTCCCTGGACTGATTTATTCCTAGCTAGCACCTGTGAGGGTTCAGCATGCCCTTCTTTTCCACATGTTCCTCAGTCTCAGCAGTTTCTGTTTAATGGTGATGAGGGCAGAAGCTATGGGCAACACCAATTTATTTGAATTGACTATTTCATTTTTATCAGACAGTGAGGTAATTACATTACCTCATCACTCTTTTCAGTCTTACCACTCAAAACCTTTTGTCTTTCCCTAATCTGTTGACATTAATCTACTGGGTTGTCAACTAAATTATGACATTTATTGGAAAATTAAATATAAAATACCTGTGTCCTAAACTTGTAGATTCTGGTAAATGCTTTTGCTTTGCCTGATGATCTGAGGTACACCCCTCAAAAGAAAGTAATTATAGGCCCTCAGTCACTTATTAATTTTAAAATCAATTTTAAAAATTAATTTTTATTCATTTGTTCATTTATTTTTTGAGAGAGAGACAGAGTGACAATGGGCTTGCCAGGGCCTTCAGCTGCTACAAACTCCAGATGTGTGCACCATCATGTGTGCACGTGTGACATGTGCACTTGCATCACTGTGCGTCTGGGTATGTGGGACCTAGAGATTTGATCATGAGTTCTTAGGCTTCGAAGGCAAGTGCTTTAACCAATAAGCCATCTCAATAGCCCAATTTGTTCACTTATTTTTGAGATAGGATCTTGTTTTTAACCTAAATGGGCTTCAAAGCTGTGATCCTCCTGTCTCAGCCTTCTGAATACCAACTGTTACAAGTTTGTGGCACCATGCCAGACTTTAGTATAGTTTATTATTGGAATAAATCTGGACCAGTGGGCCAGATTTTCCTATTGGGAAATATCAGAGATTTTCTCTTCAAAAGTCACCTATGCTACTTACAGAAGTTCTGTTTTATACATACAGACATACACAGACATATACACAAACATGCACACAGTTATAGACTGATAATTGCTACAATGGAGCTATTTAAAAATCAGTGAGGGCTGGAGAGATGGCTTAGTGGTTAAGACGCTTTTCTGTGAAGCCTAAGGACTCATGTTCGACTCTCCAGAATCCATGTAAGCTAGATGCACAGTGACACAAGCATGCATCGTCGCACATGTGCATGAGGGGTCACACACATCTGGGGGCCCTGGCACACCAATTTTCTCTCTCTCTCTCTCTGTCTCTCTCTCTTGCATAACAAAAAAGGTCAGCCTGTTGCACTTGCCTCAAAAAAATGTAAAAAAATACAAAATAAATAAAAATCAGAGCTGGGCATAGTGGCACCTACCTTTAATCCCAGCACTCTGGAGACAGAGGTAGAAGGATCTCCATGAGTTCAAGGCCACTCTGAGACTGCATAGTGAATTCCAGGTCCTCCTGGACTGGAGTGAAACTCTATCTCAAAAAACCAAAAACAAATAAAATAAATAAATATCAATGAAGAATTGGGTGTGTTGGTATACACCTGTAATCCCAGTGCTCTGGAGGCTGAGATAGATTTCTAAGTTGGAGTCTACCCTGTGTACATAGTGAAACCCTATCTCAAAATTAACAAATGAATAAATAAGTAAGGAAGAGAAATGAATGAAGATTAATCAGTTTAGTTATGGAAAAGTTAGGTCTCTACTAAGTGATGCATTCGTGACCTCACAGCGAATACTAATAACCTCACTGAAGAGGGACTTCAGTGGAATGGGGGCTAGAGAGAGGGCATATAAGAGGATAACACAAGGAGAATGAGAACAACACATGATTTGTTCATACAGTAATGTTCATAATAAGTCAAAAACTTAAAATAAATAACTACTATTAAGCAATAAGAAAGACCTCTAAAGGGTGGAATAGAATCATCTGTTTTTGTAGCATGTGTGTACTAATATATTTACACAAACCTTAAAATGTGTACAGTCACTGGTAACAGTAGTCAACACTGCCTTATTAATGTCTGTCACATCTGTCTTATGATAGCATAGATTTCTTGTCAGAACAAGAAACACAAATACAGTATGACAGATAATGAAATACAGATTCTAGTCTGAGGTTCTAGAATAGGGCTGAGCAGAGGTCTGGAAGAGCTTTGCTTTGTGCTGCAGAATTAACATTTGAAATATACCAGTTGACAAAAGCAAGGCTGGGACCCATCCTCCCCAGGCCACCTAAATCCGGGCACTGGGACAGAAGCACTGTGTCCAAAGGTGACTTATGGCTAATTATAACACTGAAATCCATACCCCGGGGTGGAGCTTCAGGGTGCTAATGAGACGTGATGTCAGAAATTGTACGTAGAACTACATGTTATAGGTAGTTCACTCTCCAGAAAGCCTGTGCTATCTGGACAAGAAGCCCTTGTGGTGTGAAATAGTACTGCAGGACCTCTTGAGCTGCTCATCCCTCAGCCCTAGCCTCTTTCTTCCTCTCTTGGAGATGTATCGTATCTGAATAAACTGTGTTTGTCAGCCCAAGTCTTTGTTTCAGCACAAAGAACCTGGAACCCCACAGGGGTGCCCTCCAAACCTGTTCATATCAAGTTGGTGAAGGAAATCTTTGTGTTTTGGTCACTTCACATGGAGTGACACACCTCTCCTTCTCTACCTCTTAAACTTTTGGCTGATGCAGTGACCTTTGTTCCCAATACCATTGTCTTCCTCTGGGTTCTAGACTTTCTCTATGGTCAGAAGGTCAGGAGTTCTTAAATCATTTTAAACCCAGGAACAATATCAGGAGTGGCATCTTGTTTGGGATGGTGTCTGTATGCCCAAAGCTAGGCAGAGCCTCTTCTTGTCTTGTTGGAGGACCAGGATGCTCTAGGCATCTCCACAGCTCTCCTGGGGCCCTGTTACT
The DNA here is from genome assembly GCA_036346955.1 of Dipus sagitta. Lineage (NCBI taxonomy): Eukaryota > Metazoa > Chordata > Mammalia > Rodentia > Dipodidae > Dipus > Dipus sagitta. The sequence goes on along the minus strand of CM070770.1, from coordinate 67,228,126 downwards.
AACTGACACCATCACCATTGGCTCCTTCTCCCACCTTGGTTCTTTTGGAGATTGTGGCTGGTGTGAATTAAAAGAACAACAGGGCCATAAGTGGCATGTTAGCTTTCCTCTTCCCCATCCTTGCTTGGAGTCCTCTGACTCAGAATGGCGCAGGTGGACAGTGCTCTTTGGAGAAGAACCAGCTATGTCTTACCACCTCACAGTCAGCCTCTGGGAGGAAGACAACTCATTGTCTTAGAGTTATGTATACCAGGGAAGCTGTGGTTCACATGCCACCCCTGTAAGCCATGCTTCCTTTGGAGATACTATCCTCTGATTTTGGGAGACTCCTTGTCCTCTCCATTCATTATTTGGTGACAGATTTGACAATCTGTGAGGAAAGGGGATTCTCCAACTTCTGTGAGTCTTGTCCAAAATAGTTTTGAAACACAATTCATTTCCATTAAGTATTTTTGTAAGAATATTTTGTAAATTTTTTAAGAAATTAAGGGGGTATTGAGAAATCACAGTGTGATGGCATTGCAAGGGCTCTTTGATGGAAAATCTATGACACTTTAGATAAGGAAAGTTAAAGCCAGGAGAAGTTTTGTTTCTGAGAGAGTGAAATTATGAAAAAGGTGACCTTAGATTGCTGTTAGGCTTCAAAGCCCCTGTTGCAGTCAGGTTCACATTGCTGTCAGAAAACACCCGACCAAGAACACCCTGTGGGGAAGAAAATGGCTAATGTTGGCTTAAAGACTTGAGGGAAAACTCTGTGATAGCAGGGGAAAATAATGGCATGAGCAGAGGATGGACATCACCCCCTGGCCAACATCAGATAGACAACAGCAATAGGAGAGTATGCCAAACACTGGCAAGAGGAAGCTGGTTATAACACCCATAAGCCTGCCCCCAACAATACACTGCCTCTAGGAGGCTTTAATTTCCAAATTACCATTAGCTGGAGACCTAGCAGAACACCTAAGTTTATGGGAGACACCTGACTCAAACCACCATATCCCTGTTCTGATCAGTTCTGCTTTCTGTTGGTGGGTTTGAGAGTACTTTTCATTAACATGTGTGGGTTTCTTTAATGAACAGCAAAAGCTGAATGTGCAGGTACTTTGACGGCTTCTAAAAAGTGCTAGGAAGTTAATTTTGGTAAGAAGTCTCATTTTATCAGCATATTGAATTACACTTTGAAAGCATATTAAAATCATGGTCTGAAATACTGGCATGTTCAATATGTTTTTTTTTTATACTTAAATTGTTGGAAAATTCTGAAAATCTATTTGGAAGTGTATCTAGATGGCGAAACTATAGTATCTATTTCATCCAGTTACCAGTGTTCCATTTTATGTCAGGTTTTGGCAGGACTGGGTTTAGATATTCAAAGTATGTTTTGTCTCCTGAAATTCCTTAATGCTTGGTATGTTTGTATTGTTTTTAAGGAGGTAGAATTTACTTTCCAGATCTGTTCACTGCTGGCTTATAAAGTCTTGTTTAGCAAATGCATAAGCTAGTCAGTAATTGCTTGTTGAATGCTCTGTGCAAATTCTAACCTAGAGGCCTTTGTATTTACTATTCCCATGGCCTGTGGGAGCCCCAACTTCAAGTCTTTACTCAAACATCATTTTTCCAAAGAAACTTACACCAGAACCCTGCTATACTTTTATTTCCCCACCCATTTCTCATTATCTCATTATTTGGTTTGTCAACTCCAGTCCATTCAATTCAAAGTGTAATGGTGTCCAGAATCTTTCTCCATTTCACTGCTGTATTCTTAGGCCTTAGAAAATCAAATAGGCTTCTATTGGCTGAATGATGATAAGATGATAAGAAACTGAATGTACAAAATTATACATTGTCACTTCTTGGCCTTTTGTCTAAGATCAAGTGCAAAATTATACATCAAAATTTAACTATAATTTGTCTGCCAATAATCTAAAACCCAATATGCACTGTATTCAGGGCTGTTAGCATGAAGACTGATCATCAGTGAGTGGATGTAGATGTGGATGGAGAAAAGCCTTCCTGATATGACAGGTGGAGAGCATCTTTTGGATGAAGACTCAGCAGTTCACTGCTGTTCCTATTGGTGAAACCACCTCTGCAGGTAGACCAGTTCCTCAGACACTTCCTGTTGGCTTTCCTGACTCCTGAAATTGGTCCCTATCTTTTCTGCCTGAGTCTGATCCCTGCAGGGGATGTTTGTGCTGGGAAACTTGAGGGAAAGCTTACTATAGGCCCTATGTACTCTGGTGCTCACACTTAGTGAGGTCAGCTCACCTACATAGTGAATCTACATGACTAGATTCTTGCTTTATTCTTTGAAGTACACAGAAGTTGCTGAGAATGGGCTCCATGGTGTTGTTCAATTCCATCTTAGCAGTCACTGATAGGACGTGAGCTCTGAAGGAACATCTGAGATGCTCTGAGGTCAAGCAAGTCATTGACAGGTACCAAAAGTACCTTCTGCTTGTGATGTCCTTTATGCCTGGTGCAGCATTCTTAGGCAGGATGGAATTTCCCATTATCCTTTTTGGATTGTGAAATGATTTCTGGAAGATTCCTTTTTAGTACACTGTCTTAGTGGGTAATGTATTGAGCCAAGCATTTTCATTAGAATATATTCTCCTGAGCCTTTTAAAAGTCTGGAAACCAGGATGGCACATTTTGCTAGAGGAAGAGTTTATTGGCACTTAGGAGATATAGCATTAAGTAGGTTGACAGATATGGATTATATTGTTACTTTCTCATTGCAAAATACCTGAAAAAAGCAACAGAAAGAAAGAAGGTTACAGGTAGAAGGTATAGTCCATCATGGTGAGGAAGGCATGGGGTAGGGTCACGAAGCAATGGGTCAATTTGCATCTACAGCCAGTAAGCAGAGACAAATGAATGCTGACCCTCAGGTTAACCCATAACCCCAGCCCATGGAATAGTGCCACCCACATTCAGGGTTTGTCTTCATACTCCAATTAAAACAATCTAGATCCTCTTTCATGCATACTGAGAACCTAAGTGATTCGAGATCCTGTCAAACTGACATTCACTACTAGCCATCATGTGTGTAAATAATACTGGAAGAGACCATGACTATAAAAGAACTTGATTATGGTATGGGAAGAAGATCAGACAAAAGAGAAATGAGAGTGCATGCAGAGAGGCATGTGACACGAAGGAGAACCTTTAGTGTTTTGCACTCAAGTCTGTTAGGGCTTTGACCTATAAGATATATACCTTAAATAAGAGGGGGGAATAGGTTGTAATTACCATAGAAGATTTCTGACTTGTGAGAAATGGGGCTAGCATGCTTTATTTAGTTGCTTTACTTATTTTAAAACAATTGCATTTGCCTTTGGAAGTGATTTGATGCAAGTATTGCTATATCACATATCTTTTGTGTCAGTTACATAAGTTTAAGGTTGAACACAACCATGACTGGGGATGATGAGGTTTAGACAAAAAGGCAACAGGTTATTAATGATCCTACGTATCTGAAGCCTGCTGTATTTATCATGCATGCATCTCTCTCTCCTCCCTTAATGCCTGTTCTCACTCATGTGGTCAGGGATATCATTATAGCATTATGGAGTGGTTGAAGCAAGGCAGGGGTGCCAGCTCTTACTGTGTCATGCTATAGATTCTGGAAACAAGCCTGCCCCACGGCATACTCCTCTGACCTGTAAAGTGTCACTGATCTTCTCACTGCCTGTCTCACAACATTCAAGAGAAGTGAGGTAATGTCTACTAGGAACATTGAGCTTCTTGGAAGAACAGCATTTACAGTAATAATTTCCTGATGCATTTGCTTATGTTGTAATGGAGGGAAAGTTCATCTACTTACATTTCTTTAGGTGCTTATGGAATATTTGACTGCTTTGACCTTAAAAGCTGAGCCTAGACTAGAAACCTGAAAGGGTGCTCTGCCAAGTAAGCCAGCTATGCATTTATGAGGTTCAAAAAGGAAGCCAGGAAAGATATGAGATCTAGGCTGGTGTGGGGGGGTGCTGTTATAATTATTCTCAGAGTCTCTATCAAAATAATATTGTATTAAGGATAAATATCTCAAAATATTAAAAATTGAAGTCTAATTTAATTTAGCAATTTCACATAGTTGATGACTCATCTATCAAACCCATCCTGCCATTTTTCTCTGACAATTTTTTATCCAGCCTATCAAGATTTACTTTATAATTTTTAGGATAACAAAAGCACATATATGCAGATGGCATGAGAGTAGAAGTGAAACTGTCTAAGGGAATAAGGGGAACTAGTAGGTAATGGGTGGGTATAAAATGGGAGAATAGCTGGGTATGGAAGCGTATGTTCAAAGTTCGTTACATACTTGCATAAAATGGCCTTATATAACCCAGCATTTTGTTTTTTAAAATGAGTTACTTCATCTTGTTGGTTGGGCCATACCCTCAGAGTTTAATAACTTATTTCTGACTCCAGTACTAGAAATTCCATACAAATACTGACAAATTTGTAGGTTTATTTGTCAGATATGTAGTTGTTAGCCAGCAGTTTAACTTTATACATACAGAAGTAGTATTTTTGTTACAAAGTCATGATTAGTCTAGCCTTTTGGAGCAATACTGTCACTAAGATGGTTTTCTAGTTAGTCATAAGCACAGTGGTTAAACCAAATGATGCAATGTGTGGCATGTAAACACATATTGGTGATATGTCTAGACACTATTTTATAGTCAGTATGTCAGGTGGCATATACTGATAGTCCCAGTACTTGGGAAGTGAAGACAAGAAGATCAAGGCTTAAAGATCACCTTTGACTACATAGTGAGCTCAAACCCAGTTTGGACAACATGAGACTCTTTCTTTAAAAAAGAAAAGAAAAGAAAGAAAATTAGGGGCTGGGTGTGGTGTTGCACACCTTTAATCCCAGCACTCAGGAGGCTGTCATAGGAGGATTGCCATGAGCTCGAGACTACCTGAAACTATACAGTGAATGCCAGGTCAGCCTGGCCTAGAGTGAGACCCTACCTCAAAAAACCAAAGGAAAAAAAACTTAGGGGTTTCCAGGTACAATGGAGCAAGAAAAGCCACAAGATAATACACAATATGCTGTTTTTCTGCAAGAGCAAAGAGCTGTAATTGAAGTTATTAAGCCAGGTGAGATCTCTGAAAAGAAGTATGGAGGGCTTCTGCTAACTGGTGTGGAATGACTTGCTAGAACCAAGCAGACCTGCTGCAAAGCACTTCTCCTGTCATAGAAATGACCCTGTGGTAAGAACTATGGACACTACTGGGAAGTGCTTCTTCCCACACTTACCTGCTTTACAAGATCTGAAGAACCTGCAGCAGAGATGGGGGAGACCACCTGAGGTTCATGAGACATCAAGCAACATTCCACAACCTCCCCTCCCCTATCTGTCAGCACCTGGAACAGCTGAGACTTCAAGAAACCAAGAGCTCCCAGCAGCCCCTCTCCTCTACAGCACTGAGCCTGCAGGGGCAAACCAAGCTGAGAGTGTACCAAGGAGAGCACTGCCTTCACAACTCAGCACAGGTTGCCTAGAATCTCACTGCATTGCCTGATTTGATCTGCAATATGGGGTAATAAATGGGCCAAATCTGGGTCTACAAATTTGAACTGGAATTACACATTGCTAAATCAAAACACCACAGGGAGGAATTCAAACTCATCCCACCAAGACAGAAATGCTGACCAATGCAATAATGTTCTTTTTGGATTTGACATACATTTAATATATTTTATCCTTCTTGATCATTTGTATGTTAGATAACCTGTCATTTTTTATATTTTTTAGTCTTTTAGTGCTTTTTATAAACCTCTGATCTTGCATATATATTTCCTAATAGTATTGTTTGTATATTGCACAGTGGATTTTTAGATTGCTTCATATTTTTCTCCATTCAGTCTACTATTGTGATCTAGCTACTCCTCCTCCAGCACACACTCATATACATTCCTGTTTATTCTAACTTCTCCTCTTTATGCGCTGTGACTACAACCTTCCATAGACTTAATAACCCCTAAAATCTCTGGAGATTAAAAGTCTCCAAACTTTCCTCTCCCAGGTACTTTTCCTATCTCCATCTTGTTCAAATTTAAAATTAGTCCACATCTTAACATACCTCACTTCACTTCTGCTTCGAAGTAATCAAAATCCTAGTATGCTCCTGTGGTAGACAGCTTGTACATTGCTGGGATGAACATCCAAACCAGGCACAGTTTAGGGGAGAAAGGGGTTCATTTCAAGCTTTCAGATTGTTGCAGTCAGTTTCGAGTTACTGCTCTAATAACCTTACCAAGAGAGGAAGCTTGTGTGAGGGAAAGTGTTTATTTTGGCTTACAGACTCGAGGGGGAGCTCCATGATGGCAGGGGAAATGATGCCATGAGCCAAGGGTGGACATCACCTCCTAGACAACATAAGGTGTACACAGCAGGAGGAGAGTGTGATAAGCAATAGCAAGGGGAAGCTGGCTATAATGCTCATAAGCCCATCCCCAATAATATACTGCCTCCAGGTGAATCCAATCCCCAAACTGCTACCAGCTGGGAACCTAGCATTCAAACCACATAAGTTTATGGGGGACACCTGAATCAAACCACCACACAGACCCAGCGGGAATTTCTATCAATGGAAGAAGAAGCTGCTTCCATACATCCAAACGGAGAGAAACAGCTACACAGCCCATGTAAACCAAAGCAACAAGTACAAAGAGGCAGCAAACAGCAGGGATCCCAACCCCATTCAGACTGCTCTGCATACTTTCTGTCCAGAAATCAGATCTGCCCCCAAATATACCTAGGGTTGGACTGCAGGATCTGCTCCCAGTGAGACCTCCTCCAGTCAGGCAGCTAGAGATCCAAGTTATAAGCTTTAATTGAGTCCATGGGAGACATACATTCAAACTACCTCAACTCCATACCATTCTTTTGTTATCTACCAACAGTTGTTGAAGTTAAAGAAACTTTGTTGTTAATGTGCTGATATGCCATTTGCATAGCAGGTATATTTACCTGCTTTGGTCACTACTGCTGTTAATGTTCTACTCTGGGAGCAAGGTACAGGCCATTTCAGACAACTTGAGCTCCTAGACTAACAATGTAATTTCTGAATTACATGTGTAAAATTAGAGCTATAATCTCAACATGCTGACAGCAATGGGAGGCCAATCCAGGAGAAGCAAAATGGTGGAAGGAGAGGAGAAATACCTCAAAGATATCCTCTGATTTCCACATGCTTGGACATGGCAAGCACATGTCCATAAAAACACCATCATAGGGGCTGGAGAAATGGCTTAGCGGGTAAGGTGTTTGCCTATGGAGCCAAAGGACTCAGGTTTGATTCCTCAGGAGCCACGTAAGCCAGATGCACAAGGGGCACATGCATCTGGAATTCATTTGCAGTGGCTAGAGGCCCTGGCATGCCCATTCTCTCTCTGTCTCCTCTCTCTCTCTCTCTGCTTACAAATAAATAAATAAAATAATAAAAAGCGTGTATAGAATGCTGGTTCTTGGTGATCCTGGCTCTTCCTGAGGACAGAGCTCAGTAAAAACAAATCAAAACAAAACAAAACAAAACCACCATCATGCACACATAATTTTTTTTTAAAAAGTCTTTGGTTCTTTGGAAGTTTCCAATGATTGCAAAGGGATTTGAAGTAACTACTAAGTCAATCAGGAAAAAAATGGTATATGTTCACTTACCACAGGGAGGTAACTATATGCACTTTTACTTTTTGGTTTGTGTGTTTGTGGTATGCGTGTGTGTGTGGATGCATGAGTACTATGACGAGCAAGTGATTGTCACAGGACAACTTTCAGATGTCAGTCCTCACCTTCTACCACTTTTGAGGCAGGTCTCTTTGTTCTGCTCACCAGACTGGCTGGTCTGTGAGCCACCCTCTTGCTATAGGCATGCTAGGATTAAAGAATCCTGCCATAGCTTCTGGCTTTTTTACTTTGGGGACCTGTGAATATGAACACAGGCACTCAGGCTTGCTCAGTCTCAACTTATTCACCAAACTGCATCCCCAGCTGTATACACATACACGTTTTTTTTTTTTTTTTTTTTTTTTTTTTTTTTTTTTGGTTTTTCAAGATAGAGTCTCGCTCTAGCCCAGGCTGACCTGGAATTCACTATGTAGTCTCAGGGTGGCCTTGAACTCATGATGATCCTCCTACCTCTGCCTCCTGAGTGCTGGGATTAAAAGTGTGCATCACCACTCCTGGCCACACTTTGTTTTTAATTGAGAACTTTATTGTATGAACATGTGCCTAATGGTTCTATTCCCATTGGGTTGTACTCTTACATCCCCTGTCCCCAGTCCCCATTCCACTGAGGGTCCTACTCACTGGGGTTATCAGTATACACTGTGTAGTCATGAATGTTCCTGTCACTCTTGAGGGTGGGTGAGGATGGGGATGATGACAGTGCCTGAGAGTACATCTTCCTACCCTGCAGATCTTACATTCTTTCTGTTCCCCCTTCAGCAATGTTTCCTGAGCCTATATACATTTTAAAAGGACAATTAATGTGATTTATATTTTTAGACAAATGATACTAATCATACCCATTTTTCTGAATGAGAAAAATGTTTAATTTACTAAATAGTAGAATAATACAGGGAATCTATATATCTCCTTATTACCCAAAATGTGACATGTAAAAATAAATCGTTGGCTAGAGATGGCTTAGTGGTTAAAGCACTTGCCTGCGAAGCCCAAGGACTCATGTTTGACTCTCCAGGTCCCACGTAAGCCAGACACACAGTGATGCAAGCACGCAACATAGCACATGTGCACAAGGGGGTGCACATGTCTGGAGTTTGATTGCAGTGGCAGGAAGCCCTGAAAATTGTCCTCTTTCCATTGATCTATTACAAGTGAAATAATTATGCTTTGCTTAAATTTGTTTCAGGATCGAAGCAAACGCTTGGAGAAAGTCCATGTAGTTATTGGACCAAAATCATGTGATTTGGATTCTCTCATTTCTGCTTTTACATACGCTTACTTTCTGGACAAGGTGAGATGAAAATATATGAGTTACTGTGTAACTTTTAAGAACAAATATTTCTAAAGAAATGAAGATATTCACTTAAATTTTCATTTTCTGTTTTATTGTTGCAGAGTGCAAATATTAAAATCCATTAATCAAGAAGTATTTATCAAGTACCTAGTATATTTTAAGCATTGTTATGGTTATTTCTTACAGATCTCTTTTAAAAACCTGTTTCACAATGGCTACTATTTTTAAACAAAACATTTAAAATGTTTACAGTGATTGATTACTTTATGGAAATTTAGAAAAGTAGCAAAATCAAGGATTGGAATTTTTTTCCATTTCTCATCTTACAATACAGTCTTACCTTTGGTAGCAAAATGACTCATGTGAACATTGGTTGGAGATTTCAGAGATGGGGTGGGGAAGGATTGCATGTTAAATCTACATTCTTTATCTAAGTCCTTCTTTGATTTTGCCTTCTATCCCTGATTTTGTATATCAGGGTCATTTTTAGTTGACAATGATCTCCCTTGAGGGAGAATCTTTCTACTCTATGAAACATAAACTCATCCACAGAAGTGGAAAAGACCTTTTATAAATCATGTTTAAATTTTCTGTCTGTAAAATCTATTAACCCACCATAATGGATTTTATTGCCTGAAAGCCTAAAAATGTATATTATAAATGCTTGGGTGCTATTTCCAGAAGTTTCACATAATTTTTAATTTTCCAGAATCTGGTTTGTTTTCTTCCAATTTTGTCTGAATCTTGATCCCTTGATAAATATGCATAGAAGATCTGGAGTGATTTAAATTTATATGAAACCCAGTCTTCCAGAATGAGCTGTGGGTGGCAAACACTGCTTTAGGGCAGTGGCTGACAAAATTATGGGTAAAATATTCTGATCGCTAAAATATTCTGATAGTGAGCTTTATATCAAATTTATCTTAAAGTTTGCTAAATAGTACAAGACAGATTAATTGATATGAGGAGATGAGAGTGCCTATGTCAAGATATATATAATAAACACTCAACTTCCTCAATGTTGCCCATCCTATGAACACAGAGTTGACTTTAACTGGACCAACTTTTGGACTAAAAATGGCTTATGCACTTTTAAGAAAATCATAATAACATCACCAGCCATAGGTGCAGTTGAATATGTTGGCATAAAACAAAAGATGTGGGACAAGTAATTGTAAGAGATACAGGAATGAGTATGATGACAGAGGAGTGATGCATCAGTTACTTTCACATTGCTGGGATAAAATAATCACAAATAGCTTAAAGAAGGAAAAGATTTATTTACAGCTTACAGTTCCATCATGGTGGTAAGAACATGGCAGGAGCAGGAATTACATTGTAATTCCAGCAGGGTGAAAGTAGTGAAAGCAATGAATGCTGGTGGTAAGCTAAATTTCTCCTTTTTATATAGTACAAGACACCCAGCCCATGGAATGGTGCCACTCACAGTTAGGGTTGATCTTCTCACATCACTTAATCTAATCTGGAAAATCCCTAACAGACACACCAAGGATTTGTTTCCATAATGATTCTAAATCCTGTCAGGCTGACAACCAAAGAGTAACCATCCCAGGTGGGAAAAACAGTTGTGAGAGATAAAAGATAGCTAGATGATGATGATGATAGATAGATAGATAGATAGATAGATAGACAGACAGGCAGATAGACAGATAATAGATAATTGATAGATAGATACACAAATGGGTAGATAGGTAGGTAGATGAAAATAAGCTCACCACTAAGTCTAGACACAGATAGATACACAAATGGGTACACAGACATGGCATTACAGAAGAGTCATATACTTGAGTAGGGTCTTCTTTCTCTTCAAGTTAATTTTGCAACGGGTTTGCTGATCTTGTTGATCTTTTCAAAGACCAAGTCTTTCTTTTACTGATTCTTTTAATAGTTTTTTTTAAATTTCTATTTCATTGATTGCTCCTTGATCTTGATTATTTCTTTCCATCTAGTACTTTTGGGTTTGGTTTGCTCTTGTTTTTCCAAGAGCTTCACTTATGTCATTAAGTTATTTACTGGAGATCTCTCTGTTTTTGTAATATAGGTATTTAGAGCTATAAACTTTCCTTAGGACTGCCTTTATTCTCTCCCATAGATTATGATTTGTTGTGCTTTCATTGTAATTTAGTCCAAGAAACTTTTTAATTTTCTTCTCTATTTCTTCAATGAGCAATCCATTGTCCAATAGTATGTTGTTTAACCTCTAAGAATTTGTACATTTTCTATAATTTTCCTTGTTGATTTCTAGCTGTATTGCACTATGACTGAGTAAAACACAAGGAACTATTTAATTTTTCCAATTTTTTTGAGACTTCCTTTTGCTTTGAGTTTCTCTTTCCATTCTTTCAACCTAAGGTAATATCTGTATTTGATGGTGAGGTGATTTTCTTGAAAACAGCAAAAGGATGGACCTTGTTTTCCAATCCAACTTGTAAATCTATTTTTTTTTTTTTGATTGGGGAGTTGAGACCATCAATATTCAGAGTTATTACTGAAAAGTGTGAATTAATCTCTTTTCTGTTGATGATTTTGTGGAATTTGATGTTTTTCTTTCTTCTTCATTAGCTTAACAAGTATTCTAGCCTTTTTAATTATTTGTTCCTCCTGTAGCTTCGTGAATATGTTTATTCTTTTCTTCATCATAAAGTGTGCTATCCAGTATCCTCTGTAGGGCTGGCTTAGTGCTCATAAATACCATTAGCCTGCTTTTATCATTGAAAGTTTTTCTTTCTTCTTCTATTATGAGAGATAATTTTGCTGGATATGGTAATTTGGGATGACAGCTAGGGTCTTTCAATGCTTGAAATACATCATTCCAAGCCCTCCTGCTTTTACTTTCCATTAAAAAAATGAAGTGTTATTCTGATGGGCCGCCAGTTATATGGAATGAGGATGTTCTCTTGAAGCTTTCATTATCCTTTCTTTGTTCTGCATACCTAGTGTTTTGACTGTATTGTGACATGGGACATTTCTTTTCTGTTCCTATCTGTTTCATATTCTATATACCTCTTATACCTGGATGAACACCTCTTTACCTAAATATTGGGGATTTTCTTGTATAATTTTACTTAAAATATTGTCTATGCCATTAGCCTGAATTTTTTTTTTCCTTCTTGCATAACTACAGTTTAAACATTTGGTCCTTTCAAGGTATCCCACATTTCTCTCATTTTTCTGGTCATATATTTTTTTGAACTTCTTGTTGGTTTTGACTAATTGATACAGTTCTTCTATGTTCTCTTCAAGGCATGATATTCTGTCTTCTCTTAACCTGTTATATTGGTGATGTTTCCTATGGAACTTTTTGTTTGACTTATTGTATTTTTTAAAATTTTTTTGTTTATTTTTATTTACTTATTTGAGAGTGACAGACAGAGAGAGAAAAAGGCACAGAGAGAGAGAGAGAGAGAAAGAATGGGCGTGCCAGGGCTTCCAGCCACTGCAAACGAACTCCAGACACATGTGCCCCTTGTGTATCTGGCTAATGTGGGTCCTGGGGAATCGAGCCTCGAACCCAGGTCCTTAGGCTTCACAGGCAAGTGCTTAACTGCTAAGCCATCTCTCCTGCCTGACTTACTGTATTTTTAATTTTTAGTTTTATTACAATTTGGTTTTTCTTAAGGATTTATCTCTGTGGAGTTCCACTTTCATATCCTGGTTTGACTTCCTCATTTCCTCAAGTTCTTTGCTTTTGTTCTCTTGCAATTCATGTAGGCATTTATTTGTGCCATCTTTGAATTTATTCAGAATTTCATTCATGTGTTTATCTGTGTCTTCTCTAAATTTCTTGTACATATTTATAGCAATTACTGGGGGGGGGGCTCTAGAGGTTCCACTACATAGCATTCATGGGAGTCCCCTGCTATGGGATTAGTTTTTCTTGGATGAGACTTTTTGGCTTGAGTTTTTGTGTTGCACTGGCCTTACGTATTTGGAGATAGTGTGTTGGTCAGGTCTTTCTGGCACTCCTGTGTTAAATAAGTACATGGAAGAGTGCTTGGTGTTTCTTTGTGTTCACTTGTCTCTGCTTTGCTCTAGAGTTCAGTCTTGAAGGTGTTTTGTACTGTTTTGTGGATGGATAGATGAGATGGTCTCATCTGGGTTATACCTGTTCTTGAACTTGCACTTGAGTCCCAGGCCAAATGTGAGATCTGTGTTGCCCTCACATTACAGAGAGGAGGATTGCTGAAGGAAGACCAGGTGTTGGACTTCAGTGTAAGTCCAGCCCAAATGATGGGCCATCTGCCCTTGTCACATGAAGGGAAGGAGATTCCTGAGGTAAATCAAATACTAGAACTTGAATGCTTGTCCAAATCACATGAGGGGAAAATCATCTGTGCCTTTATGTCCAGGGGGATAGGATTTCCAGAGGGAATTTGTGTGCTGAACTTTCTCCCCAAATTGATACACACAGTATTTTGCATTAAAAAATCAACTATAGGGCTGGAGAGATGGCTTAGCAGTTAAGCGCTTGCCTGTGAAGCCTAAGGACCCCGGTTCGAGGCTCGACTCCCCAGGACCCACATTAGCCAGATGCACAAGGGGGTGCACGTGTCTGGAGTTCTTTTGCAGTGGCTGGAGGCCCTGGCACGCCCATTCTCTCTCCCTCTCTCTATCTGCCTCTTTCTCTCTCTGTCTGTCGCTCTCAAATAAATAAATAAAAATAATTAAAACTTTAAAAAAATCAATTATAACAATTTTACGTCACAAGTAATACTTCAGCACCTAGATTTCTTGATGATCTTGCATAAATGAAAGAATTAACTACAGTAAACTTAAATTTTTACATGAATAATTATCTAGAATTGAGTTGAAAATATCCCATTCTGATGGAGAATGCTTTCTTCTGTCACCTCAGCCCCCACCTGTTCTGCCTCAATTATTCTAATTTTCTGCCAGTTCTATAAAGGCATGAATTTGTTACTCCAAAAGAATTATCAAGTAGACTAATAAGAGGTCAGATACTAGCAGCCACTTCCTAGTAAATAATGCTATACTTCTTGGATTCAAAGAAAAATGGTTATGAATGTCAAATGATTTGGTGTGATGAAAAGACTTATGATTCCCTTTACCAGTTCCCTTAGGCTGTTTAAAACTTAGCTGTATATTTCCTCCTGCTGGTTTTACCCCTGATTGAGCTTTTATTTTGTTAGGTCAGTCCACCCGGGGTTCTGTGCTTGCCAGTGCTGAATATCCCAAGAACTGAATTCAACTACTTCACAGAGACAAGATTTATTTTAGAAGAGCTTAATATCTCTGAGTCATTTCACATATTCCGAGATGAAATTAATCTGCATCAGCTAAACGATGAAGGAAAATTGTCTATAACACTCGTTGGCAGCAATGCTCTGGCGAGGTAAGAATTACTGTGAGGCTCTGTAAGTGTGTTCCCCAGTGAAAGTTTTTTGAACAGTTGTTTCCTTGCTCAAAGTTATGTGACTTAATGGGAGGTATTAAAACCAGAGGACTTCAGAATAAAGGAAGTATTGTTTTTCTTCTTTTACTACAAAATATAGCTTCTGCCAATTCTCCAGTTTTATTTTTACAATTCAAATAACATCTTTTAAGTAGAAAGTACATGTAAAATTGATCAAAATTATAACTTTAAATCATTTCAAATATTTTATTACAGGAATCGCACAATAGTCCTATCTATTAATACTGAAAATAGGCAATTGAAAATTAGGAGAAGATAAAAATTGAAACATTCTTAAAAAAGAAGTCTCAAGAGAGAAATGGGAAAATATTTGGAAATAGGCCACAAAAGTCATTTGATCATTTGTTTATTTATTTTGTACTGTAGAAATAGGATGAATTTTTGAAAGTTCATGTAGTTCAAACTCCTGGCACCCAGTGTTATAAATGGCTTTGCTCAAGGCACCACAGGTGGTTAACATAGAGTTCAGAAGAAAGCTTGGCTTTTCTGCCTCCACCAGTAAGCACTTAAGAGTGGCCATTGGCCGGGTGTGGTGGCACATGGCTTTAATCCCATATGAGGTAGGAAGATCATTGAGAATTTGAGGACAGCCTGGGACTACCGAGTAAGTTCCAGGTCAGTATGGGCTAGAGTGAAATCATACCTGTTTGCTGCTTAAGTATGAGGGCCTCTCAGGCTAGAGACTAAAATGTTCAACTCCCCAAAATCTATGTTAAAAAAAAAAAAAAAACTGTGTGTGGCCATGCATGTCTGTAACCTCAGTCTGTGAGGAGGGTGGGGAAAGGAGACTGGAGAATTGCTGTGACTTGCTGACGAACAGCAGCTCCAAGTTGAGAAAGAGACCTTGCCTCAAGGAAATACCCAGTAGAGCAATAAAGAAAGCCTCCATTTACACACAGCATGGACATTTGTTTTCTAATCACATGTCATACAGCACACCAGACAATACTTCATATATACATACATGCAAAAAAGAAAAGAGTAGTTAGCTGGTGAATGAATTTAGAGGTACATGATGACAAAAAAAAAGGATGAATTCCTTGACTATATTTAAACTAACAATCTGGCCCCAAAATGTGCACATCTGGTCCCTGTGGCATAGAACAAAAGAATCACTGGTCTTTGCCTACTTCCACCATCATTCTTCTTTGAACTCAGCATACAAAGGTGCTCTTGTGATGTGTTCCACACAGCTACCAAGTGAAAACTCAAAGGCTGTGTACTTCTATAGTTTAAATCTTCATTCTGCATATAGTTTGTCAACTTGCTAATTGCTGATGACTATTACCAGTGGACTTTGACCTAAAAATACATGAAATAAAACCTTTTCTGTTTAGTAATTTTTAAAGCTAAGCATTTAAGGAAACATATTTAGATATGAATTAATGTATCCTTAGGTAATATCAGTCATGCAATTAGATATAATGAGTTTTATAGCAGTCTGTGCATGTGGGCTGTTTTTACCCCTGTGCTGTTTGAAACAAATGAGATTGTCTTGAGTAATATTTGTCAATGCTGTTGACAAATGGCTGGAAGCTAGTTGTGAGTTATTTTTTTTACTTCAATTGTCACTTACATTACTCAGCTTTCTGTTACTCTAATCAAGTCCCTGGCAAGGCTATTTATGAAGTAAAGAGAGGTTTGTCTTGGCCCACTGTTCTGGAGCTCACATCTGCAATCAGGCCACCACAGAGGTTTGGGTCTATGGTGAGCACATCAGCAAATCTAGGAGCAAAATGGTCACAGGAACAGAGACAAAGAGAACATTGCACACAATTCCCTCTGAGGGCATGTCCTCAGTGATCTAAGGACCTCTCACTAGATCACATCTCTTAAAATTCTCAACACCTACTAATGCTTCAACCTTGAATTCTCATCCTTTTGTATGTTATCCTTTTGGGTAAACTCAAATTATTCACAAACCATAAATATTACTGACAATAATACACTTGTATTAACTTTTTCAAACCAACTCATGCCAGTATACATGGTAGAGACAAGGTGAGAAGCCAAAAGAGTGAACTATGGACCATGTATGTGTTAACCAAAAATAGAAGAAGCATTTTGTAACCAATTAAAGTGGAAAAGGTTATGCTGATTTTGAGGCAGAAATTGTCAACACAGGCTCTGGGATTATTTATGGAGTATAATACTTTTCAAAAATAAGTTGAAATTCTGTTTCATTCACTATCACTCATTTGTTTTTGAACAGTCAGAAAAAACACTTAGTTTTATCTGAACCTTCTTGGCTTTAATAAAAGCTATCTTACCAGTAAAATGATGGTGCGGTTGATATATATAGCTCAGTGTCAGAGGGCTTGCCTAGAATGCAGAGGTCCTGAATTCATTCTTCAGCCCTCCAAATTAATCAATAAATTAATTTAAAAGTGTAGTTTAAAAAAATGATGGTCAAAGTAAGTAAGCCCAATAACATTTGTTTTTACTCTACAGTAACCAGATGTGCATGTCTGGGGACCAGATTTTCAGTTCAAATACTAGCTATTGTGCTCACTAGTCATTTGATCTTGAACACATTTCTTAGCCTCTTTGTGTCTCAGCTTCCCCATTTGTAAAATGAAGATTTTATCGGAACCCATTCCACAGGGTCAGAACACACCTATGTATCTAGCCTGTAGTGGAAACTAATAAATTATAAGTGGGAAGGAATGAAGACATTCTAGGAGTCTTGGGGACATAATTAGTGGAAATGACATGTGAAAAGACATAAAATAAAAGAATATCCTATTTTTCAGAGGCTGTGGCAGTCAGGTTTGCATTGCTGGTAGCAATCACCCAACCAAGAGCAGCTTTTGGGGAAAAAAAGAGGGTTATTTTGGCTTATGTGCCTAAAAGGGAAGCTCCATGATAGCAGGGGAAAATGATGGCATGAGCAGAGAGTGGACACCCCTCCTGGCCAACATCAGGTGGACAACAGGAACAGAGAGCATGTGCCAAACACTGGCAAGGGGAAACTGGCTCTAATACCCATAAGCCTGCCTCCAACCATAGACTGCCTCCAGGAGGCATTAATTCCCAAATCTTCATCAGTTGGGAACCTAGCATTCAGAACACCTAAGGTTATGGGGGACATCTGAATCAAACCACCACAGAGGCCTATAAGTTCCCTCATATTTTTGGCTACTGGGAGAAAATCATTTGTGTAGGAGCAGAGACTAAATTATTCCTAAAGTGAGAAAGCACACCTTAGCCTTTTCTCTTCTTCTCTTTATTTTATAGTGAAGACAAAACTTTGGAATCAGCAGTCGTCAAAGTCATTAACCCGATTGAGCCACGTGATGGCGAGCTGGAGTTCCTGGAGTCTTCCTCTTCCCTTGTGCTGAAAGAACTTCTCCGGGAGGCTCCGGAGCTCATCACCGAGCAGCTGGCTCATGTTCTCAGAGGTGAGCGACATGTCTTCCTAGTAAATACTGGAAGGCTTAATGGAGTGGCTCTCAACCTGTTCATGCAGAAAGAGTGTGATCCATTCTTGGGTTAACAATCCCTTTAAAGACCCCAGGAAGCTTCATCAAAGAGGCGGGGAGTAAAGAGTTTGTTAAAGAGTAGCATTATATTGAATATTAAAAATGTGCATTTAAAAATAGGCACGGAGGGCCTGTGCTGTTTCACTAGACAAGAATATTAAATGGGCCTGCTGCACCTCAGTTGGAAAGCTGGAATAGCTCTTCTAGCTTTTAATAGCTTCCAGAGGAGATTCTTGCCCTGTGACAGTGTGAATGTGAACCAGAATTCCACATACCCATGGCCTTGAAATATCTCCTGATACTTACACATGCTTGGCTTGCACAATACTATTTGGATAGCAAACTATACACCTTTTTTATTTTTTTAATACTGGGTTAGGCCTTTTAGCCCCATCTTGTAACAGATTACATCTTAGTCTGTTTTAAGCACTATACTCACCATACATTGATCCATGGGCTCCATATCCATGAACTCAACTATGGATTGAAAATATTCGTGTTAAATTCTGTCTGTATTGAATATATATAGAGACATTTGTACTTGTTATTCTCTTTAAAATTTTGTATGGGGTATTACAAGTAATCCAGAGATTATTTGACATGTTCAGGAGGATTGCCAGGATGTATGCAAACACTGCACCATTTTACATTTGGATATGGACCACCTACACATTTTGGTATGCTTGGGATTCTAGAATGAATGTCCCAAAGGTACAAAGGAAGGACTATATTCTATTCTCTCTTTCCTCTCTATCAGAGAAGCTCTAAAGAATAGTTTCAAATTAGAAATTGTCAGCCAACTTTAGTGCCACAAAATCACTGTAAGAGTTCAGTTATTTTTGCATGGACATTGTTTTGATTTTTATAGAAAGCTTTCTTTTCTTTCAACAATCCATTTCAGATCTAATAGACACAGATTCTTCTCAGAATACAGGAAAGTAAAGGGAGGAAACAGACTAAAAGAATTGGAAAGGGGGAAGCCCAAGGTCATGTTGACTCAACTCTTTTCGGACCTTTCCTTTCCTTCTTCAGTCTACCATAATTTGCAGGAAAAGTGTCCAAGAGTTATATTGTTCTTCTAAAGATTTTAAAACTAATGGCCATAATAAATCTGTCTTAAATATTTTTATGACAATGGATATCTGTAAAAATGATCTGTAGGAAGTGGTATTGTTAGCTAACCTAAACAAGATAATCATTTCTCTTTAAAGGAACCAGGAATCATAGCTGAGGGGCAAGTCCTGTGGCAGTGCAAATGGTGGTTCAGACAAGCACAAGAGAATATTTTCCTTACATGTCTTGCAAACTGAGTTTCGTTTGTTATTTAAAAAACTTATGTGTTATTTAGTAGGAAAGACTGGCAATTCATAGCTTGATGTCATGATTTTTTAATAAATATTAAAACAATACAAAACTGTATTTGAGATAAAGGCACAACTTGGCTCATGATGGTGACCCTGCTCAGTGTTAGAGAGTTAGAAGGAATGCACTTTTCAATCAATTCTTAAGCCACAGAGCTACTGTAAAGGGTCTGGTTTCTGTCTGAACCCTCTCATGAGTGGTATTGGCATGCTGGCAGACTATGATCAATATTTCCTTGTCACTTCGCATTTGGAGTATGAGAGGATGAAGTCTCTGAAGGCTGTCACTAGACATGTGATCCTAAGGGAGCCAGATGCCCTGAAGTCTTGGAGAGAGAAGACAGACAGGGGATATGATAGTGGAAAGAGAGTCCTGGAGACCAGGAACCACAAAGCATGTGTATGTTTACATTTATGCTTCTATGTGGAGAAGAGATGGAACATACATGAACAATTTTAGCAAGCAGAAGTTAAGTTCTTCATAAAGAACTGGACTAGAAGTTCAGAGGCAAAAGTATTTGAGAGAATCTTTAGTAAAGATACAAAAAAAAATTGAGTCAAATTTTGCTGTATTCACTGAAATGAAACTTAGATTTCATGGTTTTCCAATCATATTGTAACACCAAGTCAAAAACATTATTTTTCTCTATTTCTACAAGCAGTGTTAGCCTTTTTTTTTTTATTTTCATAGCATGAATAGTTCTCTCAAAAACTCCTCTTTATTAGCAACTATAATGTTACTTTTTATTTTGGGCTACTGTAATAGTCATTAATTTCATACACTTTTTTGGGCATGTGTTCATGTATTTTTCTAGGTCTAAAAAATTAAAAATAATTTTTAAATGCAAAAATTTTATGTATATTTTTGGCTGAAGAAACTTCTGTTTCAGATGTCATGAAACTAGATATTTATGTCTGTGACCTAGATGAAGCTTTAAAAGACCATATCACAATATATGATTATAAACTTTGTACCAAAAAAATCCAAATTTATTATAAGCTACATGCTACATGAATTTGATTACCCTTTGCATTTAATTCTCATTGTATCTCTGAACATATCACACTGAGGCATGCTGGTATGTTAGAAGTGGGTTTCAGGTGGAGTAGGAAATTGTTCCTGGGTTCATGGAGAAGGCCTTGCAAATACTTTTTTGCTCTGGATGCTGGAAGAAAAACCATCAACTCATTTTCAACTTGTTCATTAATGTGCAAATTATTCCCCTGCTTTTGAGACCACGTCTCCTTTCTTACACAAACTAGTCTGGAGCTCATGGCTATTCCCTGCCCCTAGTGCAGCTACTACAGTCAGGTACTACCACACCAGATAGCCAGTTCTTCATTACAGGCATGTGCCACCACACCTGACAGCCAGTTCTTCATTTGGCTTGTATTTCACCTCTTTCTCCTCAGCTCAACTTCTAAGTTTTGAAGTGCCTGGGATTTTGTTCTGGTCAGTTTTTGTTCCGCATACCATCTGTCCCCTCTTCCACAAAGCTCCCTGTGCCATGGCAGGCATGTTGGTTGTCTGATTTAGTGTTGAATCCTCTGTAGCCTCTGGATTCCTGCTTTTATGGATTTTGATTGATCACTGTGTCTGTTACCATTGCCCTGGAGCTGGTTGTCAGGCTGGCAGTAAGTGCAGTATTAATGATGATGCTTCCTCTGCAGTTTCCCCTGTACCTTGGCAGATATGGTAGAAATGGCATGTCTTGTGGTGGGCAGTCAGATTTCTTCTTGTTTTATCAATGGATCTTGGTTTTCAATTTTCTCTGCCTTCTGTAAAGCAAAGCAGATTCTCCAACCAACAGTGAGAGCAGCTTGGGTTCAAGGGGATGTGCAAAGTTATTTGAGAGACTTTTTGGTGTGCAAGCCAACTCTTGTTCTGCAGAGAGCAGTGGAGGCTTCTCTCTGAAGTCTATGAGTTTCCTCACCATGGGATTCTGACTTGGTTTCCAGTACCAGATTCTCTCCCACTGAGTGGGCCTCACATCCAATAAAAGAACAGTCAGTTACCCACAGGGGCTGTGAGCCACTATTGCACAAGTGTGTACTTCTTGTCTGGCTGGTTAACTTTGTAGCCTGCAGGGTTCCCTGCTTATTCATGTTGTTGGTGGCCATTTTCCTCCAGTGTCTAAAGGGTTTTCTAGTACTATGAGGGCTATCCAGCAGCGAGTTAGTTTTCCTTTTGATTCCAGCATGGTATTCAGATGTGCTGTGACTGTAGCCTGTACTGTCTTCCACAATAGGGTCTTATCTTCGAGCTCTGACAGGTAATCAAGTGTTTTGGCAATGGCCTACATTGTTTTGAGGACCTCAAGGGCCTCTCTGCCAAAAATCTCACTTCAGGGGCAAGCCAATTCTGGGCCTTGGATTTAGAGTCCAGAATTCATGGTTTTAAGGTTGAGCTTTCCCATCTTCTGTCTGAACTGTCCCCCCCCCCCCATCACTATTAATTGGTGGTTATATCTTATAGAATGCTAGTCTGAATGAGGGCTTCATGGAACTGATTCATATTTTCTTAACTTTAGTGTAATTCTCTTCCCACCCTCCCTACTCATTCCTCTAAGCTCTTCCCACCCACCAATATTCTATCCCTCCCCTAACATGCCAAGTAACTCCTCTTCTCCTCTCTTCCTGTTTCTTCTCTCTCCTGATCTCATTCTGGTTTTATGACCATATTCGTGGGGCTTACTAACATTTTCACTTATTCCAATTGATACCAGTTAGGAACCACAAATGAGAGAGAGTACATGCAGTATTTAGCTTTCTGTGCTTGAGTGACCTCACTTAGAATTTTCCAACGCCATCCATCTTCCTGTAAATTTCATTATTTCATTTTCCTTTCTGCTGAGTGGAATTCTATTATGTATATGTACCACATCTTCATTATCCATTCATCAGTTAATGGGCAACTGGGCTGATTCCAATTCCTAGCTATTATGAATAGAACCACAATAAATATGACCAAGAAAGCATCTCTGTAGTAAAGAGTGGAGTCTTGGCCTGGAAAGATTGCTTAGCAGTTAAGGCGCTTGCCTGCAAAGTCTAAGGACCCATGTTTGACTCTCCAGATTCCATGTAAGCCAGATGCACAAGGTGACACAAGTGCACAAGGTCGTACATGTGCACACGGTAGTACATGCATCTGGAGTTCGATTGCAGTGGCTGGAGGCCCTCACATACAAATTTTCTCTCTCTCTCTCTCTCTCTCTCTCTCTCACACACACACACACACATACACACACACACACACATTACCCAAGAAACAGTGGAGCCTTTAGGGTTTATGCCCAGGAGTAATATAGCTGGATCAAATGGTAGATCTATTTTATCTTCTTCAGGAGTCTCCATACTGATTTCCACAGTGGTTGTACAAATTTACACTCCCTTCTGCAGTGAGTGAGGGTTCCTTTCCCCACAGTCTCACCTGCATGTATTGTCTTTTGATTTTCTTTCCATTTTTATTTGTATTTATATCAGTTAGTCCCTGTGCTATAGTGAGAGACTGTGCCTCAGGGTATTTCTACAACCCCTTTTTCCACATTGCTCCCTGGGCCACAGCAGGCCTGTTGGCAATCTTATTTAGTATTGAGTACTCTGTAGTCTCTGGATTTCTGCTTTGATAAGTTGTAATTGATCACTGTGTCTGTCACCATTGCCTTGGAACTGGTTGTCAGGCTAGCAGTAAGAGTAGTATTCATGTTGCCACTTCTTCTTCTGGGCCCTGGCAGATTTGGTAGAGGCGGCATGTTTTATGGTGGGCAGTCAGCTTGGTTATTTTATTTTGGTGTTTTCAAGGTAGGGTCTTGCTCTAGCTCAGGCTAACCTAGAATTCACTCTATGGTCTCATGGTGATCCTTCTACCTCTGCCTCCCAAGGGCTGACATTAAAGCATGAGCCACCACACCTAGCTGGCTTTGATTTTTTGATGAATGCTATCCTGACTAGAGTGAGATGAAGTCAAAGGTTTTTCTTTTAAACATTTTTTATTTATTTGAGCGAGTGAAAGAGGCAGAGAGAGAGAGAGAGAGAGAGAGAATGGGTGCGCCAGGGTCTCCACCACTGCAAACTCCAGATGCATGTGCTCCCTTGTGCATCTGGCTAATGTGGGTCCTGGAGAGTCAAACCGGGATCCTTTGGCTTTGCAGGCAAATGCCTTAACTGCTAAGCCATCTCTCCAGCCCCATAAGGTTGTTTTGATTTGCATTTCTCTGATGACTAAAGATGGTGAACACCTCTTTAAGTATGTAATGGCCATTTGTATTTCTTCCTTTGAGAATTCTCTGTTCAAATCTCTGCCACATTTTTTGATTGGGTTGATTTTTTTTATTGTTTATCTTTTTAGTTCTTTGTAGATTCTAGATATTAGAGCTTTGTCAGAGGCATAGCTGGTGAAGATTTACTCACATTTTTTAGGATGTCTATCGACTGTTGATGATTGGCTTGTCTGTACAGTAGAATTTAGGTTTCATGAGGTCCCTGTGGTTGAGGGTTCATCTAATTTCTTGTGCTAGTGGGGTCTTATTCAGGAAGTCTTTCCCTATACCTATATTGTAGAGTGTTCTCTCTGATATTTTCTTCTGGTTGTTTTAGAGTTTCAGGTCTTATATTGAGGTTTTTAGTCCATTTAGGGTTGACTTTTGTGCAGAGTGAGAGAAGTGGGCCTAATTTTATTCTTCTAAAGGTGGTTATCCAGTTTCTCCAGTACCATTTGTTGACAATATTGTCGTCTTTTCTCCAGTATGTATTTTTTGCCCCTTTATCAAAGATCAGGTAGCTGTAATTGCTTGAATTTAGAGATGCGTTTTTTATTTTATTCCATTGATCTGTGTGTCTGTTCTTTGCATTAATCTTTTTGGAAAGATTCACTATGTCAATATTCCCAACTCTTCTATGCACACTGGTATTTTCTTCTAAATATGGGAGATAAATATTCAAATTAAACCATATTTGACTCTTCTTAGTCCTACAACTTACCATTATAACTAGCTATCAAACTATTTCCATTATGGATGGTATACTATTTTATTCACACAATGATTTAGAACCCGATTACTTTTGATGTTGTTAAAAGATCATTTATAGGGGCTGGAGAGCTAGTTCAGTGGTTAAGGAAAAGCTTAATGACCCGTTTTATACCAGCAATGAGAAAGGTAACTAATATTCTATTGAAGACCCCTTAGAGCATCTTTATAATAAGCTTGTCCATATTGTATTCCTTGTGGCCAGCATCCCCATCTCTATAAAATAGGTAGTCTTTTTCTTCATTCTTTCCTGTGGAGAACATAAAATAAGGGCCATTGGAAGTAACTTCCTCTTTGAAGTGTTTTCCAGTGGCACAAATCACATAAATCAAATATTCCACACAGATGATTCCATATATACCAGGAAATCTGGTATTCAAGATGGCACTTTACATTCAAGACACTTCACCTCATGTTTCTTTGCCTCACAGCCTCATGTTTGGGTGCCCCATGCAGTATATAGATCCTAAATCCTCAGTGTGTTAGGTGAAAACTTGCGGAGTGTAATAAACATGCTGCTGAAGATCTGGAACAGGGGAAGAAACTACCACTCCTTTTGAACCTTTGGGTGATACAACTGACACCTCTGGTCCTGATAACATATGCCAGCTTGACTTGGGCAGATGCATAGCAATTGCAGTTTTTCTCACAATCCCAACTATGCAGATTTCAGCCCTGGACACCTTGCCTATATTCCTATTGCAAGGACACAGCCTTTGTCCACAGCTCTCCTCTGACTGTTCCTGGTGCTAGGATACAGTCTTTGTCCACAGCTCCCCTCTGACTGTTCCTGGTGCTGGGATACAGTCTTTTTCCACAGCTCCCCTCTGACTGTTCCTGGTGCTAGGACACAGCCTTTGTCCATATCTCCCCTCTGACTGTTCCTGGTGCTAGGACACAGTCTTTGTCCACATCTCCCCTCTGACTGTTCCTGGAGCTGGGACACAGCCTTTGTCCACATCTCTCCTCTGACTGTTCCTGGAGCTGGGACACAGCCTTTGTCCACATCTCTCCTCTGACTGTTCCTGGAGCTAAGACACAGCCTTTGTCCACATCTCCCCTCTGACTGTTCCTGGTGCTAGAACACAGTCTTTGTTCACATCTCCCCTCTGACTGTTCCTGGTGCTAGGACACAGCCTTTGTCCATATCTCCCCTCTGACTGCTGGTGCTAGGACACAGCCTTTGTCCATAGCTCTCCTCTGACTGTTCCTGGAGCTGGGACACAGCCTTTGTCCACATCTCTCCTCTGACTGTTCCTGGAGCTGGGACACAGCCTTTGTCCACATCTCCCCTCTGACTGTTCCTGGAGCTAAGACACAGCCTTTGTCCACATCTCTGCTCTGACTATTCCTGGAGCTGGGACACAGCCTTTGTCCACATCTCTCCTCTGACTGTTCCTGGAGCTGGGACACAGCCTTTGTCCACATCTCCCCTCTGACTGTTCCTGGAGCTAAGACACAGCCCTTGTCCACATCTCCCCTCTGACTGTTCCTGGTGCTAGAACACAGTCTTTGTCCACAGCTCCCCTCTGACTGTTCCTGGTGCTAGGACACAGCCTTTGTCCACAGCTCCCCTCTGACTGTTCCTGGTGCTAGGACACAGCCTTTGTCCATATCTCCCCTCTCACTGTTCCTGGTGCTAGGACACAGCCTTTGTCCATATCTCCCCTCTCACTGTTCCTGGTGCTAGGATACAGTCTTTGTCCATATCTCCCCTCTGACTGTTCCTGGTGCTAGGACACAGTCTTTGTCCACATCTCCCCTCTGACTGTTCCTGGTGCTAGGACACAGTCTTTGTTCACATCTCCCCTCTGACTGTTCCTGGTGCTAGGACACAGCCTTTGTCCATATCTCCCCTCTGACTGCTGGTGCTAGGACACAGCCTTTGTCCATAGCTCTCCTCTGACTGTTCCTGGAGCTGGGACACAGCCTTTGTCCACATCTCTCCTCTGACTGTTCCTGGAGCTAAGACACTGCCTTTGTCCACATCTCCCCTCTGACTGTTCCTGGTGCTAGGACACAGCCTTTGTCCACATCTCCCCTCTGACTGTTCCTGGAGCTGGGATACAGCCTTTGTCCACATCTCTTCTCTGACTGTTCCTGGAGCTAAGACACAGCCTTTGTCCACATCTCCCCTCTGACTGTTCCTGGTGCTAGAACACAGTCTTTGTTCACATCTCCCCTCTGACTGTTCCTGGTGCTAGGACACAGCCTTTGTCCACAGCTTCCCTCTGACTGTTCCTGGTGCTAGGACACAGCCTTTGTCCATATCTCCCCTCTGACTGTTCCTGGTGCTAGGACACAGCCTTTGTCCATATCTCCCCTCTCACTGTTCCTGGTGCTAGGATACAGTCTTTGTCCACAGCTCCCATCTGACTTTTCCTGGTGCTCGGATGCAGCCTTTGTTCATAGCCCCCCTCTGACTATTGTTACCCTTTGGGCAAGCTTCTTTCTCAGTCACTTGTTCTTCGGCTTTGTGAAGCTCCTTCATTCTTTCTTAAGAGTTCATGTCACAGCAAGAACCTGCTTTTCCTCCTCTTCAGCACCCTCCATGGTTTTAAGTAGAAGAAGGGTATATTTTCTTAAACTAAAGCTTCTTTTAATAGTTACCTACTGTTGTCATTGTAAGGACATCAAAGCTTAGACATTTCAAGATACATATATACTTTCATTTGGAAACACACATATTCATACAGCATTACTCTCTTAATCATGTAAGAAATTATTTGTATAAGGAACCAAAGTGCTTATGCAGATATCATAAGTGACCTTGGTTCTCTAATGTTGATCTACTTTTTGTCTTCTTCCTTCCCCACCTAACTTTGTTATTGCCATGTGGTACATTTTTCTTTCTCTTCCCCCTTTTTTTCCTTTCCACTTCCTCTCCTTTTCTGGATCTTTCCATCCATTTTTATATGGAAGACCTTTCTTATTATTTTCAAGCCTGCTCAACCTGAACATATCTAATGGTCATCTGGCATAAATTTTGTGCTTGGTAATATTCTGGATTGATGCCAAAGTCAAATGGTTAAAGACCCACCAGACTGCTCAACCTGTGTTCTTTTATTGTCCCAGAGACATAGCCTAGGGGACTGCTGCCAATTTTGAGATCCATTAAATTGCCATGCCATCACTTTGGGGTTTGTGTGAGTATTCATGTGTATTGGCGTGTGTGTGTGTGTGTGTGTGTGTGTGTGTTCCAAGGACCATCTAGCAGTGAGATTTCAGCCACTGATTACCAACCATGCTTCTAGCAAGTTCACATCATGCCCAACGGCTTTTCATGTTTGTTTGCACATGGCCTTGACAACAGCCACCAGTTGATAGAACGGAACAGATAATAATAGTTGTTCTTGATTTAGGACCAAGTGGAGACCTGTACCTTGTGCTGCACAAAGCAGACTCTCTTTCCTACTGTCAATTCTGTCTGACCATTAATAAAGAGTAGTTGCTTTCTGTTTTAGTAGCCTGGATTAACAGCTTCAAAATGAGCCTTTTAAGGTTGTCAAACTCAGCCATATATTTTTTTGTTTATTATTTTTGTTTTCCTTTTCTTGCCTAAAGAGTGATCATGATTACAAAATCTAAAGGCCTGTTTTTCTTAGGAAGATATTTAACATAGGAAAAAGGAATTGTCATTTCTTCCAGATACAAAATCAAAATAACTATTCAAGTTCCAAGTATTCTCCCACACAAAAGATAAGCATTACCTTTAAATTCAGACATTTTAAATTTATAAGAATTGGAAACACTTGAATAAAATGCTTTTTTTATACCTTTGCCAACAAGATGTGAATTATGTTATATGCCTTTTTTTTCACTTTTCTCTTTTCCAACTCCCTCCACTCTGTTATTCATACTTTAATATTTTTGTTTCAGAATAAAAAAAAAATCAATCCTGGGAAAAACACAAAAGAGATTTAAGTTCCTTCTTTTTTGCTGAGAATTCTTCATGCAGACTTCACCTTCTCTGTGTGACTGTTTTCCCAAAACAGCTCTGACACACATACATCCTCCGTGATATTAATACACTGCAGTTGCTTTTGGCAAGAGGCCCTTCATAGCTTCATTCTTCAGAATCAGGAATACTGTGGCTGACTTTTTCCTAATGGAATGAAACATTTGCTACTGTTTTGCCCTAATTGCTTTCTTTGTTGCCTGCTATCAATTCTGTCAGGTTATGGTTAGCTAGGATATTTTGGGGTACAAGCTTATGGGTTATTTTCTTTCATTTTGCAGAACTTGCTACAAGTTAAGTCAATTCCCATCTAGAAAACAGGTTTGAATGTACTAACAGGTGTTTTTAGCTGCTGTCATTCCTGAAACTGATACTTAACTAAGTATGCCTCTACTAAATGGGTTTCATTTTTATGTTTATTATTAGAGTTTCATCATGAAATTTTCATACACCCATATAATGGATTTATTATATTCACCCATATCACCCTCTCTTGTTCATTTCTACCACTGTTCTCATTCTTCATCCTAACTACTTCTCTTGCTCTAGTGTCTTTTTTGTTTTGCTTTGTTCTGGTTTTGTGACCCAGTGAGTTTTAAAAGGGTTGTTTATAGGATCACAGATAAGGGATTGTTTACAGGGGCATGGACTCCATACAAGGGGCTGTGCCACTGAAGACAGTGTCTCTTCCTCCTCCAGTAACCATTAAGTGCCTGTAGACATTCAAGAAGCAGTGGAGCCTTGTGAGTCCTCCCCTTTAACTATACTTATTTCCCTCTAAGACCTCAGGGAGAGGCAGGGCCCAATGGGTCCTCTGTCTGACCTCATGACTGCATGTTGATAGGTCCAATCTTGTGTAGGTCTTGTACTGGTGATCACAACTGCTATGATATCAAGAGTGTAATGAGATACCATGCTCTGCAGACAACTTTCCACCTCACTCCACTCTTTCCCCTGGCTGTTACATTCTTTTTGCCTCTTGTTCCGTGATTCTCCCTGCTCCTTGGAGGGACTGATGGAGATGCTTCCTTTAGGGCTGAGTACTGAACAATCACTTATTCACAGTACTTTGAGCAGGTAAGGAGTTTCTGCAATAACCACCAGCCATGGCCAAAAGCTCCTCTGGCCAGAGTTGATGACTAACTTATGAGTATAAGCACAATTATTATTATTTTTGTTATTTTTGCATATGTATGTTTGTGTGTAATGTATGTGTACATACATGTTTGTATGCGTGTGCAGGTGCACATACACATGTGTATGTAAGAGTGTGGAGGCCAGAAATCATTGATGGGTGTCTTCTTTAATTGTTTTCTGCCTTGTTTATTGAGACAAAGTCACTCAGTGAGCCTAAAGCTTGCTGATTCCACTACTTTACCTAGACAGTTTGTTCTGGGAATCCACCTGTCTCTCCCTCCAAGAACTAGGATTGTAGGTGTATAGTGTTCACTTGAGTGTTGGGTATCTGAACTCAGTCCCCAAGCTTGCATGACAAACACTTCACTGAACAAGTCATTATCCTAACCAATAAATGAAATTATTTAGAGGGTAATTTGATGGTCACACCATGACTAGTTTGCAAAACTACAGCAGTAGCTTCTCAACTTATGCCATGACCTTCCCAGCCATGGGCTTTTGACAAGGTTTACAGTGCAAGATATAGATTCCCTTCTGTGGAGCAAGCCTCGACTCTAATCAGAAAATGGTTGGTTACCCCCATTACTGACTTGCCACTATTGCACCATTGCACTTCTTACCTGGAAGTTGATAGTGCACCACTCAGGACCATAACTGAGTGAGACTTTTGATGACAATTCACTCTCAGCACCCTCCATAACACACTTCTGCACTATGAGAGCTAGCCATTAGAGAAGAAGCTTCCCTCTCAGTTCCTTGATTTCTCTATACCTTGCAACCAGAGTATGTTGAGTCTTCAGCAATAGGGTCTTATCATCCAGTTCTGGTGGGTAACCAATATCAGTGGCAATAGCCTATATTTTGAGGGACCTCTGAAGCCACCATGACCAATCAGTCATTGAGAGTTAAGATACTCTTGGCAGTGAGATGGGATTTATATTTGATAACCCATGGCTTCTGGCCACTTCTTTGTCCATTCACAAAGATGACTTCTGTTTAAACAAGTGTGTGTGTTCATGCTTGTTCCATGTTGCACTCAGCTTCATGTTGCTACTGGAAAATGCCCAACAAAGAGCAGCTTGTGGGGAGAGAGGATTTATTTTGGCTGAGGACTCGAGGGGAAGCTCCCTGGTAGTAGGGGAAAATGATGGCATGATAAGAGGGTGGACATCATCTCCTGGTCAATATCGAATGGACAATAGCAGTAGGAGAGTATGC
Organism: Dipus sagitta; assembly: GCA_036346955.1. NCBI lineage: Eukaryota > Metazoa > Chordata > Mammalia > Rodentia > Dipodidae > Dipus > Dipus sagitta. The sequence continues at coordinate 67,197,482 of CM070770.1, read as the reverse complement.
CAAATGCTGACAAGAGGAAACTGGCTATAACACCCATAAGCCCACCCCCAACAATACTTCACCTCCAGAAGGAACCAATACCCAAATTGTCACCAGCTGGGGACATAGCATTTAGAACACATAAGATTATGGGGGGATACTTGGATCAAACCACTGTATTCCACTCTTGACCCTTATAAACTGATAACCATACATGATATAAAATGCAGTACATTCAGTCCAAATTTAAAAGTCCCCAGAATCCAAGATCTTTGAACTGAGCCATAACACACACATACACACAAAAATCCCATAATGACACAAGATAAACATTCATGCAGCAAAAGATGGCATTGGGCATAAAAAGGGAAAATTGAACCAATATGTCAAACTCTGTAGGTCCAAGTCTGGCAACTCTAACCATTGGCAAGTCTCCAAGTCTGATAATTCTAACCATTGACAAGTCTCTGGAGTTCTAATTCTGCCCCTCCAGCTCAGCTGCACACAGTCCCAGAAAACTTCATCTGGTGCCAGCAGTTCTCCTTGGCAGCCATCCCATAGTCATGGCATCTCCACTGGGTCTCCCCTGTAACCCATGGCTTCATCAGGTTTCCACACAGGTAAAGTCTGCTTCACATTGCCCATGGCTATTTCCAAAAAAGAAAAAAAAATGTGTAGCAAATTCAATGACGATATCTTTCCTTCATGTTATACTCCATTGTACCAGGTGTGCTACCAATATGTTAATACTGGGGGAAAATAAATCCAACTTTGAAGAGCAGGATATTCCTTCAACATTCAGGTCCCTTACTTCAAAAGAGTCTGCATTTTTCCGCTGTCCCAGTGCAGATCAGCTGGCCCAATCTCAATAACTGCAATTTCTCAAACAATTGCAGCTGAACGGGCAACAGTTTCAGTCCAAAGATTTTATTTCTTTCTGTGTTTATATGCAATTGCATATATAAATTATATAAATTGCATTTATATGCAATGCAACCCAGCACAAATTCCCAGGACAGGGCATAACAGCAAGCCTCTCACACAAACTGCCTCTAGCCTAGTCCAGGCAAAGCTGTTTCTTCCCCTTATCAGCCAAGTGCATTCAGGTCTTTCAACTCTGATCAGAATAGTTCATCAAGCTATACTTGCAGTACAGTACGGCAAGGTGTCTCTTAGCCAAAGGTTTCACATCCTTCCACATTCCTCCCTCAAATCAGTCCCCAAAAGGCCAAAAGCCACACAGGTTTCTCGCAGTAACACCCCATTCCCCTGGTACCAATTTATCGTTGTAGTCAGATTTGCATTGCTGTTAGATAACACATGACAAAGAGCAGCTTGTGGGAGGTAAGGGTTTATTTTGGCTTACAGACTATAGGGGAAGCTCCATGATGGCAGGGGGAAATTATGGCATAAGCAGAGGGTGGGCATCACCTCCTGGTCAACATCAGGTAGACAACAGCAGCAGAAGATTGTGCCAAGCAATGGCAACGGTAAGCTGGCTATGATGCACATAAGCCCAACCCCAACAATACACCACCTCTAGTTGGTTCCAATTCCCAAACTGCCACTCGCAGTTTATTTGCTTATGAGAGAAAGAGAGAATGGGCATGCCAGGGTCTCTAGCCCCTGCAAATGAACTCTAGATGCATGTGCCACCTTATACATCTAGCTTTATATGGGTACTGGGGGATTGAAACTGGGTCCTTAGGCTTCACAGACAAGTGCCTTAAATGCTAAGCCATCTCTCCAGCCCTTTCTTAACTATTCTCACCATGGTATGATAGAATCTCAAAACAGTTTTAATGTACATTTCTCTAATGGTTAAGGACATTGAACACTTATTAAAATATTTGTTGGCCATTGGAATTTCTCCTTTTAATATTATTATTGTTTATTGACAAGTCCATAAATATAGACAATAAACCATGATAATTACCTCCCCCACTTTCTGCTTCACAGATCCACTCTCTATCACATCCCCTCCCCCTTTTCAATTAGTGTCTCTTTTATTTTGATGTCATCATCTTTTCCTCATAGTATGAGGATTTTGTGTATGTAGTGTCAGGTACTGCGAGGTCATAGATATCCAGGCCATTTCATGTCTGGAAGAATGCATTGTAAGGAGCCCTATCCTTCTTTTGGCTCTTACATTCTTCCTGTTACCTCTTTCTCCATGGACCCAGAGCCTTGGAAGGTGTGATAGAGATGTCTCGATGCTGAACACTCCTTTGTCACTTTTGCTTAGCACTGTTGTGCCTTTTGAGTCACCCCAGTAGTCACCACTGCCAGAAAAGAGAAGCTTCTCTAACCAAAAGTAAGAGTAGCATTAATATATGGGTATGAACATTTGGAAAAGTGGGCTGGAAAGGTGACTTAGCTGTTAAAACATTTTCAGGCAAAGCCAAATGACCCAGGTTCAGTTCCCCAGTACCCACATAAAGCCAGATGCACAAGGTCCTGGCATGCCTATATTCTTTCTCTCAAATAAGTAAAAAAAATAAATATTTTTTTTAAAAAAGAAAAGTGCCTACAGGGCAGTTTGGTGAGCATAATATAAGCATTTAGCCAGACAACAGCAGGAGATGCACTCCTAGGGCTTGTGACCTCTCCTGCCATAAGCTTTTGACTAGGTTTTCAGTACCAAGCCTGTAATCCCTCCCATGGAGCAGGCCAGCAGTCCAATTAGAGAGAAATTGGTTTCTCCCATAACATCCATGCCACTCTTGTACCAGTTGGGTCATTTGGCCTGGCTGGCCAAACTTAAGGCTTGCAGTGTCCACAGTAGTTTATCACTGCTGATAACTTCTGTCTCCCATAGGGTTGCATGCACCATAGGTTTTTCCAGCTTTCTGTCAGCTGATCTACAGGGAGGAAGTTTTCAGCTCAGCTCCAGCAAGATTTCTCAATAACCTTGCAACAAATATATGGAAGCTTCAACAATAGGTTTTACCAACTGTTTCTATTTCTAGTGGGAAACCAAGAGCCTTGGCAATGGCCTCTAATGTTTTGGGGGCATCAGAGATTTCTCTGGCCAACAACTTACAGGAAGGTATATCATCCCTGGTGCTGAAAATTTTCTAGTAACAGTCTATGGCTTCTGGGTGCACTGTGATCCAAAGACGTAGATTTCCATATGGTTTATTCATTATATCTTAAATTTTGATTAACCCTCCTCCAACCCTTCCTTTACTTCACTTTACCTAAGTGAGGTCAGTCACTTCCCTTGACCTCACTTAAGTCATTCCACCCCCAGTCATCAGTTCATCTACTTACATATATACAATACCATCTCCTTAAGTCCTCCCCTTTCCTCCCTCCCTTATAGCCCCTTTCTAGCCTACTGGCCTCTGCTATCTATTTTTATTCCAATTTGCATACAAGTCTAAACATTTGTAGCTAGGCCTGGGTTACCTCACTTAGTATAATCTTTTCCACATCCATCCATTGCCCTGCAAATTTCATAATTTTCATTGTCTTTAGCATTGAATAGAACTCTATTGTATAAATGTAACACATCTTTATTATCCATTCATCATATAAGGGACATGTAGGCTGATTGCACTTCCTAGCTATTGTGAATAGAGTGGCAATAAACATGGGTGAGCAAGTATCTCTATGGTAGTGAGAAGAGTCCTTAGGATGTATGCCTAGGAGTGGAATAGCTAGGTCATATAGCAAATCTGTTTTTAGCTGTCTCAGGAACCTGCACACTGGTTTCCACATTTTCTGTACCAGTTTACATTCCCACCAATAGGGTTCTTCTTTTGCCACATCTTCATTAGTATTTATTGTCATTTGTTTTCTTGATGATAGCTATTTTGACAGGAGCAAGATGGAATCTCAAAGTAGTTTTAATCTGCATTTCCCTGGTGGTTAAGGATGTAGAACATTTTTGTAGATATTTACATGCCATCTATATTTCTTCTTTTGAGAACTCTGTTTAGTTCCATAGCCCATTAAAATTTTTTTTCTCTTATATTTATTCAAGAGGGGGGGGAGGTAGAGAAACAGAAAGAGAATAGGCATGCCAGGGCCTTTAGCCTCTGAAACGAATTTCAGACATGTGCACCTTCTTGTACACATGTGTAACATTGCATACTTGCATCACTGTGTGTCTGGCTTATGTGGGACCTAAGGGTTCAAGCATGAGTTCTTAGGCTTTGGAGGCAAGCAACTTAACAGCTAATCCATCTCTCCAGCTCTCCATAGCCCCCCCCCCTTTTTATAAACATTGGGTTGTTTGATTTCTTATTATTTCAGGTTTTGAATTATTTTTATATCCTGGATGTTATGCCTCTGTCAGATGTATAGCTGGCAAAGATTTTATCCTATTCTGTAGGTTGCATTTTGTTCTGTTCACATTGTCCTTTGCTACACAAACTTTTTTTTTTAATTTCATGAAGTTCCAGTGGTTGATTAGTAGTTTTATTTTCTGAGAAACTGGGGTTATATTCAGAAAGTCATTCCCTTTGTCAGTATGTTGAAGGGATTCCCTTACTTTTTTCTCAAGAAGTTTGAGAGTTTCAGGTCTTATATTCAGGTCCCTGATCCATTTGAGCTTGATTTTTGTGCGTGGAGAGAGATAAAGTTCTCTTTTCATCCTTCTACATATAGATATCCAGTTTTCCCACACCATTTGTTAATGAGGCTATCTTCTCCAATGAATATTTTTAGCATTTTTATCAAAAATCTGATGGCTATAGCTGCCTGGATTTATATCTTAGTTTTCTATTATTTTCCATTGGTCCACGTGTCTGTCTTTATGCCATGTCCAAACTGTTTTGTTTACTATGGCTCTTAAATATAGCTTAAAATCAGGTATGGTGATACCACCAGCCTTTCATTGCTCAAAATTGTTTTGGCTATTTGAGGTTTTTTGTGCTTCCAAATGAATTTTAGAATTGTTTTTTCTATTTCTGTGAGGAATGTCATTGGAATTTTGATGAAGATTGCATTCAATGTGTAGATTGCTTTTGGTAAGATTGACATTTTTCACAATATTGATGTTTCCACCCCAAGATCATCGGCTGTTTCTCCATTTCTTAGTGCCTTCTGCAATTCTCTCTTGAGTGTTTTAAAGTTTTCATTGTAGAGATTCTTCACTTCCTTGGTTAGGTTTATTCCAAGGTACTTTATTTATTTATTTATTTATTTATTGGCAATTGTGAATGGGAGTGAGTCACTGATTTCATCCTCAGCATGTTTGTTGATAGAATATAGGAAGGCTATTGATTTCTGTGTGGGAACCTGCCCCTAAGAATGACAGAAGACAAAGTCACTATAAGTCAGGAAATGTCAAAAGCCACAAAAGTCAACCCCCAAGTACAGCTTATTTAAAAATGGTAAATCTGACCATCAATCAAGACTAACACATAACCTGCCCTGACATGGAAGGTGAAATGAGCACTTTACTGCAGGTCTATAAACCAGGATTTTGGGCAAGTATTGACCCAGTGTAAACAGGCCATTACATTTTGGAATGGCTTCCAGACTCACCTATGCTGCATGCTCACCTGGGTCCCTCTTTATTGTGTTTTGGGCTTGGCTGGGCTGGCTGAGTCAGTGGATTCACTGTTCTCATTGGCTCTGCTGGATGCTGTGTACCTGAGTTCCATTCCTCAGGTCTCCAGTCGTTCCCCATGCTGGTGGCTGGGGGAGAGGAGGCTGTGTAGAGTGCCTGAAGCCATAGATGTCCAGCTTGTCCCTGTGATCCTCTTCCTTAGGAGCCACTGTGCTCGTCCCTGCTGTCCTCTCCCTCAGATTTCTGGAATCTGTGAGGAGGCTGGTATGAGTGGAGAGTCCATGCACCTGGTTTTATACACATGTAGCTCTTCCAAGCAGACCACCAGAGCAGAGCCAAGGCCAGAGCTCATTCTATCTGCTTATGTGGATGCTAGAAGCTCTGGGTTTCTCCTGCTTTTCTGCTGTGATTGATAATTCTTTATACACCTTCATTTTTGGTAGAAGAGTGTAATGTGGTGTTTTTCTGCTTTATTTCCCACCCCATCCCAAGGGCTTTGGTGTGGCTACTGTACCACCATCTTAACCAGAAGTGTCTCAGTCTTTCTTCTTTTGAGTGATTTCTGCATGGTTTATGTTAATATTGTTTAATTTTTTTGAGTTCTTTGTACATTCTGGATATTAATCCTCCATAAAACAAGAAGTTAGCAAAGGTTTCCTCCCATTCTGGAGGCTGTCTTATTTACTGTATTGTACATAAAGATTTTCACTTTCATGAGGTCATAGTTGTCAATTTTGGACCAATTTTCTGAGCAGCTGGAGTCATATTCAGAAATTCCTTACCTATGTCTATATCTGAAGTATTTTTCTTGCTTTTCTCTCCAGTAGTTTCAGAGCTTCAGAATGACTACTGAGGTCTTTGAACCATTTGGAGTTGTTTTCTGTGCAGGGTGAGAGATAAGGTTCTAGTTTCATTCTTCTATATGTAGATATCAAAATTTTTCCAGCACTATTTGCTAGAGATGCTGTTTTTTTCTCCAATGTGTAGTTGTGTGGATATATATATATATGTGTGTGTGTGTGTGTGTGTGTGTGTGTGTGTGTATTTTTTTCTGTTGAACTACATGTCTGCTTTTGTGCCAGGACTGTGTTGTTTTTCTTATGATGGCTCTGTATCAGAACTTGAAATTGGGTATGGTGATACCTCCAGCATTACTTTTTTTGCTCAGGATTGCTTTGGTAATCTGGAGTCTTCTTAGCCTCCATATGAATTTACAGATTGGTTTTCTATTTATGTGGAGAATGGTGCTGGATGTTTGATCGGGATTACATTGAATCTGTAGGTTGGTTTTAGTAGAATGACCATTTTTACCATATATATAGTAAACTAGGAGGTCTTTCTATCTTCTGATGTCTTTCTGAAGTTCTTTCTTCAGTATTTGAAAGTTTTCATTGTAGAGGACTTTTGCTTCCTTGGCTAGGTTTATTCTAATGTGTTCCAGTCAGCTTCTCATTGCTGGCACAAACATCCAACCAGACACAGCTTATGGGAGGAAGGGGTTTATTTCAGCCTTACAGATCCAGGGGAAGTTCTATCAATAGCAGAAGAAGCTGGCTCACTTTCATAGAACCAAACAGAGAGACATCACCAATAGCCATCCCAATAGAAAACATGAACAGCCAGAGCTCAAACTGCTCTGAACATAGCTAGTAGGTCTTGACTGAAGATCTACCACCAAACACACTTTAGGGCTGCCCTCCAGAATCTGTCCCCAGTGACATGCTCCCCTGTAGCAGGGATCTGCCTGGTAGGGGCTGACGTTGTAAGTTCAATTTTAATAAAACACCCGAGTCTATGGGGCCATACATTTACACTATCACACTTAAACTACCACACAAGGTTCAGTTTAGTTATATATTTATATTTTTATTTATTTATTTTGCATGTGTATATGTAGTGTAAGTTTGTGATGTGTGTGATATGTAGTGTATGCACATGTGTGTGCAGATGTACATGCCCCGTGTACATGCATGTGGAGGCCAGAGAAAAGTGTTATGTCCTTCCCTTGTTGCTCATCTGCATGTTTTCTTGAGGTATTGTCTCCCCTTCAACACTCAGCTGCTATCAGTAAGCCCCAGAAATTGGAGTTACAGGTGTGTGTGGCCATGCCCATCTATTACTTGGGATCTGGAGAGTTGAGATCAGCAGTCTCCAACCTGAGAGGCCTTCATGCGGAAGTAGGAAGAGATTTTAACCAATGTGCCACCTCCCCAGCCCTGTTTTGGAGGCCTGTTTTGGATGAGATTTTTTCCCTAATTTCATCCTCAACATGCTTCTTCCTGGTATTTAGGAAGGCTACTGACTTTTGTATGCAAATTTTTGAATTCTGTCACTTTGCTGGCAGTTTATCAGCTTTAGAAGTTTACTGATGGGTCTTTAGGGGCTCTTATATACATATCATCTGCAAATAAGGAGACTGACTCCTTTTCCTCTTTTTATCCCTTTTATTTTCTTCTGTTGTCTTCTTGCTCTAGATAGGACTTCAGGCACTATATTGAATTAGAATAAAAAGAATAGACACCCTTTTCCTGTTCATAATCTTAATGAAAATGTTTTGAGATTTTTTTCATTTAGCATGGTGTTGACTACAGGTTTGTTGAATATATCCTTTAAAGTTCCCAGTATCCTAATCTTCCCCATGACTTTTATCATGAAGGCATGTTGGATTTTCTCAAATATCTTTTCTGCAAATAGTACAATGATTATGTGATTTCCCTCCTTGAGTCTACTTATGTGATAACTTACATTTATGATTCACATATGTTGAATGATCCTTGTTTCTCTATAATGAAGATATCTTGAGCATAGTAAATTATCATTTCCATATGTTCTTGGATTCATTACAAAATTTTATTGTGAAGTTTTATGATTTTTGAAAATTTTTGCATCTATGTTCATCAGAGAGATTGGTATATAATTTTCTTCTTTTGGTTTTAGTATCAGCATAACATTGGTTTTGTAAAAGGAATTGAAAACATTTCTTCCTTTTCTACTTTATAGAATAATTTGAGAAAGATTGCTGGTAGTTCTTCTTTAAAGGTAAAGTGGAATTTTGTAGTGAATCTTTCTGGACCTTTCTGGACCTATTGGTTTTAGATGGCAAATTTTTAAAAATCACCATTCCAATTTCTTTGCTTATTATAGATTTGTTTAAATTATTGGCCTTATTTTGTTTTACTTTGATAGGTCATATGTACCTAGAAATTTATCCATTCCTTTAAATTTTTTCCCATTTAGTGAAATATGTTTTTAAGGTATATCTGTATTATTTTCTGAATTTCATTGATATCTGTTGTGATGTCTCTCTTTTTTACTTTTATTTATTTTTTTTTCTTTATTAGTTAGTTTTATATTCAGCAAATACAGTCAGTTTGGTACCATTATTAGGCTCATCTGTGACCTACCCCCTCCCCTTGGGCCCTCCTTGTTGAGGTATATGGGTCGTGCATTGTGGAGTTAGCTCACAGTTATGGGTAAGATAAATGTCTCTGCATATCATGACCTAACATGTGGCTCTGACATTCTTTCCTTCCCCTCTTCCGCAAAATTTCCCTGAGCCATGTTGGGTTCATTTTTGGTCTGCTTCAGTGATGAGGTGTTGGGGGCCTCTGAGGCTCTGGCTCTCTGATTTGGTAGGAGTTGATTTTTCTCTGTGTTGATCTCCTTCCCCCTTGTGCTGGTATCCGGTTCATCAGGAAAACAGCACCCTTGCTTGTTTTGCCAATTTTTCTTAGTTTCAGCTGGGGCCCTTTTGAGGTATGATGGGGTAGCTCTCTCCTTAGGATCTACATCTATCTGAAAAAGAGAAGCAGATTCTCCAACAGAGAGTAACTTAGCACCAGGACAAATGAGATAACCCTTACTTTTTTTATAGAGAATTTAATAGGTATAGGCCCTCTTGTAGCCCATGATTGATGGTAGCTTGATATTGGAGAGTGGGCTTATGTTTGGATATGGTTCTGACTTGTTTCCCAGCTCCAGCTATGGGTCCCGTACCACTGAGGATATCAGTTAGCCAAATTAAGAGCAAATGGTTCCTCACCATGGCTGTGTGCCACTATTGCACTTGTGTGGGCATCACAACAAGTTATTTGCTGCTAAGTATGTTAGACCATGAGTTGCTTGGACAGATATTGGTCATTTTCCCCCAGTCACCCATGTGGCACCTTCTGGCACTAGACGCGCTGACTGTCTGGGGACTGACTCTCTTCCAACGTCCAGCCATGCCATTCTATTTTGCATGTCAACCACATAAGGTGTCTTCAGCAGTAGGGTCTTACCACTAAACTTTGGTGGGTCATCAAGTACCTGACAGAAATCTGTCTGTCTTTTAGGAAACCTTGTAGGTCTCTCTGATCAAAAGCTCATTGGGGATGATAGCCCCATGCTGGTACTGGGAGTTACAGGTCAGTGCCCACTAAGAAAATGAGGAAAAAGATAACTAATATACAAGAGTTAGAGAGAAGAGAGAGGGAGAAGGAGAGGGAAAAGGAGGGAGGGAAGATGTAGAAGATTAAGGTTAGTCGTGATCCTACCCTCTCCAGTGTCTTGTGGTTCAGGTGTTCCCTGTCAGGGCCTGGTGAAGAATCAGCCATTTGGTCTGCCATTTAGTAAGTATATGTAAGAGACCCGAGAGACTCCATCCCAAAACTCCTGAAGGTGATTAACTCCTACAGCAAAGGAGCAGGATATAAAATCAATGCACAAAAATCAGTAGCCTTCCTTTATGCAAATGACAAAGATACAGAGAAAGAAATAAGGGACATAGTCCCATTTTCAATAGCAACAAAAAATAAAATAAAATAAAATACCTTGGAATAACATTAACCAAGGAAGTGAAAGATCTATACAACGAAAACATAAAAATACTCAAAAAAGAAATTGAGGCCGACTTGAGAAAATGGAAAGACCTCCCATGTTCCTGGATAGGCAGAATTAACATTGTGAAGATGACAATCCTACCAAAGGCAATATACAGATTTAATGCAATTCCAATTAAAATCCCTACAGTGTTCTTCACAGAGATAGAAAAAATGATCTCAAATTTCATATGGAAAGGCAGAAGGCCTCGCATATCCAAACATATCCTCAGCAGAAGAAATAACTCTGGAGGCATCACCATACCTGATCTCAAGCTATATTACAAAGCCATAGTAATAAAAACAGCATGGTACTGGCATAAAAACAGGAGTATAGACCAATGGAATAGACTTGAGGACGCAGATTTTGAGTCAAGCAACTATAGCAACTTGATATTCAATAAAGGCCCATACAATATAGGCTGGAAAAAAGACAGCATCTTCAACAAATGGTGCTGGACAAACTGGATAACCATATGCAGGAAACTGAAACTTGACCTACACATTTCACCATGCACTACACTCAAGTTCAAATGGATCAAAGACCTCAATATAAGATCAGAAACTCGAATACTACTGGAAGAAAATTTAGGAAGTACTTTCCATGATATAGGAATGGAAAAAGACTTCCTGAACAAAACCCCAGTAGCTCACGAACTTAAACCGTCACTCAACCAATGGGATCACATGAAGCTGAAGAGTTTCTTTACAGAGAAGCATACAATAAACAAAGCCAATAGATTACCCACAGAATGGGAGAAAATATTTGCGGGTTATCCAACTGATAGAGGCCTAATCTCTAGAATCTACAAAGAACTCTTTTCTACTTTTATTAACTGTGGTCTTCTCTTTCTTTCTCTTAGTTAATTTGGCTAAGGGTTGGTTTACCTCTTTATCTCTTTAAAGAATCATCTCTATAGATTCTTCTGTATTATTTTTAAAATTTTCTATTTTATTAATTTCTGTACTGATCTTAATTACTTTTTCCCATTCACTACTTTTGGATTTAGTTTGTTCTTGTTCTTCTAACATATATTATTATATCTATGTGAGGTCTGTCAGAAAATTTAGTATAGGCATTAGAGCAATGCACTTCCCTCTTAGGACTGTCTTCATTGCATAACATAGATTTTGGTGCGTTGTGTCTTCATTTCAGTCAGTAAGTATATGTGTCCTGTTCATGTGTGTATGTGCATTCATGTGTGTGAGTACAGGTGTGTACATACCATGTAATGAGTGTGGATGTCAGCAAACAACTTCAGGGGTCAGTCCTCCCTTTCCTCCTGGTTTGAGGCATAATCTCTCCTTGTTCACCACTGTATTTGCCAGGATAGCTGGCCTGTGAACTTCTGGGCTATTCTATCTCCACCTCCCTTCCCCCATTGGTGTGCTGGATTATGGATAGCCACTACAGCTTCTGGCAGGATTCTGGGATCCATACTCAAGTATTCACACTTGTGTCGCAAGCACTTTATCTAATGAGGCATCTTCCAATTTCTGGGTCCTTTTTTTAAAAAAATCTAATCTGCTACCTTGTATTTTATTATTTATTTACTTATTTTTTTATATCATGAGTGCCTGTGTTTTTATATGAGTGAGTGTTTGCATATATGTGCTCAGACATGTTGTAATAAGTAGTCAACATTGAGTATCTCCTTCTGTCACTCTCCATTTTATTTATTGAGATAGGGTCTCTCTGATCCTAGAATTCACTGATTCTAGCAGTCTGGCTCGCCAGCTTGCCTTACGTATCTGCCTGTCTGCTTCCCAAATGCTGTGATTATAGGTATGTACCACCATGCCTGGCATTTGTGTGGTGATTGAGATCCAAACTCAAATTCTCATGCCTAGATGGCAAGCTGTTTAGGACTGAGCCATTTCCCTAACCCCTTCTTATTATGGAATTGTGATCATTAATATTCTGAATTATTATTGAAAACTGTGTATTAACTCCAGTCATTTTGTTCATTTCATAGTATTTGGTGTTATCCAGTCCTCCTTTGCTTAGCTTTTGTTCTGACATCATTTATTTTTCCCTGTAGTCTCTTGGATGTGTCTGTTCTCTTACATCTGAAGTATTCCTTCAGGTATTCTCTGTAGAGCTGGCTTAGTAAGTTTTCTTTCTCCTTCAATTATGACAGATAGTTGTTCTGGGTATATTAGTCAAGTAGTCAACCTTGGTATTTCAGAACTTCAAATATTTCTCTCAAACCCCTTTGTGCTTTTAATGTTTTCCTTTAAAAAAATCACTTGTTGTTTTTACTGGCCTTCTATATATGTGACTTGGTCCTTTTCTCTTGAAGCTCTCAATACACTTTCTTTATTCTCTCCACCCAGTGTTTTAAGTATAATATGCCATGGGGATCTTCTTTTCTAGTCCTCTCTATTTGATGCTTTGCATGCTTTTCATACCTAGATGGACATTTATTTCCTTAGTTTGGAAATTTTTATTGATTTTATTGAAAATATTTTCAATTTATTTAAATTTTTTTACAATCTTATACATGCATTTAATGCATATTGATCACATTCAATCCCATTGCAGCCTCTCCTTCTCCTTCCACTCCCCCTGAATTCCATCTTTCTATCTAGTGCCCTTTCTATTTTGATGCTTTTTTTTGAAGACCCACTGAGTTTATTTAGAGTTTCTTGCATGAATATGGGTGAAGGTTATTTACTGTAGTATGTCTCTGCTGCCTATCTTGTCATTTGCACATATATTCATGCTTCTGCATCTAGCTTTACATGGATTCTGGGTATCTGAACTCAGGAACTCACCTTTGTGTGGCTTTATCCACTGAGCTGAGCCATCTCCTCAACCCCTTGATTGTGTTTTGGGTTTTTTTCTTTCTTTTTTAAATTTATTTACTTATTTGAGCAAGATCAATAGAGAGAATGGGCACACCAAGGCCTCCAGCCACTGCAAATGAACTGCAGATATATGTGCCACCTTGTGCATCTGGTTTATGTGGGTACTAGGGAATCGAACCTGAGTCCTTAGGCTTCATAGATAAGCACCTTAACTGATAAGCCATCTCTTCAGCCTGGGGTATTTTTCTTTTTAAGTTTATTTATTTATTTATTTTACAAAGGTTGTAGTCTTATATCCATGCTAACTTCTCTTTGATTCCTAGGAGATTATTACTTAACGACAATATAATATTCTCTCATACATTGTTGAATATGAATTGTGAAATAAATACAAATAAACAAAATAAATATGCTGGGCAGTGTGGTGCACACCTTTAATCCTTGCACTCAGGAGGCAGAGGTAGGAAGATCACTGTGAGTTCGAGGCCACCCTGAGACTACATAGTGAATTTCAGGTCAGCCTGGGCTAGAGCAAGGCCCTGCCTCGAAAAAACAAAAAAATCAATAAATAAAATAAAAATTAAATTAAATTAAAAAACAAAATGAATTGTTACTGATTTTAATTTTTTTTGCTTCTATGTATGTGAAGGAGATAGGCCTCTAAATCTCCTTTGTTGTAATGTTCCTATCAGGCATTGAGGTAATACTGTATTCACAAAACAAGTTAAGAAATGTTGTCACTTTTTCTTTTCATTGAAGAAACTGATATAAAGTTGCCATAATTACTTTTCACTATGACATATATTTGTATTTTTCTTTATTTTTGTCAAATTTTGCTTTCTATAGTTAGAAGCCATGGTATAATACACATAGATTTAGGATTGGTATATTTTCCTATGGAATGACTAGTAATACAGAAATATTTGTCCTAGTCTCACATAACCACTCCTGTCTAATAGTCTACTTTGTCTGATGTTAGTGTATTGTACAACTGTCTTGTTGTTGGCATTTTCATGCCCTATCTTTTTCTGTCTATTTATTTTCAAACTTTCAGTATCATATTTAAGGTGTGTTCTTGTCATTATTGAGTGTGTCATTATTGAGGTTCATAAATTCATCTTGCTAGTTTGTTTTTATTTATTTATTTATTTTTATTGGTTTTTCGAGGTAGGGTCTTTCTCTAGCCCAGGCTGACCTGAAATTCACTCTGTTGTCTCAGGGTGGCCTTGAAGTCATGGCAATCCTCCTATCTCTGCCTCCTGAGTGCTAGGATTAAAGGCATGCACCACTATGTCCAGAGACATTTTGTCTTTTAATTTAAGTATTTTGTCTTTTTACATTTAACATGATTATATTTGAATGTAAATGTATCATTTTGTAATTTGTTTTCTGTCTCACATTTCCTTTCCCTCTCATTTCTTTACTGTTGCTATGTTAAATCATTGTTTTTCTCCCTTAAATTTCCACCTATTTTCTTTTCAGTTAAAATTCCTTTGTAAATAGTCTTAGTACAGTAGAAATTACAATATACAATTAAAATATCATTAAATTGATAATGCTACCAGTTTAGTTCTTTGACAGTCTAAGAATCTTAGAACATTTCATCCCTATTAGCTCCTACATGTTACTATTGGAATATATTTTAATTAGGCTTTTTTATGGCAGGGTCTCACTTTATCTAGCCCAGGCTGAGTTGGTACTCACTTTTTAGCCCAGGTTGGTCTAGAACTGATGGAGATTCTCCTAATTCAACCTCCCAAGTGCTGGGATTAAAGAAGTGTGCCACTATACCATACAATTACATGTTTTGAAGTCTATATGATATCATAATTGTTTGATACAGTGAATGTTGATTTATTCCTTCTATATATTTATAACTCCCAATATTTTTGCTTTGGTTTTGATTCTAAAATAATTTTTTTCCCTTCTTTTTAGTCCAAGATATTTTGTGACATACTTCCATCTTTTTCTGAAAATATTTTTACTTTTAATTCATTAACTTTTCATTATTCTGCATAGAGTTCTAGAATGACAATCATTTGTATCAGCATTTAGAAGATGTACTTACCTTGTCTTCTGACTTCCATCACTTTAATTGAGATGCCAGGCTTTATTTTATTTTGTTGCCTTCGGCTGAAATGTGTCTTCTCTCTCACTGATTTAAATTTTCTCTATAATTTTTAGTAGTTTCATGGTTACATGCATATGCATAGTTCTTTATGTTAATAATGATTTGGATCATAGTTTTCCCTAAGTGTTAGAATAATGCCTGTCAGCAATTTTTTTTTTTTTTTTTTTTTTTTTTTTTTTTTTTTTTTTTGCTTTCCAAGGTAGGGTTTCACTCTAGCCCAGGCTGATCTGGAATTCACTATGGAGTCTCAGGGTGGCCTCGAACTCATGGCAATCCTCCTATCTCTGCCACCTGAGTGCTGGGATTAAAGGCATGCACCACCATGCCCGGCGCCTGTCAGCAATTTTGAAAACTCAGTCTGTTTGCCTTTTGGAACATGCTTGGCCTTAATCTTGCTTTCCAAGGAGAGCTGTCATATGTATTATTTTGTTTGTGATTACTTTTAGCTATATCAAGGACAGAACCAGGGCTTCTTGTACAGTAAACAAGCACTCTTCCAGTTAGCTATCTATCCCAAGCCTGAGCTGTAGTTTCCAGTGCTTTTACTTTCTATTCTTCCATGTGGGTATTTTCTTCTGACTTATGTTCCAGTTTACTAATCTTTTCTCCATTGTAGCTGATTTGTTGTAAAGACATTTTTAGGTTCTTCAATTCAGTTATTAAATTTATGGTTTTCATTTGATTATTTGTAGATTCTCATTCTTTACTGTAATTCTCCATCTGATTTCTTTTTACCCTTTTTGGCTCTGTTTCTGTTTTTTTCCATGAGTTGTTTTTTACCTGTGTTATTTCTAGTCATTGTTTGCATTTCATTTATACCTTGTAACATTTTTTAAAAAAATAATTTAAGTTAATTTAACAATTAAATTTAATTCAACAATTAAAACAAATTAATTGAAATTTAAATATTTTAATTTATTTATTTGCAAGGAGAGAGGGGGAGAGAGAGATCGAGAATGGACATGCAAGGTCCTCCAGCCACTGCAAATGAATTCCAAATGCATGTGCCACTGTGCATCTGGATTTATGTGGGTACTGGAGAACTGAACCCAAGACCTTAGGCTTTGCATGCAAGAGCCTTATCCACTGAGCCATCTCTCCAGCCACCCTTGTAACTTTTGAATGATAACTGAATACTAGTTATGGAAATTTAGAGATGAGGAGGTGAGTAATGGAGTTCTTCTGCAGTAGAGAGGTCTTGCTTATGAACCTCAATGGTCTGAGTAGCAGAGAGACTGCATTTCAGACTGCAGTTCAGACTGATTCAAAGCAGGATTTCTGTGGTCATGAAGAATAATTCTATTTTTGTTTCCCTTCATCCTTGGGAAGGATTTGACAAATGTATTCTAAAGAGGGCCAGATAGTAACTGTTCCAAGCTCTGTGGGCCTATAGGCTCTGTTCCAACACTCAAGACTGTTATCAGAGGAGGAAAACAGGTAAAAAAAAAAAAAAAAAAAAAAAAAAACATATAAATTAACAAGTGTGGCTATAGTGCTATAAAACTTTGTTCACAAAAACTAGCAGTTAGCTAGATTGGGCCTCCAAACCATAGTTTCCAACTTTTGTCATGTCTCTTATCTCAAAACCTGGCTTATTTAACTCAGACTTCTCCTTGGAGGCTTTCTTCAAAGCTTCATGAAGCTATTATTCGATCTGCTACTTTCTCACTCCAGTGGCTGCACTTACAAATTAGCATGGAGGGGAACGGTAGTATGGGATGCTGGGTTTCACCTCTGCACTCAGTTCATATTGGGGTCCTAGTTTCTCTCTCTCTCTCTCTCTCTCTCTCTCTCTCTCTCTCTGTGTGTGTGTGTGTGTGTGTGTGTATCAGCATACTAGTGTAGGCATGTATGTGGAGGCTTGAAGTTAACAATGAGAAACTTTCCTCAATCACTCTCCATCTTATTTTTGAGACAGAATCCCTTACTAAACCCAGAACTCACTGACTCAGCTAGCAAGCTAGCCAGCAAGGCTCTGGGATCTGCCTGTCTCTGCATTCTCAGCACTGGGGTTACAAACATGCACCATCCTGCCCAGCATGTCACTGATGCTCCTGCAGGTTTTGTATTGTTATTTTTGATTGAACCTTTTTCTTGTTCTTGAGCCAGAAGTAGATGAACTTTTTTTTTAAAGTTCAGATTCACCTTGGAATGGGAAAATTATCTTTTTTGGTGTGTGTGTGTGTACAGTTGCTCCCATGCCACAGTGCACATGTGAAGGTCAGAGGACAACATCAAGTGTTAGTCCTCACCTTCCACCTTGTTTGAGGCAGGTCTCCATTCACTACTATGTTTGCCAGGCTAGGTAGCCTATAAGCATCCAGGGGATTCTTGTCTCCACCTCCCTTCTCTCCACAGGTGCACTGGGATTACGGATGTTTGCACTACAGTATGTGGCTTTATGTGAGTACTGGGGATCTTTAGTCAAGTACTCATGCTTATCTGCCTAGCTGGAAAAATCATCTTTATACTTTAGACTGTTTCAGAAATTGTCAGATTTCAGGTTGCCCTCCACTTTTGATTTATAATTCCCATTGAATCCAATTATCTTCTTTTTAAGAAAACATTTTATTTATTTATTTTAGAGAGAGAGAAGGAGAGAACGGGTGCTCCAGGGCCTCCAGCCACTGCAAACAAACTCCAGATGCATGAACCCCCTTATGCATCTGGCTTACATGGGTCCTGGAGAACTGAACCAGGATCCTTTGGCTTGGCAAGCAAACACTTTAACCTCTAAGCCATCTCTCCAAGCCAAATCTGTTTAATTTTCTACATGCTTACTTGTTCTTTTATTGCATCTAAAGAAAAACAAAAACAGAGCTGGAGACATGGCTTAGCAGTTAAGGCACTTGCTTGCAAAGCCCTAAGGACCCAGGTTCAACATCCCAGAACCCATGTAAGCCAGATGCATAAGGTGGTGCATGCATCTGTAGTTTGGTTGCAGTGCACTCATCTTCTCCCCCCCCCCGCTCTTTCATATATATATATATATATATATATATATATATATATATATATATATACATATATATATATATAACTAAATTGAATTAAAATATTTTTAAAAGCCAAAATAAACAAAAACCAAAACCCAGTCTTCTTACAGATCCTCTCAGTATTCCTTTTCTATTTTGTTCTCCACATGGTAACCAGAGTGTAAGTCCTGGCTCATATAAATATACAGCATAAATTTGAGTATATTGCCTCTCATCTTTAAAGATTCTCTATTCCCCTTAGGATATAAGACAGACTTTATGATGATTTGAAATGCCTTTCATGCTCTGCCCCCTGTTTAACTATTCAACCTAATTTTTAACATTTCTCCTTAAAACTGATTGGCAAATGGCTTTGTAATCTAGGCCAAACTTTAGACCCATCTCATGATTATTTTTATTACCAGATCATTGTAAATTACTTGAGAACTGTCTTATCAGCCTTCAAAGCTCAGAAATGGACTTTAGGTTAACCATGAAGTACAGATATATACAATCATTTGATTATAAAAAGAAGAAAATTCAGGTACAAAATCAGTAACAAGATAAACTGGAACAATCTTCTCTAATGCCTTAAAGGGCACAGTATTTTTTAAAATATTTCATTTATTTGTGAGTGGGTATGTGTGTGGAAAGAGAGAGTATGGCTACACCAGGTCCTCTTGCAGTTGCAAATGAACTTGACACATATGCCACTTTGTGCATTACATGGGTACTGGGGAGTGGAATCCAGGCTAGTAAGTTTTGCAAACAAGCACCTTTAACTGTTGAGCCATCTCCCAAGCCCTGAAAATAGTAGTTTTACACACATTTTAAATAGTTTGCCATAATTTAAAACTATCATTGCGTTTTTATCTGTGTGTATATCGGTGGGGCATCCTGTTCTTTCATTCCTAAACTGTGCCCTGGTGTATGTTGGGTCAGTTAAACTGTAGTGATTAGGACATCCAGAATTTGAACATTGATTTTCCTGGTCCCTGTCTTTCTGGTGGGGAAGTTCAAGGACATCTTTATCCCATGCTTTCAGGAAGCATTCTTTTCAAATGGATGACCATGGACTCTAAGGTGTCAGAGCAGCAGGAGGAGATTCTCTCTATCCTGGAAGAACAGTTTCCCAACTTGCCTCCAAGAGATGACATCATCAGTGTACTACAGGAGACCCAGCATGGTGCTCAGAGTGAGTGACTATCCCCAGTGCATGCTCTTACTCTCTCTCTCAATCTCTCTCTGCTTCCAGGTGGGGTAGCTTGTGAAGGCCTAAGAAGGTGATATGAGTGTGCTTGCATTTTCATCCCTCCTGCTCCATCCTTGTGGAGGATTTTTGAAGTTAGGGATGTTGATTATTGGGAAGCAGGCATCCTGTCCTGGGGACTGTCCTCTGAGGCCTCTGTCTGCTTATTCCACATGTCTATGCACACCTTAGATACATCATTGCCTGCAATCCTGTGCTGACTGAGTTCTAGTGTGAGAGTGTGGTGGATAAGCCAATTAACTTTAGAAGGAAACAAGAGAGAAGATAGCTAAGCTGATGAAATTGTTTTCTAAGCCTAGGCTTCATCAGGATGGTGAATTTCCTAGATCAACTGTTTTGTAATAACAAATAGCTATACTTCACCAAATGCCTAATTTGCATAAGCTTCTGAGGGTACTTTGCCAGAATTATATTCCTGAATCTTCAGGATAAGCCTGAATCATGTGTTTTGCCACCCTTACTCCAGATGAGGTCACTGAAGTAGACAAGCTTCTTTGCTCTCCCCACAGGTGACCCACAGCTGAGAAGTAGATTATCTTCAAGAGACATACCCCAAATTATAGAATTTTATCCCTTGCTTTGGAATATCCCAACGGCAAAACATTTTATTTGGGAAGTGACTGCAGGCAACAATGAGGAGACTGGAGTACTTTATCCAGCACTTTAGCTCAGTGAGAAACCCAAGCTTCAGTCCCCTAGGAAATTGGTTTCCTAGAACATAAACGTGTCAGGATGACCCCCCCCCCCGCCCCCCGAGAGGTGCAGTGCTGGACAAACTCTGGTGATTTTGGCTTCAGTTTCAGGTGGAATTCTTTCTGGAACTTTGTGAATTGGCTGGTATTAGATTGGCAGTTTGAGATTAGCCTTTGTGGGGAGTAGTGACAGCACAGAAATTGACAAAATGCTACAAGTTAGGAATTTTGCTGGCTGTCAAACATTAACCAGGAGACCACTGGGACAGCGAGTGCTCCCTAGTCCAGTGGGATATTGTGTCCCCAAAGTGGGTGCTGGTCGCCAGAGAAAGTCCTTAACAAAAGGCTGTGAACATTATGTGGGGCACACAGAGATGGGAAGGTCTGAGGAATGTAGTCAGAGCATGACAGCATATACCACACATTCCATTCCCTGTGCACAAGTGTGGATGCATTGTACAATGGCATATGTTTGATTATTGATTTCCAAAACAATACCAAGCTGTTATTATCACAGTATGTTCTAAAAGTTAAAATAAGCCGGGCGTGGTGGCGCACGCCTTTAATCCCAGCACTCGGGAGGCAGAGGTAGGAGGATCGCCGTGAGTTCGAGGCCACCCTGAGACTCCATAGTGAATTCCAGGTCAGCCTGAGCTAGAGTGAGACCCTACCTCGGAAAACCAAAAAATAAAAATAAAAATAAAATAAAAGTTAAAATAGCTGGCTTTTAAATCAGCATCAAGGAGAAATATTTAGCAGCTGTCTCCTCAGGCTGTGATTGACAGAGTCTATGGGCAGGGTGGGCAGTGGGCTCTCTTCATCGGCATTTAGGAAGGGCACCTGTGCTCTCCTAGCCTGTATTATAGATCTTCTTCCAAGAGACCTAATCAGACAAGACAATGCACCATGAGAGCTCGGTGCTGAGCCAAACCTGCTACTGCTTGAAGGTGACAGATTACAGTGAAGTACTTTGGTCAGCTGACCACAACAATGCAGTTCTAGACATGTAGCCATTCTAGACTATTCCTCCCAGCAAGTAAGCAATTCAACAATCCCTACTTCAGAAACTATTAGAACGGCAACCAATTCAAGTATGATAGTTTTCTGATCTACATTTATTTTTGTTTTATCTTATTGTTTTTGAGGTGGAATCCACTCTAGCCCAGGCTGACCTGGAACTCACTCTCTATTCCCAGGCTGGCCTCAAACTCACAGTGATCCTCTTACCTCTGTTTCCCGAGTGCTATGATTAAAGACATGTGCCACCATGCCTGTCTTGGACTACATTTATAAAGTACATTTTGAATAAAATTATACCAGAAACTATAAAAGTATAGAGTCTTATCAAAATGTACCCTGAAAGCAAATTTTGGCCTTATTTGATTAGTTTGTGTAGTGAATCTAGCTTTTCTTCTTATCTCTTCTTCCATCTACTCTATTCCTACCATGGGTCTCGGGAGGGTGACCATGAGTGTTCCGTCTTTCTTCCTTTTTTTTTTTTTTTTTTTTTTTTTTGGTTTTTCGAGTTAGGGTTTCACTCTAGCCCAGGCTGACCTGGAATTCATTATGGAGTCTCAGGGTGGCCTCGAACTCACGGCGATCCTCCTACCTCTGCCTCCCGAGTGCTGGGATTAAAGGCGTGCGCCACCACGCCCGGCTGTGTTCCGTCTTTCTTGACTCTGGCTTTGGGTTAGGTTTTGCTAGTGGGAAGAGTCATGAGCATGGGAGAGCAGGGCTGTGCATATCGTCCCAACCCCTTACTGATTTGGCTCTAGTTACTAGAATCTTTCTGGTCCATTCAGATCCCTCTTCTTTTTCATTGTCCCTTTGCCAGTCTGTCGGTGCCTCACTAGCTTTACTTTGCGTATTCAGGCCTGCCTGCCCACATCTCTGTATCATGCCATTAAAGATCCTACATTTGTACCCTGAAAGGTGAATTTGCTTTCCTGCTGGGTTTTTTAAAGTATCTTTTTTATTTATTTGCAAGCAGAGAGAGATAGAAGAGAAGATAAAGAGAATAAACTTTCCAGGGCCTCCAAGCCAATGCAAATGGACTTCAGATGCATGCTCCACTTTGTGCATCTGGCTCTATGTGGATCCCAGGGAATCAAACCGGGCTGTCAGGCTTTGCCAGCAAATGCCTTTAACCCTTGAGCCATCTCTCTAGCCCCCTACCTTGCTGGGTTTTAACCTGAGGCAGTTTTTGTCAAAATTTGATTATTGCCTTAGTGGGTTTATTTTGAATAAAAGGAATACTAAAAATACTAAAAAATGTTAAACTTAAATCTAGGCATGGTGATTCATGCCTACAATCCCCAAATTTAAGCTGAAGTAGGATTGCCTTGAATTCACAGGGAGTTTATGCTAGAGAAAGATTCAAGTCAGCCTGAGCTAGAGGGAGACCCTGCCTCAAATAAAACAACAAAAATGGTGAACTTAATAGAATGAATTCTTTAAATAATCTCTTGACTTTTTTAAAAAGTTCCCCAAATAGGGTTGGAGAGATGGCTTAGCAGTTAAGCGCTTGCCTGTGAAGCCTAAGGACCCCAGTTTGAGGCTCAGTTCCCCAGGACCCACATTAGCCAGATGCACAAGGGGGCACACGCGTCTGGAGTTCGTTTGCAGTAGCTGGAAGTCCTGGCATGCCCATTCTCTCTCTGTGTATCTATCTATCTTCCTCCTTCTCTCTCTGTCACTCGCAAATAAATAAATAAAAATGAACAAAAGAATTTTTTAAATATTTAAAAATAAGTTCCCCAAATATCACATTGTTTTCTTGTTACCCACAGGTATAAGTATTGAACAAACAATGTTGAAGGACCTGAAGGAGCTGTCAGATGGTGAAATAAAAGTGGCCATTAGTACTGTGAACATGACCCTTGAGGTAAGGACTGGGTGATTGTTCAGCAGTCAGATTCCATACAATTGTAGCTTAAGCACTTGTCAGTCAGTTTGGTATTAAATTTGTGTTTCTTTGTGATATATTTTACTTGCATGCAGGTTATTTTGGGTGGAAGCACTAAGTTCAGTGAATGGCCAGATCTGGATCCTCAGAATAAGTTCTAATTCATTCACCTTTGCAAAAGAAAACCTAGAAAACACAAGCACTTTCACAAATGAGTGTGCTCAGTAGTAATTATAACATAAGTGATTAGGTTCATCTTCAGATTTTCTCTTTGTATCTTTCCTCAGTAAATTATCCTGTGTCTACTTTGGGGATTTTCAATGACTTTTGTCCTAGTCTTAATTAACCCAACTAATGGGAATGACATATTATAGGTAAACATTTGTGTCTTTGAAAGTCAGAGTATTTCTTTACTGCTGTATAACTCAATCGGGCTAACTGCCTTTGTTGGAGGTTCGTAGCTCTAAAAGTTTTTACATAGGAATGTGTCATTGCCTCTTTTTCTTGTAATGGTGACTGTCTAGATGTGTATTTGTCTATGCAATGGCAGGCATGTGTACTGGTTTCCATAGTTTAGAAAACCTAGGAGTAAATGAAGATTGACTGACCTTTGTAAATTCACTCCTAGTGTGTTTCCATCACAGCTCGGTTCATGGATGCACAAGAGGAGCAGAGGTGGGTCATCATCACAGCAGTGTGCCTGATAGCTTAGGTAGCTTATTTCTAATCTGTATTGGTAGATTGACACACAGTTTCCACAGACTTTCAGAATGACAAATGCTTTATATAATTACTTGTTGGTATAAGTCAATACAAGAGATGATGCAGTTTGGGGCATGGTAAGTCAATAATCACTTTCAATAACAAGTTAGCTTCATGTCTAGAAACCCAAGAAAAACATGGTTCTTGCAAGGGTCAGTAGCTTTGAGAATCATTTATACTACTTCAAGCCTTAGGGGTTTTCTTTCTCTTTCCCCCTCCCCATCCCTTGCTTTAATGGCATCTTACTAGGTTTTAAATGCCTTGTTTGGAATTCCTTTCTAAATTAACATAGAATATCTTGTAATTGCTTAGGGAACTGTCTGTAGTTAGCAAATTATTTTAAGGCTATTAATATTATAGACTTATGGTAGCTTTAATATATCTTCATTTATATTACATGGGTATATAAATGGCTTTGTCAGTTGTTGGACTGTAAATGTTTGTCAAGCAGAATCAGTGGTAGAATGATCATCTTAATCTTGACAGTAATTTACATAAAAGTCCAGTAATTAATCAAGTGGCTAAATGGTTCTGGAAGCCGCATGTGATTTTCTTAAAGGAGAGAGAGCATTGGTGTGTATATAAAGAAGGATACAGCTTAAACTCTCACCAGCTGAACAAGAGTGTTCTACCTTTACATGGTGAGTGTATTAAAGGTAGCTGAGACACGGAGAAAAGACTCCTTACCGTATCCTATATCTTATTTGAAAGAGGAAATGCACATTATTTATCCAACATGCCAGTTGGAAAAATCCCCAAGGTAAGTGAAAAATTTGCTTTTCTCCTTTAGATCATTCTGTAACACAGGCTTTTCCTAACCCCACTTGAACTTGATTTGAGTTCTGCATTCCTTTCTCATATTATTTTGTGTGTTTTGGAATAGTTACATAATTATCCTTTCAATATAGGTATATTATTAAGGAAATCTTTGTCATTCCTATGATTTTCTAAATATTGCTTATTCTCCAAAGAAAGATTCTGGTTGCAGGTTCAATTGAAAGACACTCAGACAGATTTATTTTGTGGGCAGTCAATAGTCCATGGGATAGCCTAACAGTGTTCCAAAGTCAAAGCTTTATTTCTGAAGAAACAAGGAAAATCCTTACTTTTGTAGATTTAGGGGTGAGGAAAGTTCCATTCCACATGACCCAGTCTATGTACTAGGAGTCATGGAGATGCAGGGAGTCGGGAAGGTACTAGATAGGGCCCAAGGCCATAACACAACTGGCCTTGGGGTCCCTGGGAAGAGGGGTCTTATTCTGCTTCTCCTCTCAGCTTTGAGCCCCTGGCAGCACTGTGTATAGGAAGGCTGTTTGTCAAAAAGACTGCTGCAGGTGGGGTGATGTGGCCTCTTAAAGGGATAGCATCTGTGTCCTAACAGTAAGAATTCTACTTCTTGAACTTTGTTTACTACCTGGTAAAGCAGAACAGTAAGATGTCAAAGAAAAGACACATCTTTCCATCGTAATGAGGACCCACGGAAGCAACTGAGGCTGCTCATGGAAATACCACATTAATAGACCTTTATTGGTACCAAATGTTACTGCTCTTCCTTTAAGCATCTCTGGAGAGACCGTAAGTCATTAGTGTCTTTACTTAGTAATAACTAGACACTGACCCGATTGGCTTTTGTTAATTGCACTGATTTACTCAGATATGTATGAATTGCTAGATCTGCAATGACAAAGTACCACAAACTGTATGACTTAACAGAAATGTATTGCTTGGTGGTTCTGAAGACTAGCAGTCTAAGATCAAGATGCTGGTAGAATTAGTTCCTCTTGAGGGCTGTAAGAATGAATGGTTTTCCTTGGTTCATAGGAGTTTTACTTTGGTCTCCGCCATTATCTTCATATCACTTTCACTTTATACATGTCTCTGCCCTAACTTTCTCTACCCCTGCCTTTAGGGACATAATGGCTAGACCACACATAATGATCTCACTGTAACTTATTATAAAAGTGTCCTTTCTAGAGCTGGTCATGGTGGCATATGCCTTTAATCCCAGCACTTGGGAGGCAGAGGCAGGAGGATCACCATGAGTTTGAGGACGCTCTGAGACTACATAGTGAATTCCAGGTCAGCCTGGGCTAGAGTGAAATCCTACCTTGAAAAATAAAAATAAAAATAAATAAAACAAAACAAAAAAGTGCCCATTCTAAACATAGTCAGTTCTAGATGCTAGCAGTTAAGATTTTAGCATATGAATTTTAGGGGGCTATGGTTCAACCTATGCATAACTATGATGAAATTTTTCAGAAAATTTAAAAGAATAAAACTTAGTAAGGTTGTCTATATGAATCTGTTGCTGCTACGTATTTTTATTTCAAACCGGTTTCCTATAAATGAGGAATGATAGCAATTTGCAACTCCTTGAAGCTGAAATCCAAAGGAATTGGTCAGGTTTATTTTCCTTGTGGGACTCTCAGCTGGGGACCTCCTCCTGACCATGCTCTACACTATTTGAAACCCGGAGGACAGAACTCAAGGGCTGCTCCATAGAGTGACTCAGATCATTGACTCATTCTGACTGTATAGTGACAACTAGCCACACTGTGCCTTGAAACACTGCAGATGGAAAACTACCAGCATTTTCCTTTATCATTAAGAGCACAGACCAGAATGAATTCTCAAGATTCCTGCTCTACTCCTCTTTAACAAAAGAAAGAAAAAGTTTATTCAGGCCTAAGTGAGTTTAAGTGATCTATTACAGATGATGATTCAAGACTGAGCAAACCAGTCAGAAATGTACACCCAGTTTGTGATTTCTCATTATTTGAACCTAGAGTTTCTTGGGGATTAGGATGAAATATCTATTATTTGCCTACTTTATTTTATGATTAAATGCATAATTACTGTTGGGGGAGCATATGTTATTTTTGATTAGTATATTTTGCAATAAGCCAACCCACTTATGTGTTTTTTAAAGCTTTTTACCCATCTAATGGAAATACATGCTCATGCTCCCTGTTGCAGTTAACTTCGTATTGCTGGCACAAAAGCAGCTTGTGGGAAGAAAGGGTTTATTTGGGCTTACAGACGGGAGAAAAGGCTCCAAGATGGTAGGGGGAAGCATGGCACTGTTTTCCCCATTCTTTTTGTCAAACTTTTCTTTATCTTCAAAGCTTTGCTTTTTAAAACAATTATTTTGGGGCAGGAGAGATGGCTAAGCAGTTAAGGCATTTGCCTGCAAAGCCTAAGGACTCATGCTTAACTCTCCAGGTTCCACATAAGCCAGATGCACAGTAATGCATGCACGCAAAGTTGCACATGCAAACAAGGAGGGGGCATGTATCTGGAGTTCAATTTCAGTGGCTGGAGGCCCTGGTGGCAATCCTCTGTCTCACTCTCACTTTCTCTCTCTCTCTCTCTCTCTCTCTCTCTCACACACACACACACACACACACACACACACACACACCACATAAGAAAAAAACAGTCTGTTGGGCTTGCCTCAAAAAAAAATCATTTTAATTTTTAAACTATAAGTACCATTCAAGTTCTATGGCACACACACTGATATAGAAGAGGTTGTGTAATATAGGTCCAATAGATCATCATGAGGAGGGAGGTTTCTAGTAAAATGGTGGCAGAGAAGTCATGTCTGAGTCAGTGAGTGGCTCATTAGAGTTGGGGAAACAAAAGGAAGAGGGATATTGTATCAGTGAGCTACTTCTGCTGTCTCCACACCCACTTGCTTAATACACTGATGAACTTTCCCTGCCATCAACTTGTTGCCTTCTTTTATTTTTTTTTTCTTTTTTTTCTTTTCTTTTTTTTGGTTTTTTGAGGTAGGGTCTCACTCTAGCTCAGGCCGACCTGGAATTCACTCTGTAGTCTCAGGGTGGCCTCGAACTCTCAGCGATCCTCCTACCTCTGCCTCCCGAGTGCTGGGATTAAAGGTGTGCGCCACCACGCCCGGCTCAACTTGTTGCCTTCTACCATCGCTGTCACTACCCCACAGTACAGAACATGGCTAGCACAGCCACCCAGCAGACTGGCATGAAGATTCTCTTCCAGGGCATCTTCTACAGAAGCTGCATCACTAGGGATCTGATAGAAGGAACTCTTGGTGAGCATTGCCCTTGGGACTGCCACGGGTGCCCCAAGTGGGAGCTCAAGAAAGGCACCCAGGAATAGTACGCCAAGCTCAAACAGTGTTCCAACTGAACAACTTCCTGCCACACTTGGTTGTAGCAATGGCTGTTGGGCTAAGATCACGTCACCCATCCTCAGCTCATGGAACAGAGTGAGCTATCTCCATGAGTGAACATCACACAAGTGTGACTCTGGAAATCTCCAAGAGAAGAACATGACTAGTGGAGTCCAGTCTAGAATAGGATTCATAGGGGAGAACGGGGCTGACTTCCCATCTCAGAGGAACGCCTAGTGACTTGAAAGGCTTCTGAAAATACTAAGAATCTCTAGATAGACTCCAACCATCAGGCCAGTCAAATTTTATATACTATATCTTCTAGCCCTCTTTACTCATACCATTACCTCTGTATTATATCCCAGGTCAATGTAGCAGAATAGCCTGGTACTACTCTGTTCTTCTCTTCTTCTTTTCCCCTTGTTCTTTCATTTTTTCCTTTCCCCCCCCTCTCTCACTTATATTCCCATCCTCTACTTTTTAATCTATCAACATAATACAAATCATTATTCCTACCTTGTTGTTTTATTCTTTTTCTTTCCACTCATTTCCACAATAATAAATACATTAGGCCACACGGTACTATCAGTGCCTTTTTAATGCATAAAACAGTTGGTACATAAGGGGTGGTTGTTATTAGTTGACTGGTACTCTGTTTTCATAGGGGGTTTACTCTGGATGGTGACTATACTTTCAGAAAGTGTTCAACACTCTGGGAAAGACTAAGGGCATAGCCTGATGCCTTGAATACAAGTCTAACAGATGAAAATGTAACCTCAACTCAACTGCAACCTAGTATCTCCAGAACATTGTAAGCACTTCCAAGGCAAGAAGTGACCAAAAACCTTATCCAGAGATCTAACTCTTGATGTGCAAGGCAAAGCCAAAGCACAAGTAACATGAGTAACGAGGGCAACTTATCTCCTCCCAAATCCATCCATATCAGTGGAGTGGATCTTAAGGAGGGTGACTTAGATGAAATTCCAGACAAATAAGTCCAAAGTATGATTATAAACATGCTCACAGAAATTGAAGAGGACATGAAGAAACAGCTGAGTGAAATAATAAAATCAATAGAGGATATAAACATGGAATTCAATAAAGAGAGATACTAAAGAAAACCCAAATTGAAATTCTGAAGATTAAAAATTCAACAATTCAAATAAAAAGCTCAGTGGAAAGCCTCACCAGTAGAATAGATCACATGGAGGATAGAATATCAGAGGTTGAAGACAAGATAGAGGAATTGGTGCATTCGATTAAGAAAAGTTAGAAAATTGTTTAAATTTGCAAATGGAATATGCAAGATCTTTAGGACTCTGTCAAAAGATCAAATATATAAATTGTGGACAGAGAAAAATGAGAAAATTTCATCCCAAAGGCATATAAACCATTATGAACAAAAACATAGCAGAAAATTTCTCAAATCTAGAGAAATAAAGGCTTATCCAGGTTGAACAGACACATCAAACACCAAAATATCCAAAAGCAGAAAAACATCTTCCTCATGTCACATGATAGATACAGAACAAAGAAAGTATATTGAAGGATACAATAGAGAATCACCAATTCATGTATAAAAGCAGGTCCATTGGACTAATAGTTGATTTCTCAGTAGCAATTTTAAAACACGGAAGTACTTGGAATTACATATTTTGAATTCAGAAATACCACAGCAGTCAACTCAAGATTACTATACTCAGTAAAACTATTTGCCTTGATTGATGGAGAAGGAAAAACTTTCTGTAATAAAAGCAAAAGAAAGTTTATGACCACTAAGCCAACTCTCCAGAGGATGCTGGAAAGAATACTTCAGACTGAAGTAAGGATAAACACATTGAGGAGGCTATGGGGAAAAGTAAATGATGTTAGAATAGTAGTTGAGCAAATGAGGATTAGGAAATGATTAAACAGTATAAAATCAACAAATTATAGGAATAACAACACCTTTAAATAATAACTCTGAATATTAATGTTCTCAATTCACCAATCTCAAGATACAGACTAACAGATTGGATTTTCAGAAATCATATATTTGCTGGGTGCAAGAAACATACCTCATCATCCAAGACAGACTCCAGGGGAAGCTCCATGATGGCAGGGGAAAACAA
Organism: Dipus sagitta; assembly: GCA_036346955.1. Lineage (NCBI taxonomy): Eukaryota > Metazoa > Chordata > Mammalia > Rodentia > Dipodidae > Dipus > Dipus sagitta. Next base: position 67,167,313 of record CM070770.1, on the reverse strand, counting down.
TGGCATGAGTAGAAGGTGGACATCACCCCCTGGCCAACATAAGGTAGACAACAGGAACAGGAGAGTGTGCCAAATACTGGCCAGGGGACACTGGCTATAATATCCATAAGCCCGACCCCAACAATACACTGCCTCCAGGAGGTGTTAATTCCCAAATCTCCATCAGCTGGGAACCTAGCACTAAGAACACCTAAGTTTACGGGGGACACCAGAATCGAGCCAACACATTCTGGCTCTGGCGTGCATAAACTGATAACCATACATGATATAAAATACAATGCATTCAGTCCAACTTTAAAAGTCCCCATAGTTTTTATCAATCCCAATGATGTTCAAACATTCTCATAATCCAAGGTCTTTTAACTGAGCCATAATACCAAAAAATCCCCCCCCCAAAAAAAAATCCATAGCGGCACAGAATAAACACTCACACTGCAAAAGATGGCATTGGACATAGCAAAGAAATACTCAAGCAATACATGATTTAAACAGGGCAAACACCAAACTCTGTAGCTCCAAGTCCAACAACTCTAGCCAGAGACAAGTCTCCAAGGCCAATAATTCTAACCAGCAACAAGTATTTGGAGTTCCAATTCTACCCCTCCAGCCAGGCTACTCAGTCCTGGAAAACTTCATCTGGGCCAGCAGCTCTCTTTGGCAGCCATCTCGTGGTCCTGGCATCTCCACTGGGGCTCCGTTGCAAACCACAGTTTATCCTCATGGCTCCATGGGGTCTCCATGCAGGCATCAGCAAACCTGCTACACACTGCCCGTGGCCATTTCCAAAACACAAGACCTCATTGCAAATTCAATGACCCTCTCTTTCCTGCATTTAGTATACTTCATGATACCAGGTAGGTTGCCAATTTGTTAATCCAGGGGGAAGTAAAGCAGACATTGAAGAACGGGACACTCCTTGAGCACTCAGGCCCCTTCAAACAGTCTACATTCTTCCTGTTGCCCCACTGCAGGTTAGCTGGCCCAATTTCAATGGTTTTAATCTCTCAAACAATTGCAGATGAATAGGCAGCAGTTTTGGCCCAAAGATTTCAGTTTTTCAGTGTCATATCCCCCTGCCTACACCAGTCCATTTCTACTCAAAGCAACCCTGCACAAATTCTCAGGACAGTGGCATAACAGCAAGCTTCTCACACAAACTGATAGCCCAGTCCAAACAAAGCTCTTTCTCACCCTTATAAGCCAAACCTCACAGTCCATAATTCTTATTGCATTCAGGTCTTTCAATTTTGACCAGAATAGTCCATCAAGCTTTATGTACAGCACTGCAGGGTGTCTCTGAGGTCAAGATTTCAAATCCTTACACATTCTTCTTGAAAATCAGCTCCAAAAGGCCAAAGCCACACAGTTAGGTGTCTGACAGCAATGACCCCACTCCTCTGGTACCAACATTATTGTTGCAGTCAGGTTCACATTGCTGGCAGAAATCACCTGACCAAGAGCAGCTTTTGGGAAAAAGGGGTTCATTTTGGCTTACAGATTCCAGGGGAAGCTCCATGATAGCAGGGGAAAATGATGACATGAACAGAGGGTGTATATCACCCCCCTGACCAACATAAGGTGGACAACAGGAACAGGAGAATGTGCCAAACACTGGCCAGGGGACACTGACTGTGATACCCACAAGCTCACTCCCAACAATACACTGCCTCCAGGCAGCATTAATTCCCAAATCTCCATCATCTGTGAACCTAGCACCCAGAACACCTAAGTTTATGGGGGACACCTGTATCAAACCACCACACCGTTAGTCAAATTAACTAATAAAAGGAATGATAAACCCCAAACTAATAAATTTAAAGATGAAAAGAGTAACATTGCAAAAGATCCCAAGGAAATTCAGAAAATCATCAAGACATGCCTTAAAAGCTTGATTCCACTAAATTTGGAAATGTAAGAGAAATGGGTGAATTTATAGGTGCAAATGACCTACCAAAGTCAAACCAATATGAGATAAATACTTTAAACAGCTTGATAGGCAGCAATGAAATTGGAACATAATAAAACAAATGGCCCACTGAAAATGCCCCTGTCCAGATGTATTCACTGCAGCATTCTCCCAGGCCTTTAAAGAAAAACACCAATCCTTCTCAAGTTATACTACAAAACAGGAGAGGAAGACATGCATCCAGACTCTCCTTAGAAGACTAATACAAAAGTCAGATAATCCTTCCACCCCAGAAAATTATGGACCAATTGTCCCTGATGAACATAGACGTAAGAATTCTCAACAAAATACTTAGAATTCAAGAACACATTCAAAAAGTTTATTTGGCTTGATCAAGTTTGTTTCTTTCCAGGAATGCAGGGATGATAAAACATACACTAGTCAATAACTGCATTTCATCAAAAAAATGTACTCACAGCCAGAGGTCACAATATAGGCAGAAAAGGCCTTTCATTTGCCTGCAAAGGCTAACAGCCCAGGTTTGATTCTTCAGTACCCACATAGCCAAATGCACAAAAGTGACACATGTGTCTGGAGTTTGTTTGCAGTGGCTAGAGGTCCTGGTGCACACATTCATATTCTCTTTCTCTTTCTCTCTCTCTTTCTCCCCACACTTTAAAATAAATAAATATTTTTAAAAATATTAAAAAACAAAAGGCCTTTGATAAAATCTAGCATCCCTTTGTGATAAAAGCTCTGCAGAGATTAAAGATGCAAGAAACATATCTCAGTATAATAAAGACTATAATATCACACACCTATAGCTAACATCATGCTAGGTGGAGAGAAACTCAAAGCATTCCCATTATGATCAGAAACAAGACAAAGTTGTCTGCTCTGTTCACTGCTATTTATTATTTATGTATTTATGCATCTATTTATTTTAAATGTTTTTATTTATTGGAGAGAGACAGAAAGAAAGAATGGGTATGGGTATACCAGGGTCTCTTGATGCTGTAAATAAACTCCAGACACATGTGCCACTTTGTGCATCTGGCTTTCTTTGTGTGGGTACTGGGCAATCACACCCAGACCACCAGGCTTTGCAAACAAACACCTTTAACCACTGAGCCATTTCTCCAGCCCTTCACTGCTATTTAATATAGTGCTTAAAGTCTTAGCTAAAGTAGTAAGACAAGTGAAGGAAACAAAAGAGAAATTAGGAAAAGAAGAAAAGTATCCTTATTTCCAGATGAGTTAGTTCTTTACATAAAAGCCCCTAAAAGCTGCATCAGAAAACCTGAGCTGATAAATGCTTTCAGCCAAGTGACTGGATACAAAATTTACAAATGAAAGTCAGTAGCTTTCCTATATGCTAATGGAAAATATAATGAAAAAGAAAGCAGAAAAACAACCCTATTCACAGCAGCTTAAAAAATTCGTGGAATAAACCTAACCAAGATAGTAAAAGATCTCTACAACAAGAATTTTGAAAAAGAAAGAAATCAAGGAGGACACCAGAAGATGAAAAGACTTCCCATGTGCATAGATTGGAAGAATTAATATTTGTCATAATGGTCAACCTACCAAAAGCAATCTACAGACTTAATGTAATCTCAATCAAAATTCCAGGACCATTATTCCCAGAAATAGAAAAAAAGTCTTAAAATTCACATGGCAACACACACAAAATAAACCAGGTAACTAAAACAATCCTGACATAAAGAATAATGCTGAAATTAAGCTGGGCATGGTGGCACATGCCTTTAATCCCAGCACTCGGGAGGCAGAGGTAGGAGGATCACTATGAGTTCAAGGCCACCCTGAGACTACATAGTGAATTCCAGGTCAGCCTCGACTAGAGTGAGACCTTACTTCAAAAAACCAAAAAAAAAAAAAAAAAAAAAAAAAGAAAAGAAAAAGAAAGAAAGAAAAAAGAAAAAAAGAATAATGTTGAAGTTATCATTATACCAGATTTTAAGGGATATGTCAGATCTATGTTAATAAAAACAGCATGGTAATGACACATATATCAAATAGAATGGAATCATACATCAGCCCACACATCTTCAGATATCTGAGTTGACAAAGATGCCAAAAGTATGCATTGGAGAAAAGACAGCATCTTCAACAAGTCACACTGGGGAAACTGGATATCTGCATGTAGAAGAATGAAAATAGATTCTTATCTGTCACCCTGCACAAAAACCAACTCCAGCCCGGCATGGTGGTGTATGTCTTTAATCCCAGCACTCAGGAGGCAAAGGTAGGAGGATCACCGAGAATTCAAGGCCACCTGAGACTACATAGAGAATTCCAGGTCAGCCTGAGCTAAAGTGAGACCCTACCTCAAAAAGCCAAAAAAAAAAAAAAAATCAACAACAACAAAAATGACAACAACAACAAAAAACCCAAATGGATCAAAGACCTTAACATATATCCTAAACTCTGAAACTACAAGAGGGAAAAGTAGGAAATATACTTCCAGGTATAGGAACAGATAAAGACTTTCTGAATAAGACTCCAGTTGCTCATGAAATAAATCCAACAATCAACAATAATAATCCAACATCCTTAGGTCGGCAAGCTCTACAGATGTTCAGCAAAGACCGAATGCAGCACCTCCCTCGCCAGTCATCATGCTTGAATATCTGCTGGTATTTGGACAACTCACGAAAGGCTTTGTTCTTGTTTCTCTAACCCTGTAAGATGACAAGTCTGGGAAGATCCACTGAGTTGATTTGCTATCAACTTCTAAGCAGTTGAGGGAAGAAATAACGTTACCCAGAAATCTGTCTGTGACAATATGAAGTTGGTTCATAGCACAATGTCCAACTCTCTTGTACATATTTCCATACAAGAAAGAAAAGCCTCAGGATGTAACGCTACACTAGGATGACTGCTCCTTTTGCTCTGTAAATACATTTTTAAAGTGTACGATAATGTCATTTTGATGGTTTAATTTCTGAAAGGATTTGGCTAATTAAAATTTTAGGAATGTGCTCAGACTAGTTTTCACTGCCCGGAGTTACTTTTAATAGCAGCCTGCTTACCTTTTCTTTCCTTGATGTTCTCTGTCTAGTGCATTCACAAGTATTTTGCTGATTTGGAGACCTGACCTTGGTTTAAATTAGTTTGACTGTAACATCCCTGTGAATCATACGCAATATTTTAATGGTTAATTACTATATTATAGCAACTTGTCATAGAAAAGCAGGCTATAATACTAGAGGAAAATTGTTCTTTCTCGTGACAGAGAAATCTTTTTAAAAGAGAGTGGGAGAGTGCCCACCTCCCATGTGCAAATGCTAAGCTGGCTCCGTAAGTAACAAGGACTGTTTTTTAGTACACACTAAAATCAGATCATAAATTTATAACAGGTGGTGACTCAGAGAAATGAGAAAAGCCAAACAAAGGAATCACAGAGGATAGTTACTTCATGGAATCAACATAGATTGTGCTGTCCCTTAATCCACATGGCTTTATGGCCTGCTGGAAGCATGGGTTATTGTAGATCAGTGGTGCTGCCTAGTGGTATGAAAAGGAAAATCAAGAGTGATGCTGTCTAAGATTTGCTTATAATGTTCTTTATTCTTTCCAAAGAATAATTTAGCTACTCCCTTGAAACGCCTACACCCACTTGTGTATGTGTACACTGTAATTTTCTTAATTCTCTCTCCACTTCAATCATGCTTTTAAACCTTGTCCTATTAAGTTCCAACTTGGTTTCCTATTGAAAGAAGAGCAGTATTTATTGTATTCATAGCATATAGTCAACCTCTAGAAAAATAAATCTAATATGCAACATTCATTGAATGTTTTTCATATATCCATTGAGTGTGTAAACACCTTACAGACATTTGGTTCTCATTGAGCCTCCATGACCACCCTTTGAAATAAGTCTATTATTATGATGTACATTTTATGAGTGAACTTTAAGACTTTTCTAAAAGAAGTGGTTTCTGACATTAAACATTTGTAGTTATATTTTGCCTCCCAACATTTTAGACTAATAATTCTTATTATAATGTTATGAAATCTAGTTCTCAGTTTCCTCACACACATGCCTGGCAAGCTTGTGGGTGATTCCTCATTGTTCTAGCATTTAAAATGCCTTCTTTTTAATGACAGACCCGAAGCATAACAGTCATTTTTGTGCCTTCTTTTGTGAGGAACTCAAAACAACAAGGCTGTTCCTCTACACTCCAACCACAGGCATTCCATCTCAGCCTATAGCCCATTATACACTTGATGCATCCCTGAGACACTGGGGCTGAAGAGCAGGATGGGACTGCATTTATGTACTTCCTTTATGTACTGTGTCACACATTAATGTAGTCATCAAACATTTGTTGAGTAGCTACTATCGTGCCTGAGGTGTAGAATATATCCTGTCATGCAATGGTCTCAGTCATTTAAGTTTACAAATGATTGGTCATTCTAAGTACCAGATACAAAAGAAGCACAGAGCCTAATTTGGGAGGAGAAGGCAGAGTGGAGGTCACACCAAAGCAAAACTATGAAAGACCTAGAAGTTGCTGTCTAAATGAGATTTGTTGGGTGTTGCAGTCAGCTTTGCATTGTTGGAAAAACACTTGACCCAAGGCAGCTTATAGGAGGAAAGGGTTTATTTCAGGCTTACAAATTCCGGGGAAACACCATCCATGACAGAAGAAGCTGGCTCACTTCCATAGATCCAAGCAGAGAGACACCATCAAACATCCAGGAAACACCAAAAAGCATGAATAGCCAGAGCTCCAAACTGCTCCCTGCACACCTTAGGGCTGGACTATCAGATGCCCCACCCAGTGACATACCTCCTTACTTCCTTGGCTCTGGAGTTCCAAGCTACAAGTCTGAGTCTATGGGGACATACATTCAAACGACCACATTGAGAGAGGGTGGTAGAGGGAAAGTTGATGAAGAAAGCGCATTTCAGACACAGAAAGGCACATTGCTAAGGTGGGAGAAGAGAATGCATGATGATTGATATGAGGTCGAAGCTTTATCTCCACGCTTTGATCTACTCCATAGATTCAGCTCTGAATTGGACTGGTGGGATAATTATGCTGCACAAAGCTCTTGACATGAGTGAAAATGGAAGAATAATGGGCATATAGGGCAACATGTAGCAGGCATATAGTCAGGACTGTTTGAAGGTAGCAAGATCCGAGAGATGACACACACCTTTGGCTGACTAGTGAGACCATGGGACCCAGTGCATTAGTAAAGCACTAGGCCAGTTCCTCCTACTTGCTCCATTAGGAAGATGGATGAAGTTTCTCTGCTGATCTAGATGTACCCATACTACAGAACAGGGCCTAAAATACAGAGATTATTTCAGACTACAGGGGGCGAGGGGGGAGAAGACTGAGTTGGGGGAAGGAGCTATAATAATGGTTGGTTGGCAGAGGTGCTCGACAAGTGAGTGAGAGGTTCAAATGCAGACCAGAGTTAGAATCATTGGAAACTCTTGGTGTTAAGCAACTGAGTATGAGAGAGCTAGTAGTCACAGAACAAGACCCAGGCTGTCTAGATCCTGAGTTATGAATCATAGCCTAGCCACCACCCAGAGGCAGAACTATAGCACTAGGAAGTTTTGTGTGCACTTACTCTCACACAGTATTGTAATAAGACACAATGTGAAACATGAAATTACATAAAATGTGTGTGACTCTTCAGACTTTGAAAACAAGCCATAGATATTATTTGGTCCCAAAGAAAATAAGAGCATTACATGTTTCCTCAAGTTAAAAAGTAAGAGAAATCAAAACCAAACATTTTAATACTTTTCTAGAAAATGACATCCAGACATCAGTGAGCACTGCAATCATTTTTTCTTTTTTATATGTATATTTTATTGACAATTTCTATACTTACAGACAATAAACCATGATAATTCCTTCCCCTCCCTCACTTTTCCCTTCACAACTACACTCCCCATTATATCCCCTTCCTTTCTCCATTAGTCTCTCTTTTATTTTCATGTCATTGTCTTTTCCTCCTATTATAAGGGGATTATGAAGGTATTACTAGGCACTGCAAGGTTGTGGATATCGAGGCCAATTTCTGTCTAAACAGTTGTATTGTAAGCAGCCCTACCCTTCCTTTGATTCTTACATTCTTTCTGCCACCTCTTCCCCAATGGACCATGAGCCTTGGAGGGTGTGATAGAGATGTTTCAGTGCTGAGCACTCCTCTGTCACTTCTCAGCCCTATATTGCCTTTTGAGTCATCCCAGTAGTCACTGCCATCTGGAAAGAGAAGCTTCTCTAACTAAAAGTGAAAGTATCAATAATATGTGAATATGAACATTAACTATAGTGCTTACAGGGCACTTTGGTGAGCATAAGATATGCATTTAGCCAGACAAGAACAAACTTTACACCTGTAAGGCTCATGACCTCCCCTGCCACAGGCTTTTGATTAGGTTTTTCAGTACCAGGCATGTATTCTTTCCCATAGAGTGGGCCTCCAGTGCAATTAGAGAGCAGTTGATTTGCCCCAAAGCAGACATGCCACTATTGCACCTGTTTGGTCATTTTGGCCTGTTTGGCCAAACTTGAATCTTCCAGTGTCCACTGTTTTCACCACTGATGACTTCTGTCCCCCATAGGGCTACATGCAGAGCAGCTTTTCCCAGCTTTCAGTCGGCTGGTCTACAGGGAGGTTTTCAGGTCCGCCCCAGCTTCATTTCTGAGTGGCCTTGCTGCCCAAGCATGTGGAGTCTTCAGCAATAGAGTCTTGCCATCTGTTTCTGGTGGGAAACCAAGGGCCTTGGCAATAACCTGTAATGTTTTGGAGGCAACAGGGACCTCCCAGGCTAGCAACTTTCTGGAAGGTATCCCTGGTGCTGAAAATTTTCTAGTAACAATCTATGGCATCTGGATGTGCCATTATCCAAAAAGGTAGACTTTCATAAGTCTTATTCAGAATATCTTGAATTTTGATTGACCTTCCCCCCTTCTTTTACTCAGTCTTTTCTGCTGGCCTCGCTTATGCCATTACACTCCCTGTAATCTGTTCTTCCACTTACATCTACACAATACCATCCCCTTAAGTCCTACCCTCTCCTGTGTCCCTTATAGCCTTTTTCTAGCTTACTGACCTCTACTACCAATTTTTGGTTCCAGCTCACACACAAGTCTAAACATTTGTAGCTAGGAGCGATATATGAGAGAGAACATGTGACACTTGGCTTTCTGGGCCTGGGTTATGTCACTTAGTATTATCCTTTCCAGATCCATCCATTTCCCTGCAAATTTCATAATTTCATTTTTTAATCATTGAATAGAACTCTGTTGTATAAATGTACCACAACTTTATTATCCATTCATCTGTTGAGGGGCATCTAGGCTGGTTCCATTTCCTAGCTACTGTGAATAGAGCTGTAGTAAACACGGTTGTGCAAGTATCTCAAAAGTAGTGAGAACAGTCCTTAGAGTGCTATAGCTGGATCATATGGTAAATCTATATTTTAGCTGTCTCCAGAACCTCCACACTGATTTCCACAATGGTTATGCCAGACCACATTCCCACCACCAATGTAGAAGGGTTTCCCTTTTTCCGCTTCCTTGCCAACATTTATTGTCATTTGCTTTTTTGATGTTAGCTATTCTGACAGGAGTGAGATGGAATCTCAAAGTAGTTTAAATTTGCATTTCCCTGATGGCTAAGGATATAGAATACTTTTTTACATGCTTATATGCCATCTGTATTTTTGAGAACTCTCTATTCAGTTACATAGCCCATTTTTAAATTGGGTTGTTTGATTTCTTTTTTTTTTAAGTTCTTTGCATATTATGTATATTAATCCTCTGTCAGATGTATAGCTGGCAAAATTTTTCTCCCATTCTGTAGGTTGTCTCTTTGCTGTATTTACAGTGTCTCTTGTTGTACAAAAGTTTTGAAATTTCATGAGGTCTCAGTGGTTGATTAATGGTTTTATCTCCTGAGCAACTGGGGTTATATTCAGAAAGTCATTGCTTATGCCAATATGTTAAAGGGTTTCCTCTACTTTTCCCTCTAGCAGTTTCAGAGTTTCGGGACTCATATTAAGGTCCCTGATCCATTTTAACTTGATTCTTGTGCATGGAGAAAGACAAGGATATGTTTTCATCTTTCTACATATAGATACCAGTTTTCCCAGCACCACTTGTTGAAGAGGCTGTCTTTTCTCCATTGAATTTTTTTGGCATTTTTTGTCAAAAATTTGATTGCTATAGCTGCCTGGATTAACATCTGGGTCCTCTATTCTGTCCCATTAATCTACATGTTTGTCTTTGTGACAGTACCATGCTGTTTTAATTACTATAGGTTTGTACTATACTTTAAAATTGGGTATGCTGATACTACCAGCCTTATCTTTGTTGCTCAAAATTGTTTTGGATATTCAAGGTTTTTTTGTGCTTCTAAATAAATTTTAGAATTTTTTCCTATTTTCTTGAAGAATGCCATTGGAATTTAAATGGAGATTGCATTAAACGTATAGACTGCTTTTGGTAAGACCTACATTTTCACGGTATTGATTCTTCCAATCCAAGAACATGGGATGTCTTTCCATATCATAGTATCTTCTGTAATTTCTCTCTTGAGTATTTTAAAGTTTTCATTATAGAGATCCTTCACTTCCTTGGTTAGGTTTTATACAAGGTACTTTTTCTTTCTTTCTTTCTTTTTCTTTTTTTTTTTTTTTTGAGGCAATTGTGAATGGGAGAGATTCTCTGATTTCATCCACTGCATTTTTTGTTGTTAGTATATAGGGAAGCTACTTATTTATGTGTGTTTATTTTGTATCCTGCTATATTGCTAAAAGTGTTTATCAGCTCTAACAGTTTGCTGGTAGTCTTTAGAGTCCTTTATGTATAGAATCATATCATCTGCAAATAATGATAATTTGATCTCTTCCTTTCCAATTTGTTTTCTTTTTATGAGTGTCTCTTGCCTTATAGCTATAGCCAAGACTTCTAGTACTATATTAAATAAAAGAGGGAACAGTGGACACCCTTGTCTTATTCCTGAATTTAGTGGAAAAGCTTCAAGTTTTTCTCCATTTTGTATTATGTTGGCTTTAGATTTGTCACAAATAGCCTTTATTATGTTGAGATATTTTCCTTCTATTCCCACTTTCTGTAGGACTTTTACCATGAAGGGATGTTGGATTTTGTTGAATACCATTTTTGCATCTATTGATATGATCATGTGATTTTTGTCCTTCAGTCCATTTACATAGTGTATTGCATTTATTGATTTGCATATGTTGAACCATCCCTGAATCTCTGGGATAAAGCCTACTTGGTTGGGGTGAATAATGTTTCTGATATATTCTTGTATTTTGCTTGCCAATATTTTTTTTCAGAATTTTTGCATCTATGTTAATGAGGGAGATTGGTCTATAATTTTCTTTTTTTTGTCCTGTGTTTGTCTGGTTTTGGTATCAATGTGACCCTGGCTTCATAGAAGGACTTTGGTAGTATTCCTTCCTTTTCTATTTTATGGAAAAGTTTGAGAAGCAGTGGTGTTAGTTTTTCCATGAAAGTCTGGTAAAATTCACCAGTGAATCCATCTGGGCCTGGACTTTTTTTAGTTGGGAGATTTTTTTTTTATAATTGCATGGATCTCTGTACTTATTGTAGGTCTATTTAAATGGTTTATCTCATCTTGATTTAATTTTGGTTGGTCATATAAAGCTAGGAAATCATCCATTTCTTTCAGATTTTCTAACTTAGTAGAGTATATGTTCTTAAGGTATATCCTTAAGATTTTCTGAATTTCTTTGGTATCTCTTATAATGATGCCTTTTTTCATCTCTAATTTTATTAATGTGTGTCTCTTCTCTCTTTCTTTTGGTCAGATTTGCTAAGGGTTTGTCAATCTTGTTTACTCTTGTTTCATTGGTCCTTTGTGTATTTTTAAATTTAAATTTCATTAATTTCTGCCCTAATCTTTATTGTTTCATCCCATCTACTGATTTTTGGTTTGCCTTGTTCTTCTTTATCTAGGGCCTTAAGGTTAAGCATTAAGTTGTTTACTTGCAACCTTTCTAATTTCTTAATATAGGCACTTAAAGCTATAAATTTCCCTCTTAGGACTGCCTTCATTGTGTCCCAAAGGTTTTGGTATGTTGTGTTGCTTTGTGAGTGATCCACCTACCACAACTTGCCTCTTGATATGTGATTGGGCTCCAGGCCTTCAACATTCTCTTTGAAGGATTAAAAGTCTCCAATACTCTAGAAAGGCTTTGTAACCTACTTTGAAACTATTAATAAATATTTTCAAATATATTGTATTTATTTATTTATGTGAGAAAAAGAGAGAGAGAGAGAGTGGGCATGCCAGGGCTTCCAGCCACTGCAAACAATCTCTAGATGCATGCGCCCCTCGCCCCTGCCTTGTACATCTGGCTAACATGGGTCCTGGAGAGTCAAACCAGGACCATTTGGCTTTGCAGGCAAACACCTTAACCACTAAGCCATCTCTCCAGCCAATATTCATAATATTTGCTTTGGGTTTATAAAAATTTATACTGACAGAAAATTATGGATAGTGAGAAGCTACCCAGAAAGTCAGGTTATAAGCACTCATTCATGCTTAACTCTGGAACTAAACAAAACTGAAGGAGCTCATACTTATGTATGGTTTGATTGAGTTTGAAAATATAAGGTTGAGCCGGGTGTGGTGGTGCACGCCTTTAATCCCAGCACTCAGGAGGCAGAGGGAGGAAGATTGATGTGAGTTCGAGGCCACCCTGAGACTACATAGTGAATTCCGGGTCAGCCTGAGCTAGAGTGAGACCCTACCTCGTAAAACCAATATATGTATATATATGTGTGTGTGTGTGTGTATGTGCATGTGCGTGTGTGTACACACATATATATTATATATATATATATATATGTATATATATAGTTGACTTCAACATTGACCCCAGTCTGAACAGGTGACCCATCTAATTAAGATAATTTTAGAAAGGTCCCATAAGACGAATCAATTATTGGATGAAGGCAAGGTGCAGAGAGTTGTATGCCAGGGGCTACCATCTTGAGCCTGAAAGAAAAATGAAAGAAGAAATTTTCAGAACCTTGGAGAATATGGTCTTAAAGAGTCACGTCAATAGGAGCCACTAGTCATGGGAAGGCCAGATTCACAGTGATCTCAAACAAAAGGAAATATATACTCTGTCTTCACTTTACTTCTCCCTTCTCAGCATCTCCTGGGCTTTTTATTGACTAAAACCCTAGGAAATTCAGAGGCTGGAAGAGACTCTTGTATTGTGTGTGAGGTCAAGCTGGGGCCAGGAGTAGGGTAGAAGAAGGAGACTGGCTTTGCAGGCACAAGGGAAGAGAATCACTGAGACATCTTTAGTTCCGTAGTTCCCACCATGATGTATGAGAGCAGGAGACTTAATTTCCACAGACTGGTTTATTTAGAAAGGAGAGAGGTTTGTTTAGATCATAGTTCTGGGAGCTGAAAAATCCCAAGACACAACACCAGAATCTGGTCTGTATTGGGTGAGGACCTTCTTCCTTGTGGACACTGGGTGAGTTCCCATGACAGTGCCAGGCTTCACATGATGAGAAAGGGCTCTGCAAGAGAAAGAGCTGAGCTGGGCATGGTGGCACATGCCTTTAATCTCAGCACTTGGGAGGCAGAGGTAGGAGGATCTCCATGAGTTCAAGTCCACCCTGAGACTACATAGTGAATTCCAGGTCACCCTAGGCTAGGGTGGGAGTCTACCTCAAAAAATAAAAAAAAAAAACAGAGAGAGAGAGAGAGAGAGAGGGGGAGAGAGAGAGAGAGAGCAAGCTGAAATGGCCACTATACACGGAGCTCATCAATCCACAAGTGGGCAGTCCATGACGTCATCATCCATCAAGGTGCCACACAGTGGGGGATGGGGATGAAACTTGAGTTTCAGTGGGGACATTGAAACACCAGCACTAGGATACAAAAATGGTCAAAAGATAATCACATACTGTACTATTTTTTCAAACCACAATTAACTGCAGGTAATTGAAACTGTAGAAAGTAAAACCACAGATACAGGAGGACTACTGTGTACCCTGTAGACAAAAATGAAGTTCCTGCTTCCTCTGAAACCTAGAAGGTGGGCTTGGCCCTTCCCCAATTGCATACATTCTTCACTGCCAAGTAGTTACTCCTTAATGAATTCTTTCTCTTTAAAAGCCTTGATTTTAACTGTGGTAAACTATCAGAATTTAGATGGAGAGAGCATCAAGGGAGGGAGCAAGCAGCCCTGTTTATGTTCCTAGCTCCTGAGGATAGCATGGGAATGCAACATTCTGATTGTGTGAACTCACAATGAGGTTACTCCATAGAAACGTGTTTCCATGTCAGCATGACTATTACAAGCTATCATGTACAGCACCACATTTTGTATATTTTGAGCATGTTATGCAAAGGAGGAGAAAGGAGCTTTCTTTGAAAGAAAAAGAACACAGTTCTTGGGATTATTTCTTATGCTACTGGAGTCCTCAGAAAGTTCCAAACCCATACCTATCACTTCCAGTGTATTATTTACATTTTCCTCTAGTACTTTTAGCATTTCTGGATTTACATAAAGGTCTTTGATCCATTTTGAATTGATCGTTGTACAGGGTGAGAGATGTGTGCCTAATTTCATTTGTTGGCAAACGGGTATCCAGTTTGGCCAGCACCATTTCTTTAATAGGCTTTTTTTACAGTGCATATTTTTGATAACTTTGTTGAAAATTAGGTGACCATAGCTGTGTGTATTTATTTCTGTACGCTCTATTCTATTCCATTAGTCTATGTGTCTGTTTTAAGTTTATTCACAACAAAGGAAACTATTAGCCAAGTGAACAGTAAATCTGTAGAATGGGAGAAGGTCTTTGCCAGCTATTTCTCTGACAGGGAGTTGATACCTAGAATATGTGAAGAACTGTAAAAACAAAACACCAAAAAAAAAAAAAAAAAAAAAAAACAACCCAAAGCTGCCAATCAAAAAATTAACAGATAATTTTCAAAAGAAGAAACACAAATGGCCAACAGATATTTTTTAATGTTCAACATCCTTAGCCATCAGGAAAATGCAAATTAGAACCACTCTGAGATTGTCTGTCTCCCCAGTCAGAACGCCTATCATCAAGAAAACTGACAACAAATGTTGGGCTGTGGAGTGAGAAGAGGGAACTTCTCATTTACTGCTGGTGAGAGTAGAAACCAGTGAAGCCACTATGGAAGTCTGGCGGAGGTTTCTCAAAAAGCTAAAAAAGGACATTTTGTATGAGCCAGCATGCCATTTCTGGGCATACACGCAAAGAACTCAATCAAAATCCTACCACAGAATTACTTCCACATCTATGTCCATTGCTGTTCTTTTCACGTTAACTAGGAACTGTAATCAACCTAAATGCCCATCAACTGATGACTGGATAATGAAAATGTGGTACATATATGTGGAGTATATTCATCTATAAAGAAAAAATGAAATGATGAAATTTGCAGGAAAATGGGTGAAACTGGAAAAAATTATACAAAGTGGGGTAATCCAGGCTCAGAAAGACAGATGCTGCATGTCCTGTTTCATATATGGATCCTAACTTTTCATGTTTGCATGTATGTAAGTATGGGAATGTGATTGTGAGGATGGGCTCAGATTCTAGGTAGCAGACCACAACAGTGGAAGAAGAGGTGACATAAATGGGGAAAGGACAAAAGGAAACATGGAATGTGAAAGCAGAGAAGAGACTAAGGTTGGGAGCGAGTACAATAGGGGTGGTGGACAGGGTAAAGAAGGACAAAGAGAAACAAAATAAATATTCATGAAAACTAATTCTTTGTAAGTTAATAGATTTTTAAAGGAACAAAACAAAACTTTCCAAATATTAGTATTTTCTTTTTCAGACAAGCTTAAAATATGTGGAGTTTTTCCCTTGGCACTGAGTTGAGGTTTATTTGCAAGTTTGAACTTTTGATATTCATCCATTGTTTGATTTCAGGTTTTGAGATCTGCAAACTTTCTCCCATTTTGTATTCATGTCTGTGTCAGGCACCAAGATGGTACATAAATTTGTTTTTGTTGTTAAAGAAGCAAGTAAACATGTTAACATTTAATCTTCCAGTAATGGAATTGGAAACAAAAATCTCAGCAACTTACAATGCTGTTCGGAGATATTTTTCCGCTGCCTGTTGTGAGAAGTTAGGGTATGTAAAATAAATGATGTATGGAGCTGTAGGAATGCGACTTTTCCAGACTACCTTATGTCTAAGGAACATTAAACATAGGGTTCTCGTTTAGCAAATAAATAACCATTCATTCCAATGGTATTATACTCTGGACTTTTGTGCATATTTTTGCTAAGATAAGGAGAGGCCATTAGGGATTTAATATAAAATAAATCGCCAAGGGGTCTTCTTGTAGTCCTAGTCTTTCTGCCACATGGTGTGTTACTAATGTGCATAAATGGGCTTAAATGAATTTGTTATCTGTATTACATTTGCAGTATGTATATATTTATATATTATTTTTTAATTGTGTTTAAAAATAAAACATTAAATACATCATTTTGGAGAATTGAAGCATAGAGTACGTAAATCAATCAGGTTCAATTAGTATTAAAAATGTCAGTATATTAGATTTGCCTGTGGGTGTATTCACCCCACAGAGTTAATATATTTTAGTTTTGTCATCTCTGAGGTAGCCATATGGTTAATTTGTCATCTTGTAAGAACAGGCTGCTACAATCCACATTCGATTAATGACATAATGCTTAGGCACTACTGAAAGAGTCCTGTCTTCATGGTTTTATTGATGCCCTAGGTCAGATTCTGAGCGCTATCTGTCCACAGTGCTGCTGGCTTTCATGAACCAAGGAGCTTTGCTGATTTACTTTCTTCTCGAGTTATTGTTATTACTTTTCCAGCTCTGGAAAGAAGGTGTGATAGTAAACTATTTGATAGTAGTATTCCATCCACAGGATAGTTGCCCTGAGAGTATATTCTGAGATTTGTTTTACAAGGATAAATGAATAATACATTATAATCTGATAAGATATAAAAGATGGTGATGTTCTTTTAGATTCAATTCTAGAAGTATTCTAAGTGGTTTTGACAATGTTTTAAAATATAGTCATCCATCTCAAGGGAAAAAGCTCTACTGTTTGCCTAGTAGAAAAGCTCTTATTGAAGCAATCATCATCTCAAGAAATTAAAGATGCCAATTAGTTTTCTATTATTTTTCATTAATAATCTTCTGTGAGATATTGAAATGTTGTATCCATGCAAAATTTTCTAGATCTATTTTATTTCCATGCATAGGCTAAATATATTCTTCTAATATTCTTCCAGACTAATTAGCTTTATTTGAAACTGTTATTTTCAAAGAACAAAATTTTCAAATCTCATGCAGCCAATATATCCTTTTCAAGTTTTCTTAATGCAATTCTGTCATGTGTAGAATTATCAAGCAATTAACATATTTATTAGTAAGTATTAGACCTTGGCTAATAGGTTTCACCCATATTTGCTTCTGAAAACAAATGAAATAGCTATTTATAATCAATTACAAGGAGGAATGGTTAATGGGAATGTGCGTGTAACCTTCGCATCTGACTTGTTATTCTGACTTCTCTCAATCTGGTCAATTTGTCATTCTGAAGTTATTATTCTTGCTTCTATCACAGCTTTACTGGAAATGTTTATGGGGCATAGGCTTTAGCAGCAGGAGGTGTTTTTTGAAAGATGTTAAGTGTAAAGTAGATCTTGTAATTTATTCATTTCTTAGTCAGTGCTTGTCTCTACTCCTTGACAGTGTGTGCGCACAGTCTAACAGCAGGAGAGCTCTTGAAGAGGTGAAAATCTGTGCAGGAAACAGAGGAACAGGGAGTGCTACAGAGGCCAGTCCTGGACAGGGCCAGGGTGCAGTGTCTTTGTTTTCTGAAGCACTAACTGATACAGAAGTTACTTAACCTCACAGACGTTAGCATCCAATGCCAGAACACAGAATAGGACTAGAATGTGACAATCAAAGGTAAAAAGGAAGAGTTGGAAAATAAATTTGGACATTTAAAATTCATTTCATTTCCCATAAATGGCACAAAATAATGTGAACCTTGTTGTTTAGCATTTATAAATGACAATTAAAAATCACCTCACTTGCACTGTTTCCAAATAAGTGATCAATCATGTCTCTGCTAGAAAGAAAGAGGCCACGATAGGATTCTAATCCCTTATGTTTCTTGGATACCACTTCCAGATGAGAATTTGTCATGTAAGGGTCATTTCAGAATCATAGGCACTTGAGCAATGTTTCACAAACTCTTTTGTGGTTATTTAGCTGTCTACCACATGTTGCATGTTATGTTTGAGCCAATAAATTATAAATGATGCTAAAGAAAATGATACTAATTTTAAGATAATTGTTACTAAACAAAAGTTTTATGGTATCTACAAAAGTATCCACTATGATCACACAGTGCTTTTGTTTGTCCTCCAATTGTAGTAAAACCTTTTCTGTTTGACTGTCTTGGCTTAATAAATAAAGGGGTCAAGGTTTTTCAGTATTCTGATAAACACACGCTCTTTTTTTTTGAGTCTGGCATGATATAACATATCATCTCTTTATGTTTAACTTAGAACAAACTATACAACCTCTGTACACACACACTTTCTGAATCTTATGTTTTTCCCTCTTCAATATTCTATTCAGGATATGTAGTAGCAATATGTATGCTCAATTATGGAAAACAGGAATCTTTGCACAATGGTCAAATTTTGGAACACACCTACAGATTGCTCATGACATTGAAAATCACTGATCTTAGTTTTGATACCATTATTGCATATATGAAGTTTCCTACTATAGTGACCTGGACTGGATTGGAAGTAAGTCTGAAAAATATGACTCCAAGAGAACAATAGCTTGGGTACTTTTCCCTCAGAGCCTCCCCTGATCTCAGTTCTTGGGAATTTTATCATTTCCAGGATCCAGAAGAACTGGTGAAAGGCAAATTCAAAGAACAAATGGTTTTGCATCTTCAAAGGTCATTTATTGCTAGAACCTCTTCCACCCAGATCTGTGGCCAGGCTGTGTACTTGAGGAAGCTTTCTCCTCAACAGAGGTGATGCATAGGTTGAGCTTGCTTGTTTAATATGTTTTGATTCAGAATCTTTTAGCTTTTGTCTTCACAAAATGCTCTTCAAAAGCTTAAATTTCATGATTGTTCACCATGTATATGATAGCTCTATTCAAAGTATTGAAGAAGTGGAAGTGGCCAAAATGAACGGAGAAACAAGATATAGTATATTTATCCAATAGAGTGGTATTCAGCCCTGAAAAAGGAAGGGGGTTCTTGATTTTCTTTTCTTCTTTTGTCATTTGGTTGGTTGGTTTTTCAAGGTAGGGTCTCACTCTAGCCTAGGGTGACTTGGAATTTGCTGGGTAGTTTCAGGGTGGCCTTGAACTCACAGTAATCCTCCTACCTCTATCTCCCCTGTGCAGGGATTAAAAGTGTATGCCATCACGCCTGGCTAGGAAGGGAGCTCTGACACATGCAGCATGGATGAACCATGTGGACAGTGTGCTAAGAGGAATAAGCCCACCACAGAAACACAGACACTGTATGAGTCTCCTTACATGCAATATCTATGTTGGTCAGATTCATAGACACAAACCAGAATGGTGGTTGCTAGGGGTTGGCTGCAAGATGAAATGGGAAATTATTGTTAATGGGTATTGAGTTTTATTTTGCAAGACACAGAAGCTCTAGAAATTGTACACCAATGTAAATATATTTAATGCTACTGAACTGTACCCTTAAAATGGTGAGATGGTAAATTTTTATGTTTATTGGATTTTAAAGAGATTTTATTTTATTTTATTTATTTTAGAGCAAGTGAATGAGAGAGAGAGAGACAGAGAGAGAAGAGAGAGAGAATTGGTGCACCAGAGCCCCAGCCACTGCATCAAACTCCAGATGCTTGTGTCACCTAGTGGGCATGTATGATCTTGCACTTGCCTCACCTTTGTGTGTCTGGCTAATGTGGGATCTGGATGACTTCCAGCAGGATGAAAGATGCTGTTTTCTCTTAGTCCTGTCATGTGCATGACTTCCAGCAGGATGAAAGAT
Source organism: Dipus sagitta (assembly GCA_036346955.1). Taxonomy (NCBI): domain Eukaryota; kingdom Metazoa; phylum Chordata; class Mammalia; order Rodentia; family Dipodidae; genus Dipus; species Dipus sagitta. The sequence continues at coordinate 67,147,297 of CM070770.1, read as the reverse complement.
GCTGTGGTCTCTTGTCACTTGATCTTTTACCACAACACACTTTTGCATCAGTGGTCAATGTTTCTCTTGCTTTGTTTGTGAACTCCTAATCCTTTGAAGTCTCACAAGCTTCCAAATACCCTTCTGCTCTAGAAAGAATCTGGAGCTCTGTTTCTTCTTCCATTTATATTTCTCTATCAGAGCACCTCTGACTTTGTAACAAAATAGCTGTTTTTCCTCCATCCCCAATACTGTAGCCTTGGTTTGTTTTTGGTTTTTGTGTTATAATTTTTTATGAAAAAGAAAGAGGGAGAAATAATTGGTGCACCAGGGCTTCTAGCCACTGAAATGAAACTCCAACATGGGCACCACCTTGTGTGCACGTGTAAACTTGCGCACTTGTGTCATCTTGTATGTCTGGCTTACGTGGGACCTGCGGTGTCAAACATGGGTTCTTAAGCTTCATAGGTAAGTGTCTTAACCGCTAAGCCATCTCTCCAGCCGTGGGATTTTTTTGTTTGTTTGTTTAGTTTTGCTTTTTGGTTGACATCTACAATTTTTAATTTTATTAATTGAGAACTTTACTCTATGAGCATATTGCATCTTGGTCATATTCCCATAGGGCTATACTCTTATGTTCTCTCTCTCTCCTACCTCATTCCTCTGAGGACCGTCCTCAGTAAGTTATCAGTATTCACTGTGGGGTCATGAATGCAGTCTCTGGAGGGACAGTGCCACAGGAAGGTGTATTCTGTGGCCTGTTTTGAGTGTGGGAATGTTGCCTGCTTGATCTTCCTAAATGTGAATTCTCAGTGCAAGGCATAATGGCTGGCGCTCAGTAGGTTCTCTGTGAGTAGAAGCTGAGTGAACAAACTTGGCTGTCTTACAGCCTATGCTGTCTGCCATTTTTACTGTGTCTTCTCCACACTCTCTTTGGTTTTTTGATTCAGGGTCTCACATAACTTAAGTTGACCTCAGACTCACTATGTAGCTGAGGCTGGTTTAGAATTCCCAATCCTGCTGCCTCTGCCTCCCAAGTGCTGGGATTACACATACAGCTGAAATTTGACTGTTATATATCTTCTGAAGTCTTTAAATTTCCTTATTCCAATGGGTTTTTTTCTCCAGCTTTCCTATCATTTATTTTTATCATTTCCTGCTTCTTCTCTGTGGCTAGGGGTGGGGGTTAATTATCACAGGGAGGCTTTGTTTGGACAGATTTGTCAATTAGTGGCATCATTTCTTACGTTACACCATTGAAACCAAGTTGCAACTCCTTATACTGTCTCTCTTCTTGTTACTATGAAATTCCTTTGGAGTTGTTGGGATTTCCAGCTTCGGTTGCTGTTAGAAATATAACATGCTTTTTTAATCAACTTGTATGGCAATATTTTATGAATTATCACATAGGTTTTTAATTTAAAAGATTTTTTATTAAATGGTGCACGAACTTGGAGTCCAAGTTGAACTTCAACTAAGGCCTATATAAGGTAAGCGATGGAGATAATCACTAGGTTCCCTTCAACATACCAGATTTTGTCAATGTTTGTCATATTTTCATAATTTCAATGGCCATATAATTCAGTTTTATATCATAAATGTGAAAATTCAGTGTCATAGTGAAAGCACATGATCCAAAAGGAGATGATTTCAGGCCTTTTCATTAACAAATGTTATGTGACTTTTATGGCCACCTGAAATTTTAAATGAATGGTGTGTAGTAACTACCAGATAGTACATAACATTAAAAGTATATTTGGGGGCTGGAGAGATGGCTTAGGTGTTAAGCGCTTGCCTGTGAAGCCTAAGGTTCAAGGTTTGATTCCCCAGGACCCAAGTTAGCCAGATGCACAAGGGGGCGCACGTGTCTGGAGTTCGTTTGCAGTGGCTGGAGGCCCTGGTGTGCCCATTCTCAAATCTCTCTCTCTATCTCTCTCCCCCTCTTTCTCTGTCTGTCACTCTCAAATAAATAAATAAAAATAAACAACAAAAAGTATCATATTTGGGGGCTGGAGAGATGGCTTAGCAGTTAAGGTGCTTGCCTGCAAAGCTAAAGGACTTCAGTTCAATTCCGCAGGACCCACATAAGCCAGATGCACAAGGTGGCGCATGCATCTGGAGTTCGTTGGCAGTGGCTGGAAGCCCTGGCACACCCATTTTCTCTCTCTCTCATGCACGCTCTGCATCTTTCCCTCTCTTAAATAAATAAGTAAAATAAAATAAAATACTTTTTAAAAAGTATCATATTTGTATCCTATTAATGAAATTGTTTTTTCTTGTTTTTTTTTTTTTGTTGTTGTTGTTGTTGTAGTTTTTTGAGGTAGGGTCTTACTCCAGCCCAGGCTGACCTGAAATTCACTATGTAGTCTCAGGGTGGCCTTTAACTCACAGCAATGCTTCTACCTCTGCCTCCTGAGTGCTGGGATTAAAGGCATGCATTACCATGTCTAGCTCTGAAATTCCATATTTTTACAATGAACAAAATTACCTATATTTATCCATCCTTTATTTGCCCTTTTCTACCCCTCTTTCTCTCTCTCTTTTCTCTTTCTCAGTGGTGTTTGGAAGGAATTATTAGGTAGAGAAAACATGGTTATATCACTTCCCGAACTTTTGTCATTCTCACCGAGGACATGGGAAACTCGAAATGATGTAGATTCATAAATGAAGAGTTGCTGGATTTGAACTCTGTGATATGAGCAAGGCTTTTCTTCCTGGCTGTTTCAAGATCCATGTCTGCTAAGATGCAATTCACAGAATGACATTGTTAAGGCGAGAAATAAGGCAAAATCTCTTTGAGAAGTAGGGGTCTGATGCTGTATTCCTCTGAACATTTTTATGGGCCTAACATGTTAGATGACCACAGGGTTAAGATCCTTGACAGTATGCACTTGTCTTTGAAGAACAGTGTCATTGGTAGTGGCATTATCTAGAGGAGGGCAGACCTGCTCTGAGGACATTTGTTTGCTGATATGTGAGTTCTAGACAGAATACCAGTTTATGCAAAATTGTTCTAGAGAAGGGCCAAAGCTGCCTCTAAGCACTGGACATCTGGAGTCCAGCCACCAATGCCAGTGCTGTTCAGCTAAGCCTCCACTCCCACACAAGGCATGTCTGGTCTCTTCACATGTGTTAGACCAGCAGGAAACCAAGCCTCCTCTTGCCTTTCTTCATGGCAGGCAGAAGAGCCCTGAAGGGTGTTTTTTTTTTTTTTTTTTCTTCTGATATGTCTAGATCAAGACTAATTACTTGAGGAATAATAATAACTGGTAATGCATATTAAATACTAAGTGTGTTCTGGACACATTACTTAACATTAACATGGGGCTGGGGATCCCACTCAGTGATGGAGAGCTTTCCTGGCATGTGCAAGGGCCTGGATTTAATCCTTATCACTGCAAAAACCACAAGATACTGAAGAATATCTGTGGTGGCTGAGCCTTCACAAGGTAAGTGCACAGTATCTTCACAAGCCTACTCTTTGAAAACCAAACAGGAAGGAGAAGGGATTTGTTTGAATTTTATCGACCTTGTTGTACACACTGAAGAACCAAGGGTAGGAACTGGGTCTGGAATTCTAGACCTAGGTTTGCAGTAAACTAGCTAGATGAACTCAAGCTAATTCAGACTTTTCTTTCAGGAATAATAAGGGCCTGGCATGGGGGAGGGTAGTAAATTAGATGCCATCTATACATCTTTCACACAAAGCACTCTATTTTGTGCTGAATATGTGGTAGTTAGCTAAGGAAGTGATACCCGGAGTTCCTGCTCCCTTCGCAGTTGTTATCACATCTGAATGAAACCTGGCTGAAGACAGGGACTCTGCTATCCTGGACCATGTCCAGGCTCCTCCAGGACCATGTCTGTTGCCATTAGCGCCTCTAATGAGATGGCATTTACATAGATTTCAGCCTTCTCAATCCCATTGGTGACTCTGTCAGGTTAATATTTGTCAACCTTTTTCCTCCCTTTTCGGTACATTATAACTTTGGTTTATAAAATCTCTCTTGTGTTAGCTATCATGTTTTTTGTCTGCTTTGCCCTATAGTGTTTCTATTAGTTACCTCTCTCTTTTTTACTCTCTCTCTCTCTCTCTCTCTCTATCTATCTATCTATATGTATAAAATCTTTGTCTATTTCAAAGTGATGGAAGAATATCAAAGAGTATGCATGACACTAATTTGGAACCCCATCCAATCTAGAAAGCAATGGTAAGAGCTCCTACTACATTCTGCCTCATCTGCGTATGGTAAATGTGTAAGAAGTACCTCCTACATCACACAGTATATATGTGGATAGGGATTTCATCAACTCCTTGTACTAGCACTTTAACTTTGAACAAATTGTTCAGCCCTAAACATCAGTTTCGTTGTCTCTAAAATGAGGTAGTAACCCCCCAATCATAAGGATTAGAGAAAGTGTAACTAAAAGAAAGTACCAAGCTAGCACATAACTGTTAGAATTCACTAGAAAGGGAAAAGGAAATGTTTCCATTAAAGACAAAAATGAAATCAGGAAAATATTTGTCACTTATTGGCAAATAATATTCTTTAATGTAGAAAAATATCTTTACAGACTTATAATAAAATAGCTAGAACTTTTCATTTAAAAAAGAATAAAAGACCTATACAAATAGCTATAAATCTATTAAAAATATGTAGCCTTTCAGTTAGTGGACAAAATGTATGTTTGAACCATACTACATTAGTCTTGCTGAGAACATTGCTCATGTTTTCAGCTCATGCCATTTCTCTGTGAAGACTATGCTCTTTAGGCATGTGCACCCACCTCATGCCCATCTCCTGTTGTGTGTGATTCTTTCATGCTAGCTGGCTTCAGAGCCCCTCATGGAGATGGCATTGCTCTTGCTCCATGCAGGGTATGGGAAGTGCTGGTGCCAGCTGCTTCTTCGATGTCTTGATAAAGGAGGTGAAGGTTGGTGCTACTCACACATGTTCAACCCTACTGGGGTGTCTCCTCATGTTCCCTCCCCATTCTCTGCCTTTCTTGGATATCCTCAGCATCTGAGCTTTCCTCCTTCCCTTCCTGAGTCCCTTCCCCTGCTATAATCTACTCTGCAGCAAAGTGGCCTGGTGTTCATTCATCCATATTTCTTATGCATTTGATGAGTCCCTTTCTACATTCATCTGCATCATTTCAGCCCATGGTATAGCTTCAATGAGACCCAGACCAGAGGGTGAAATGGCATACAGGAATTAAAAAATATGCTGTTGGGCTGGAGGGATGGCTTAGTGGTTAAGGCGCTTGCCTGCAAAGCCAAAGGACCCATGTAAGCCAGATGTATAAGGTGGTGCATGTGTCTGGAGTTTTGTCTTTAGTGGCTGGTGGTCCTGATGCACCCATTCTCTTCCTCTCCCTCTCTCAAATAAATAATTTTTGAAAAGCATGCTGTTTATATCGTACCAGACTTCTATCACATATTGGATATACCACTTCTTTTCCATGTACTACAGGATGAAGAACATAGGGATTTCTGTCATCTGGCTTTAGTGAAAATGCAGTAGACTAACATATCTGTAGAGGACATGGACAACTGAATTTCTCAGTCATATTGGCCAAAGCATCCCACCTTGAATAAAAGTTTTCAGAACCCCCATAATGCCTGGAAAAATCCATGGCTGCCAATGACCAGCTGACTCCAAAGATCAATTATAATTTCTGTTAGCTGAAATACAAAGTGGTGAAAGAGTAAGATGTGAATGCACTTGTTGAGTGTCTGCTTCTAGGCAGAGCAATAATGGTGGCTTCCACATGTTCCTGCCCAGTGCTCATGAGGATGCTAGACTGTGGATCCATACTTCTTCCTGTCTTACAGAGAAGAAATACATGTTTGCAAAGGTTGAGTCAATTCTCACACTGGTGGTGTCTAACCCAGGAGCCATTCTAATCTTGTGTACAGAAGAAAAGTGACACTGTAATAAAACAAAACCTACTGGGTAATCCTGAGTCAGACTTAAAGCTTCAACTCTACACAGATACAAATAGCAGTGTCTTTGTGGTAGTTAAATGGCAATACTTGGCTGATTTTTCCCCTGAGTTCATTTAGAAGCACAACTAAAACAATGCTAAACTTAATGAAAGGCATTTTGTGTCAGAAACAATAATCTCTAGATCTAAGGCAGATGAATGCATGGCTTCTTAGTGTTAGATCACAGACCTTCCAGAGGATCTAGCATGCCTGCTGAAGCCTATCTTCCTCTCCCTTTCTCCACATACAGCAGAGCTCTAAAAAGCTTCTGCAAGCTAGAGCCCCAAGCTCCATCCTGCAACAAGCAGGAGCAAGGCAGCAGGTCAGGAAAACAACTCCTCCCCTATGGAAACCTTGAAAAAGTAGAAACCTCTCCTCTCCCATAGACTCCCCCTCCCCCATGAGAGACCTCGAAGAGGCTATGCCCTCTTTACCTTCCACTCTCCTCTACTGTCTTTGTGACTTCTCTCATATAGCCTATGCCCAGATACACACCTCTCTTTTGGAACTCTATTAGAAGAGACCTCTCGCTTTGTTTTTCAGAACTTCTGTACCTCTCTCTCTGACTTTGGGACTCCACCATGTGGCACTGCCTATATGCCTATGCCTATACCTCTCCTAATAAAGCCCTGACTGGAAGGGTAATTGGTGTCAGTGCCTCTCTCATACCAACCTTCTCTCCCTTTCCAAAAATCTATCAGCTAGTTATCTGTTCTCCTAGGCTTTGGCAATCTCCTTAAGATTCCTGCTCCTGATATACTGCACAGTAATAATAAGAGAGCAAATCATTTTAGTATATTACTTTAAAATCCTTGATAATCTTATTGGAGTATAATTGTCAAACAAAATTACCTATGATATTATGGCTTGATTTACATATACATTATGAAATTTCTACTTATAACAAAGTAATCTGTCACCTCACATGGGTGTGTGTGTATGTGTGTGTGTGTCTGCATCTGTGTGTAGTGAAAACACCTAATATCAACCCTCATATAGCAAATATGAAGTACATAGTACAGTGTCATACTCTCCAGATTTCATGTCATAGCTGAATGTTTGTATCCTGGACCAACATCTCTCTATTCCCCCCTCCTGGCCCCTGGCAGCCAGCACTCTACCTTCTGATTCTATAAGCCCAAATTCTTTAGATTTAAAATAGAGGTGTGATTAAGTAGTATTTGTGCAAAAAGTAATTTTGTTACTATTTGTGTGTGTGTGTGTGTGTGTGTGTGTGTGTGTGTATTATGGACTCTTGCCACTGCAATCAAATGCCTTTCTGTCTTTATGTGGGTGGCTGGGGAATTGAACCCAAGCTATCAGGCTTTGTAAGCAAGAATCTTTAACTACTGAGCCATCTTTCCAGGCTCCAGCAAGACTTTTTTTTGTTTTGTTTGGTTTGGTTTGGTTTTTTGGTTTTTTGAGGTAGGGTCTCTCACTAGCCCAAGCTGACCTGGAATTCACTATGTAATCTCAGGTGGCCTCAAACTCATGGTGATCCTCCTACCTCTGCTTCCTGAGTGCTGGGATTAAAAGTGTGCTCTACCACTCCTGGCCTAACAGGATAATTTTTAAACTTGAGCTGCAAATAGTAATAAAATGTACTGCTTTCAACTTCAAAAAGTTTGGTCATTAACTATCTTCCATTGTATTTGGAAGCCTCATTGCATTTCTAACCATGTTGTTTCTTGAATGCTTATTGAATATTATGACGCTCCAAATAAACTGAACAGAATTAATTCAAGAACAAAAAGATCATTTCTTCTTGTGTTTCTGAATTGGATATTTGCCATATGGGTGTCTCAGCATCACTCTCACAGCAGGCTTAATTTCTGGCAAATACACATCCACACAGAGTGAATATGGCAAAACAGCCTTTCTCCCCTTTATTTTTTTGTAAGATCTGCTAGAAAGTTTTTCTTTGCTTTTCCTGCATTGATATAAACTTAATTAAATTCAGCTTTTCTGGCATTCAAGAGGGAAGTACATTGTTGATGGTAGCACACACAAGAAAACAAACAACAACATCAAATTGTGCCTGGAAGCCAGGTGCAGTGATGTGCCAGCACGTGAGTGGTAGAGGCAGGAGGATTGCAAGTCTGAGGACAGCCTGTGCTGCACACTGAGATCTCACCTGAGATGAAAACAGAAACAAAACAATGTGCTTGGAAAGATAAAGAATCAGAGATATTTATTATGGCCTGCTTCTGAGTTGGAGAACACAAATGTCAGAAATAATACTGATAAAATGTTGTGATATGTAACTGGCTTGAAGATTCCCTATTGATAATGAGGGGTTATTGAAGCTAGCAACTCTGCAGTAGTTTATAGTTGACTTGTTACTGATTAATCTATTGGTTAATTTATTATTTCCATAAACAAGGTCCTGTGCTCAGTATGGGAAGTACTGAGGCATAAAAGTCCTACCACTTTCCTCTGGTTGCTCTCAGAAGATGGACATGCACTTAGAAAACTGCCGGTGGTAGTTTGAATGTATGGCCCCTTAGGCACAGGCATTTTTTCAGTTAAGATTGAGCTTGCAACTTGAGTCTCCAGTGGGTGGAGTCCTTCTGGGGAAGAGGTACACCACCGGGAATGGCTCTAATAATCCAGCCCTAAGGTGTGTAAAGAACCAGTTTTGAGCTCTGGCTGTTTCTGTTTGCTAGTTGTTGGTTTTTCTCTCTCTGCTATGCTGATGTATGATGGAGACAGCCTGCTTCTTCTGCCATTGAAGGTGTTTCCCTAGAATCTATAAGCCTGAAATAAACCCTTCCCTGCCACATGCTGCTTCTGGTTGGATGTTTGTCCAGCAACACAAAAGTGACTACAACAATGCCTTATAATGAAGCTGTATGCTGACTTGCATTGTGGGCAGTTAGCTTAGAGGGCTCAGGACAGGCTTCATGGAAAAGAAGCAGGCTCAAGGGATTGGAACAATGCATCCTGCATTTTATTGGCATTCCTGGAAATCCATGTTGCAATTTTCCCAGGCTTTATTAACTAAGAAGTGGCCTTACCCCTTCTGCTTTAGCTTTTGATCCCTGTTCATGATAAAGAAGTGGTTACATATTTATCTTTATCTCAGAGTCTTGTCCTCTCATGCTGAGAACCAGAACAATAAGCTACATTGGCACCACAGACATGCTTAGTGAAGATTTGTATAGAATGAATCATGATTCAATCAAGGACTTCCAAGATCTAAGAGAATAAGGAAGAGGAAAGAGGAAAGGCCCAGGCAGCAGAATCTTCCTTACTGGCCAGTGCTGTGGTTTCCCAGCCGTGAGCATGTGGTAAACCTCGTGGGAATGTTTGCTTACCAAGTAGACCACATGTGTAAAGCTCTAGGGAAGAAGCTGCATATTCCATAGTCTTCTCTATTTTGAATGTTGCTCCTGATACACCAAGTTCCATTTGCAAAGGAAGCTTCTAGAATTTTTATTTGGAAATAGGATGTGATTTCTGATGCAGTGGTACTACCACTGGCTAAGATGTAGGATGTGAGGCTGTTGAGTCCTTGCTCTACCACTTGCTAGCACTGTGCACTGCAAAACCTCTTTGAGTTGCATTTCTTCTATAAAATGGGTTAAATTCTGTTTTCAACTTGGTCATGTTAGGAATCAAGTATGAGACATACCTCTTGGGCAAGTCTGTGAAAGAGTTGTTGGAAGATGTCCTTCCTCCACACTGGGTGGCCCTTCCAGAAGTGAACTATACATGAAGATACTCTGCGAGAACACAAAGCCTTTTTCCTGGCTGCCCATTCTACTTGCTGCTGAGTGCAGCTACTCACTGGTGAGTGCACCTACCCTGTTGCTGACATCCTTCAGGGACATGGGAACTCGGCTTCATTAGCCTTTCAATGTGGACTAAAGACCATTGGCTCTCCAGGAGTCCTCCACCTTCAGTGCCAGATAGGAACTACTAAAGTATCCAACCTCATGGACTGAGAAATGAGTGGGTAAGGAAAACACTGGGTTGTGAAGGACTGTGGGCTCCATGTTTTTAGATATGGCTTTCTGTGAAGGGCAGTGGAGACTTCCAGAAAGAAGAGGTTAGTTGTGTGAGAATACTGTGGAGTCTATCAGTTTAATAAGCCTGGCTGGTAATGCTGGAAGTCTCTGACTCAAAGCAATGTCTTTGTCTAAAAAGAAGAAAGAATGAGGATGCAAGATGGGCAGACTTTTCCACTTCGTAAATGAACATGAACAAAAAAATGTGGCAAATGAACAAAATTTGTAAAGTCAGCAATAAGGATACACTGATACTAAATAAAATAATAATAAAGGGCTGGAGAGATGGTTTAGTGATTAAGGGCTTGCCTGTGAAGCCTAAGGACCCCGGTTCGAGGCTCGATTCCCCAGAACCCATGTTAGCCAGATGCACAAAGGGGCACACACATCTGGAGTTCATTTGTAGTGTCTGGAAGCCCTGGTGTGCCCATTCTCAATCTTTCTCTCTCTCTCTCTCTCTCTCTCTCTCTGACTCTTTCTCCGTCTGTTGCTCTCAAACAAATAAATAAAATAAAATAAAATAAAATAAAATAAAATAAAATAAAGACCAGTCTGTTGTCTTCCCTCAAAAAATAAAAAAATAAATAATAACAAAGAAGTATTATAATAATGTAATCATACAATAAAATAATAAAGATAACAAAAGACTCTTTGGTGAAAAAAGAATAACAAAACTGTAGCAAAAAAATCAATGCTGATGCAATATGTCCAAACATTGTGAGGGAACAACTTATAAGTATGATTTTGGAAAAATAAATTTCCAAGAAGTTCAATAAAAGGGATAGGACAGATAAAAAGTGTGAGCTCTTCAAAGGAATTCTCAAAAAGAAAGCAAATTCTGTGACTCCTTGGTGGGGAGGAAGACACAGAGGACCCTGGGGCAGTAAGCAAGCAGCTCAGGTCTTACCTCCAACAGCCTTAAGGGCCAGAAGACACTCTTCCCACCTCCAGAGCATCATCAGTCATATTTCTCGCTTCAGCAGCATGGTGTGCATGTACTACAGGAGTAAATGGGATTCACACTCACATGACTACACTAGGGAGTGTGCTGTTCTTTTTTATTTTTTATTTTTTATATTTTTTTCTTTTATTCTTTATTAGTTAGTTTTGTATTCAGCAAATACAGTCAGTTTGGTACCATTATTAGCCTCCTCCGTGACCTACCCTCTCCCCTTGGCCCCTCCTTGTTGAGGTATATGTGTCATGCATTGTGGAGTTAGCCCACAGTTATATGTAAGATAAATGTCTCTGCATATCATGACCCTACATATGGCTCCGACATTCTTCCCTCTCACCCTTCTGCAAAATTTCCCAGAGCCATGTTGGATTCATTTTTGGTCTGCTTCAGTGATAAGGTATTGGGGGCCTCTGTGGCTCTAGCTCTCTGATTTGTTAGGAGTTGATTTTTCTCTGTGTTGATCTCCTTCCCCCTTCTGCTGTTATCCGGTTCATCAGCAAATCAGCACCCTTGCTTGTTTCGCCAATTTTTCTTAGTTTCAGCCGGGGCCCTTTTGAGGTATGATGGGGTGGCTCTCTCCTTAGAATCTATATCTATCTGAAAAAGAGAAGCAGATTCTCCAACAGGAGAGAAAATTAGCACCAGGACAAAAGAGATAACCCTTACTTTTTTATAGAGAATTTAATAGGTGTAGGTCCTTTTGTAGCCCATGATTGATGGTAGCTTGATATTGGTGAGTGGGCTTATGTTTGGATATGGTTCTGACTTGTTTCCCAGCTCCAGCTATGGGTCCCGTACCACTGAGGATATCAGTTAGCCAAATTAAGAGCAGTTTGTTCCCCACCATGGCTGTGTGCCACTATTGCACTTGTGTGGGCATGACAACAAAACTCTCTAGAAGCTCTCAAGAATAGAGTCAGCCATGTGGAGGATAGAAACTCTGATCTGGAAGACAAGATGGAAGAAACACTTTGAGAGTTCAAAAATTTCACTAAGTTCAAAAGTTCCTATGAACAGAACATGAGGGAATTGTAGGATACCCTTAAACGTCCTAATATCAGGATCACTGGAATACCAGAAGAAGAAATTCAGACCAAAGGCATGGAGAACTTATTTAACAAAATAATTGAAGAAAACTTCCCCAGTCTCTTAAAAGAAAGGCCCATCAAGATACAAGAAGCTAGCAGAACTCCAAACAGACTGGACCAGAGGAGAAACTCTCCAAGACATATGGTCATTAAGACTCTAAACATTGACACCAAAGAGAAAATCCTAAAAGCAGCTAGGGAAAAACAACACACCACCTTTAAAGGTAACTCCATCAGAATTACTCCAGACTTCTCAATGAAAACCCTGAAAGCTAGAAGGGCCTGGAATGAAACACTGCAAAGTCTAAGAACCTATGGCTTCCAACCCAAACTACTCTACCAAGCAAAAGTATCCCTCATAATAGATGGTGAAAGAAAAACATTCCACAACAAACCTCAGCTTTACAATTATATGAACACAAAACCAAACCTACAGAGAGTATTTCAGGAAACTCTCCACAGAGAAGAAACAAATCATCAAACTCAATTGCCTACAAGAAGCAGATCACAACAACCAAACTCAGGGTAGGCACAAAAAACTTTAAAGTCCATGAAAACACCAACCCACATTTACCATCACAACATGGCAGGGATCAAATCAAATCTCACAGTCATTACCCTAAATATTAATGGCCTTAATTCACCCATCAAGAGACACAAGCTAACAGGATGGATCAAAAAATTAGACCCCTCAATCTGTTGCTTTCAAGAAACCCACCTCACCACTAAAGACAGACACCTCCTCAGGGTGAAAGGGTGGAAAACAATAATCTAAGCAAATGGGAATAAGAAACAAGCAGGCGTAGCTATATTAATATCAGATAAAATAGACTCCAAACCAAAAATAATCAAAAAAGACAAAGAAGGCCACTTCCTACTTATCAAGGGAATGATCCATCAAGAGGATATTACAATCATAAATCTGTATGCACCAAACACAGGGGCACCACAGTTCATAAACCAAAACCTACTTGACAATTAAACAGAAATAACCCCCAACACCATCATAGTTGGAGACTTCAATACACCATTATCAGTAATAGACAGATCATCCAAACAGAAACTCAACAGGGAAGTAAGAGAGCTCAACAAAACCATAGATCACTTAGACCTAATGGACATCTACAGAACTTTCCGTCCCAAATCCACAGGCTACACATTCTTCTCAGCAGCCCATGGAACATTCTCTAAAATAGACCACATACTGGGTCACAAAGACTGCCTCCACATATTTAGGAAGACTGACATAATTCCCTGCATGATATCAGATCACAATGCTATATTGCTAGAAATTAACAACAAAAGACCCACCAAGAATCTCAATGGCACCTGGAAACTGAACAGCACACTTTTAAACAATAAATGGATAGTGGATGAAATAAAAAGTGAAATTGAAAAATTTCTGGAATTGAATGACAATGAGAACACATCGTACCAAAACTTATGGGACATAATGAAGGCGGTCCTCAAGGGAAAATTCAAAGAACTCAATGCCTTCATAAAAAAGACAGAAAGGTCCCAAATCAATAACCTAACCATCCACCTAAAGGCACTGGAAAAACAAGAAAAATCCAACCCAAAGAGCTCCAAAAGGAAAGAAACAATTAAAATTATAGCAGAAATCATTGAATTGGAAACCAAGGAAACAATTAAGACAATTGATAAAAGAAAGAGCTGTTTCTTTGAAAAAATAAACAAGATTGAGAAACCCCTGGCCAATCTGATCAAGCAAAAAAAGGGAGCGTGCTGTTAGTGAGCACCAGTAACAAAGGAAAAGCAGCAGGTCCAGGAGGTGGAGAAAATAGAAGATAATGGGTTTGATTTTGAGTATTTTGAATTTTAAATAGCTAAAGTTCATGTAAATCAGTATAGCCAATAGACACTGTCTGTTGGAGATAGTAGGGGTTTGGGTATTCAGGTTAGTGGCAGGGATGGAAAATAAAACTTGACAGTCCTGATAATCTTTTGAGAAAGGACAGAACAACAAATTTATGGGAGGTCAGTAAATGATATATTTGGAGAGAGATAAAGACATACATAGAAGCAAATGTTAGGAGCTAATATACATGAAAAAAGGAGCTAGAAAGGTTGGAGAGATGGCTTAGTGGTTAAAAGTGCTTGATAGCAAAGTCTCTCTCACACATACACAAATGAATAAATAAATATGTAAATATATTTGGGGCTGGAGAGATGATTCTGTGGTTAAAGCATTTGCTTGCAAAGCCTGACATCCTGGGTTTGATTCTCCAGTATCTGTACCACCAGCTACACAAAGTGGCATGTATATCTGGAGGTTTGCAGTGGCCAGAGAAGGCCCTGGCATGTCACTCACTCATTCATTCATTTCTTCATTCATATCCTCTCTCTTGGTCTCCACTGCACATAGATAAATAAACAAATATTTTAAAAAAGAAAGAAAGAAAGGGAACTAGAAATGGCCAGAACCTAGCATCACTGATAGGATAGTCAGACTCAGGACACTGGGCTCATAAATGCAAGTTGAGAGCCTTGTTTTGGCTCATAAAATCAGAGACAATGATTTTTCCAAGTTTCTTCTACTTGGTTTCATTAATTAGTGTGAGATTAAATATAACATCTATTTGAATGTCTTTAATATTAGTATCATTCAGAGTTCTTCCCCCCCCCCCCCTGCACAACCCATGAGCATCAGTTCAGTTCAAAGCTAACCTAATTCACTAGACCATCCAGGAGCAAAAAGAGACAGTCATACATGTCTGCACATGTGCCAAGTACCAAGCTGCCTGAATCTGCCTCTGGATCTAGTAAATGACTCCTGAAAGATGGAAGAATTCAAATTCTGGCTTCTGCTGAGAATTGAATATTTCCCAAACTGCCTGATGCTCAGCCCCAGCTGGGACCTAATGCAAGCATTTTGCTTGCAAGAGCCCACCAATGAAAGGTACTTCTAACAATATGTGTCAAGCAGTGTGTAGCTGATGGTAGGAGTTAGATTTATGCAGATTGTGGTTGTCCATTTCCAGCTGCTTTTGTGAAGCCAAACTTTTTTATGTTAACAGATCACATTATTATCACATTTAGTGGAGAATAATGAGATATGGTGGTGATACATCATTGGCAGCTCATAGTACCATTTGAAAACATGTTGTTTTTAAAGTCTGCAATAATGGGTCAAAGACAGAGAGAGAGAGGCACCCTCTGGTGGAGAAAGAAAAGAGATAGAGAGTTAGTTCTTAAGAACTGGTCCAAAGTAGCTATTTGTAAATGCTTTCTTGCCAAGAGGGACCTTGTACAGTGGCACTTAAGCATACCTTGCTTCTACCAGTAATTTAAGGGGACAAAAATATTGCAAGGTTGTGATGATTGACCAATAGGATTTGTGAACTGTGCTCATCCTGAAGGGGATAGGGTTTTACCTTGAGGGATTTATGCTGCATGAAAGCTTGTTTGATGTGATGTGGAGAGAGAGAGACTGAGTCCATTATATAGGGCAGTATAAGGTTCCCTGTGTATGCCTCATACCTCAAGCTCAGGAACATGCCCTATATATATTCTCTATGTGTCTCTTGAACCCCATGTAATTAAATTTTCATAATCACTATGTACTTGTAGTATATGCTCATAATTTCTAATGTGATAATAAATCCCATATGCATCCCTGTTCTGTAAGAAGTAAGATACACTATTTATTCCAAATGTTACATCATTCCAGACTTAGAAAGGGAAGGGCCTGTAAGACAGAGGGAATGATGTATGAATGCATGTCTGGGGATTTGATAAGCCATAGAGATTTTGTTTAGATATGTGGAGAGGAGATGATGGTGATGACAAAGAAAGGTGAGGTGTTATGGATTCTCATTACAAGGCAAAGAACTTGAACTTTCTGCTAGAATGTCCTCTTTGACTGAAAGGTGGGATTTAGAATTAAGTTTTCTATAGCTGCATATAATGTTGAATTATTCCAGGTTAAAAAATATCTTCTGGTGATATTATTAATAGATAGACATCTTGTGGTCTTGTACATTGGTACCAAAATGACAATGAATTTCTGTCTGGGCAAAGGCATTTAGGATTATAATCACCTGATAATCTACTCAAAGCCCTGGCAAGGCTTTGAGATTCATTTGCTTCTGTTTATCCATGCCCTGGGCCAGAGAATACACTGCTTCAGGGAAAAGCCAACAATATACTGGGGTCAACACAAAGAGCTTTAGAACCAAATGGAAAAATATCTAATTGCTAACACAGAAAGGTGGCAAGACAGAGCTGAAATTTAAATATAAAAATTGAATGTGGCTAGATGTAGAATGTTTGACCAGAACATTAGAGATCAAATGTTACATTTAGGCTTTACTTTATTTTGTTTTATCATTTTTTTTAATGTTAGGGTCTAACTCTATAGTCCAGGCTAACATTGAACTTGGAATTGATCTGTCTCTGCCTCTTGAGTACTAGAATTACAGATATGTGCAACCATACCCAACACAGTGACTTTGTTTTGCAGGCTAGCTTATGGCAGTAGGAAATATAAAATGACTTGGTCATGAACTCTTCAGTTGGGCATTGGGCCAGAGTCTTGCCCTTCCGAGCTGTAGTTCCTGCACTCCTGTCCCATTTGTCTACCTCAAAGACAGTGTAATATTTGCCTTAGTTGGTCATGTGTCCTGTGAAGCCATCAAGGTTTTCTTGCCTATTTCTCTTACTGATAGTGCTCAGTTAGTGGCTTCATTTCAAATCCTAAATCATCTCCCAATAAGTAACCACAACAGTATCTACTTTCCCAATTATCCGTGAAAGGCTTTAAATGTCCTCTCTTCACTTGTAGGAGCAAGGCAATGTTTATTAATGTTCCTAGATGGTGGCAAGGCCCCTCTCCAAGGATAGGTCAATATGGGCAAATATGGAAAGACTGGGACTGAACCAAGATTAAGAATCCAGATTCAGGGCTGGAGAGATGGCTTAGTGGTTAAGACGCTTGCCTGCAAAGCCAAAGGACCCAGGTTTGACTCCCTAGGGCCCACATAAGTCAGATGCACAAGGGTGTGCATGCATCTGGAGTTTGTTTGCATTGGCTAGAGGCTCTGGTGCACCCATTCTCTCTGTCTCTCTCTACCTGCCTATTTCTGTATCTCTCTCTCTCTCTCTCTCTCTCTCTCTCTCTCTCTCATTAAAAAATAAATAAATAAAAGAATCCAGACTCTATGGGGATAAATCCAAGACTGTAGGAGCCCAGAATGTGTGGCAAATTCTAGGTGCCAGTGCCTATGATGGATAGAAACTAGCAGGGGTGATTAAGGCATCAAAAATTTCCAAGTCAGTATCAGCTGCTCTGTGTAACTCCATGTGTTCTTTTGTGCTGACATGTGCAGAGGGGGTAATTAAAGGAGCTGGAAATATGCAGAAACACATCCCTCTTCAGACATTATATTTCCATCTTGCTATTTCCATTAATGACACTTATCTGATCTGTACCATATTGTGTGACCTTAGTTGGTAAGTTCTCTGATTCCTTCATCAAAATCCTACCACTAAAGCCAGGCATGGTGGTGTGTACCTTTAATCCCAGCACTTGGGAGGCAGAGGTAGGAGGATTGCTGTGAATTTGAGGCCACCCTGAGACTACAGAAGAAGATCCAGGTCAGCATGAGCTAGAGTGAGACCCTACCTTAAAAAATGAAAAAAAAAAAAAAAAAAAGAACCTGCCACTATAGAGGTGATAAATGACATATATTGGCATACTCTGAAGTACAGTTGGGAAATGTATATGATGGTCTAAACCTGAGTCTCTCCAGCTCTCTTTCTCCTCCTCCTCTGTCTCCCCACCACCCCTACAAAATTCCTGGTACATAGAATGTTAATACCTATCTCACTGGGTGGTAGCAGGATCAGGTGAAGCACCCAGCATAAAGTTATGAGTGGTAACACCAGTCCTCTATGCATGTCATATAGCTAGGTAATAGATCTACATTTAAAAACCAGGACTTGTGTTTTAGGATCTAATCCTGGTTTCACCAAGTAATTCATCCCTGCCATGAAAACATGCAATAAACTTTGATGTACTGGCTCCTTAGAGAAGGAGTGAAACTGATGTTGACTGAGAGCCTGTATCCCTGATGAGATATAGAACAAACTAGACTAACTCTTTGCTTATTGACTTTGATGTTGATTAAGATGCTAACAAGAAGGGCTGTAATTAATTAGGATATAAAATACTAATAACTGAGGAAATAGCTCCAAGGCAAAATTTACTGCTTATAACTCCAAATTTTTATTTTCAACAAGTATACATCCATAGAATTTAACACATGGCAAATACTGTTTGAAGGGTTTTCCAAAAAATAAGTAATCTTCATAATAGTTCTATGAAGGACAACTATTTTCATCTTCATTTTTTCAGGTAGAGAAAGAGTAAGAACTCTGCCAAGGTCATTCAGATACAAAGAACCAGAATCTGACTACAGATCTCATGCTCTCAACCATCCCCTAAACTGCCTCGTGTATCATAAGAGATGCTGAGTGGCCTCCAAATAAGGGCCAGTTGACTTACAATCCATTCTCCCTTTCTCAAAGTTGTGTCTCTTCTCTCCCAAGGGATCAAGGTTCCTTCATATTTTCCCAACACTTCCTACATCTCTGATTATTTTGTTGTACCTGTTGTGACCTGGCCCCAGTCCATTTCCTTTGCTCTTTACTTTGTTACAGAAAGTTGAAGTACAGCAAGGTAAAAGGTGAAATACCAAGACATTACCTGTTAACAAATTCTCCTACATGATATGAGCTAGATACTAGGGACAAAGGGAAATCAAATATACACTTCTTGGAGCCCTGAGCTTAATGGGAGGACTAGACATTAAACCACACACACAGAGAAACAGAAAGAGAGAGACACACACATATATATGCAAGCAAATTTAAGTGCTATGGAGAAAACTACTGGATATTGCTATGACTTCTTTGACACTGGGCTGGAGAGATACTGTAAAGCCCACATGAGAAAGTGATTTTAAGCTTTTAAGTCTGAGATACAGAAAAGGAAGCTAGGTGAAGATCCAGAAGGGCAGAGATGAGCAATGCAAAACTTGAGTTAGAAAGTACAATGGTCCATCAGGAAACAGAATGCAACTCCACTAAGTACTGTATAATTATATGAATATGAGGCAGAAGGAAGCCTGGGTGATGGAAAGGAGGTGGGTCAGACTAGATAAGCCTCAATGGCCAGAATAAGTACTTGAGATTTCAGTACAAACATAATGGACAAGTTTAAAAAGGGGAGAGATGTGACAATCAATGGGAAATAGATTAAAAAAAAAAAAAAAAAAGAGACAGGAGAGTCTGTCATCATAGACTACAGAAACAGGTAAGAACAAAAACAAACATTTAGTCAGCCATCATAGACCACAAGAGAGAGCAATGGCTTGAAGTAGGGTGGTGCATTGGAGATGTGGGAAGAAATGCTAGGTATGTTTTCCAGTTATCATAAATAGGATTTGTTGGTGGACTGGATGTAGGGATTAGGGGAAAAAACAGATGTCATGGAGAACTCTCAGGTTTTAAGGCCAAAAACATGCTGGATGTTAAATGGTTGACTGAGGTAGGAAAGCATGGAGGCCCATGTTGGAACACACCCCAGTTTGGCAGGACAGTGGCTCAAGGCAGATATTCAAGTAGTTATTTGCTGAGGCCCCTATAGAGCCAAGTGGGCTGTGAGAGCTCCACAAACTTTTAAAAATTCACCTTTGTTTTAGACTCATTTGGTTTCTTGGTGATTCTATGATACAGGTGGCCAGACAAAATGATCTCCCAGCTTTTCTCTCAGTTTGGGACTCTTTATTTTTGATGTCTTCTACTTCTGCTTGTTAATATGTTCAATTCTGAATTGGAGGAAAAGGAAGAAACAAGTTCATTTTAGGTTTATTAAGTAAAAATTCAAGCAAATCAAAAGACAATTGGATCATAAAGCTATCAACAACTATTTTTAAAACAATTTTTGTGTATTACATAGATGCAAATGTTGAATTATACCACTTTGAGAATATTTATGTATTTCTTTAATGAAAGCTAGTAAAATTAATTCTTAATAAAATATTATTATTTTTCCTATTCATGAAATCAAGAGTCCTTGTCCAAAGATGGATTTTATTACTTACAAACATCTACCTACCACTCTGGTTCAATCCATGTCATTTCCTTGTATTTTATCAGTAGCCTTCATTCACATGACTTCTTTGTAAAAAATTATTTCTCTGTATAAACTTTATCACTTAAAATGTTAAATGCAATTATATTGACATATGGTGATAATGGGATAAAGCATACGGGTTAAAGGTTGCAGGAACCATGGCTTGGCAATTAGTGATGTAAATGAAACATTCATTATCCATCATGCTGAGAAGTTGATGAACTGTACAGTAAATCTGAGCCCACAGTCAGGACTGAGATAAACCATTTTAGACAATACAGTTAGTGTTTATGAGCACCAGGGACAATGCTTCTGATTTCTGCCATGGAGATTTCTTTAACCTATTAGTTTATGTTGAAAACAACCTTACAAAGTCCAAGCTGTGCCATTTTCCTTCAGCAGAAATGTATGAAATTCTAAAACTTTCTCTTAAAATGAAACATATGAGACTGAAAGTAACTTGGTGCTAACTGCTATCTTCTATAAAAATATATGTTGCATAAATAGATTCTCTGCTAGATTGTCTTAAAGAAAGGGCTTTGCTGTATTTCAAAGCAGGATCTGGGTTTGGAAGGAAACTATGTATTTGGATATCTCAGTTAATCTCAAAGAGCCTTCATTCTGCAGGTTGATTTATGGAAGTAATAGCATTTTGTAAATGATGAAGAGAACACTGAGATACCCTTTGAAGAATAGCATCTGAGCATTTTTACTTTCACCATTGTCCATTTAATTATCTTGTGCATATTTTAAACCATTTACTGTATCATCAATCTAGAACAGTTGAATTATCCATATATTTGATGGTGTTAGGACTTGAATCAATCCAGTTTTTCTCAAATTATTTTTAAATATTTGATTTATTTATTTAGAGAGGGGAAGGATAGAGAGAAAATGGGTGCACCAGAGCCATTGCAAACAAACTCTAGATGCATACACTACTTTGTGCATCTGGCTTTACTTGGGTACTGGGGAATCAAACCTGTATCCTTTGGCTTTGCTAGAAAGCACTTTAACCACTAAGCTATCTCTCCAGAATATCTTTTAAAGTGAAATTAAGGGCTAGAGAGATGGCTTAGCAGTTAAGGCACTTGCCTATGAAGCCTAAGGACCTAGGTTTGATTCCCCAGTATCTACATAAGCCAGATACACAAGGTGACACATACGTCTGAAGTTCATTTGCACTTGCTGGAGGCTCTGGCACACCCATTCTCTCTCTCTCTCTCTCTCTCTCTCTCTCTCTCTCTTTCTCAAATAAATAAATAAGAATATTTTTTAATAAAGTAAAATTATGATAGCCACTGGAAAAATGATTAGAAAATTAGTTTGTTAACCTATGGCATAGCTGGCAAATTGAAGAGGTCACTTAAGGTGGAAATATTTAGTTGTGGTGCACAATCTAGAGTCAGAATTTCCTTTGTTAACAGCTAGATTTGTAGAAGCTCAAGGAAAGAAAAATTGGACCATCTCAGAGCTGTGGATGTAGCAGCAACAGTAGTAAACAACCAATGTGTATTAAATAATGCCTGACACCATTCCTAAGTCCTTTACTGAATGTACTAATCTAGGATTTGTCCTTGGCATATAAGGTAAAATCTCGGTTCACCCTTCTAATAACCCAATGAAGTTAATGGTGGTATTTTTTGCATTCTACATGGGGCGCCTGAGGCTCAGAGGTGAGATCCAAGCTCATGAAGCTACTGAACTGAGTAGAGCCTCACATCCAGCCTTGTGAGATACCAAAGTTGCTGCTCCTTGTTGTAGTTACCTTTGTGTTGCTGGATAAACATCTGACCAACAGCAGTTTATGAGAGGAAAGGGTTTATTTCAGGCTTACAGCATCCAGGGGAAACTCCATCAGTGGTGAAGAACTTTGACTTTGACATCCACAGCAGAGAGAAACAGCTGCCAGAAGCAGCAGCACTAATAGGCAAAGCTCAAACTACTCAGACACCTTGGGGCTGGACTTGAGATCCACCCCCAGTGACACACCTCTTCCTCAGCAGGGTTCTGCCTGTTGGAGACTTAAGTAGCAAGCCCAATCTTAATCAAAAATTGCTGAGAAGCTGGACATGGTGGTGCAAACCTTTAATCCCAGCACTTGGGAGGCAGAGGTAGGAGGATCACCATGAGTCCCAGGCCACCCTGAAACTACATGGTGAATTCCAGTTCAGCCTGAGCTACAGTGAGACACTACCTCAAAAAAAAAAAAAAAATTGCTGAGGCTATGAGAGACATACATTCTCATTCAAACCACCACATTCTGCCCCTGGTCCCTATAGACTCATGGCCATCTCACAATGCAAATTGTATTCAGTCCAACTTCAGAGGTCTCCATAAGCTTTACCAACACTGTTCAAAAGTCCAAAATCTCATCTGAAATTCAAGAGTGTCTCTTAACTGTGATACCTGTAAACTCAAAACAAAACTTATATAATTCCAACACATATAATATCACAGAGTAACATTTCCATTGCAGGAAGGCATAACAAGGAGAGACTGGATCAAAACCAATAACTAACAGGTAAACATCAGACACCTGCAGTTCCAAGTCCAACATCCATAACCAGTGATAAAAGTCTATGGGTTTCAATTCTGACCCTCCAGCTGGGCTCTACAGCCTGGGGAAAATTCCATCCTGAGCTAGCGGCTCTCCATGGTAGCTATCCTACAGTCCTGGTATATCCAGAACATCTTCAGGTATGCACTACAGTCCATGGTTCATCTTCATAGCTCCATACAAGGGACTTACTTGCCAGGAGGAAAGATTGTATTTCAGGCTTACAGATTCCAGGGGAAACATCATCAATGGCAGAGAAAGCTGGCTCACTTCAGCATCCATAGCAGACAGAAACAACCGCCAGCAGGCAGAGCTCAAGCTGGATCTGAACACACCTTAGTGCTAGACTTGAGGTCCACCCCTAGCACTCAATCATACTTAAAATATATATATTTATTTACAATCAGAAAGAGATAGAGGGAGGAAAGACATAGAGAGAGAGAATAGGTGCACCAGGGCTTCCAGCTGCCACAAATGAACTCCAGATGTGTGTACCACATTGTGCATCTGGCTTTACATGGGTACTGGGGAATTAAACCTGCATCCTTTGGATTTGCTAGCAAACACCTTAACTGCTAAGCTATATCTATATATTGAAATGTTTTTTTCACATTTTTGGTCAGCATACAATGCAGTGGGTTTCATTCTGGCTTTCCATAAATATGTGTCATTATACTATGTTCTTATTTATCCTTCCCATGCTTCATGCTCCCATCTGGCTGGGTCCTTCCTCTTCCCACATAGTACCCCTTTTATGCTTTCTTACCACATATGTTCCACTACTTTCTCTTCCCCTCTCCACCACCTTAAGATTTTTTCCTTGACTCTCATGATCCCCTATGTTGCAGTCAGCTTCGAGTTTCTGGTAGAAAATAGACAACCAAGAACAGCTTTTGGGAGTAAAGGGTTTATTTTGGCTTATGGACTTGAGGGGAAGCTCCATGATGGCAGGGGAAAATGATGGCATGAGCAGAGGGTGGACATCACTTCCTAGCCAACATCAGGTAGACAACAGTAGTAGAAGAGTGTGCCAAATACTGACAAGGGGAAGCTGGCTCTAACATCCATAAACTTACCTTCAACAATACACTGTCTCCAGGAAGATACAATTCCTAAATTGCCACAAGCTGGAGACCTAAGCATTCAGAACACTTAAGTTTATGGAGGACACCTGAATCAAACCACCACACCCTATTTTCATGACCTATTTGCAGACAAGTATAAATGCTCACATGCACATATACATGTATGCATAACACATCTATACTAGTACGTATAATATTAAATCTAGGTCTTGCATATGAGAGACAATGTAGTGTTTGTCTTCCTGACAGCTTTTGCTTAACAATGAATTACAATGCTATTAATTTTCCTGCAAATGCTGTGATTTATTATTATTTATGGTGGCATAAAACACCATTGTGCATATGTGCCACATATCACAGCACAGACTTCTCTTATCCATTCTTATGTTGATATACATACAGGCTGGTTCCATTTCCTGGCTATTGTGAATAGTACAGCTATAAACATAAATGTTAGTAGGATTGTGATATGCTGAGTTATTGTCCTTTGAATATTTATATTTCTTCCTGTGAGAACTGTCTGTTCAGTTCATAAGCCCATTTATTGATTGGATGATTGTTGTTGTTGTTGTTTAGTTTTTACAGTTCTTTACAGATCTTTATAGATTCCAGCTGCTGTGTAGTTGGTGAAGATGTTTTTCCCATGCTATAGGCTGTCTCTTCACTCTGATGATTGTTTATTTTACTATCCAGAAGCTTTCCAATTTCATGTGCTCCCATTGGTCAATTGTGAGGATTATTTCCTGTATTGCTGAAGCCCTTTTTTAGAAATCCTTTTCTAGCACTATATGTTAAAGTGTTTTACCAATGGTTTTCTGTAACATTTATAAACCTTATGGTCTTATATTAAGGTCTTTCATGCATTTTGAATTGATTTTCTTTGCAAGGTTAATCTAATTTTATTCTTCTACATTGTTAAAGAGGTTGTCTTTTCTCAAATGTGCTTTTGACAGCTTTGTCAGAAAATAGGTTATTGTCCTTCTCTTCAGTGTGCTCTGTTCTAGGTATTTACATGTTTTAAAACTCTAAATAACAGCCTGATTAAAACTTGATTTTGTATATTCCTCTCTACCTATGTATAAGAACCGCAGTGAAAAGAAAGTTAATAAAGTAACCAAGCAAGAGAATTTGGCTAGGAATATTCCCTACAAAGAAGCTGATGTGGGGTGGGAGAAATGACTTAGTTGGTAAAAGTCCTTGTCTTGCAGGCATGAAGACCTGAGTTTGAGCTCCAGTACCCACATAAAATTTCTGGGTATGATGGTGCATGCTTGTAATCCAAGTGCTGGAAAGTTAGAGACAATAGGCTTGTGATGCCTTGAATTAGGCACCCCCCATGAACTCATGTATTCTGAATACTAGGTCCCCCACTGGTGGCAATTTTGGATTTGGAGACTTACTGGAGGAGGTGTGTTGTTGGGGGCACACTTATGGGTATTATAACCAGGTACCTCTTGCGAGGGTTTAGCACACTCTCCTACTACTGTTGTCAACCTGATGTTTGGCAGAAGATGCTGTCCAGCCTCTGTTCATGACATTTTCCACTGCCATCATGAAACTTCCCCTCAAGTCTGTAAGCCAAAATAAACCCTTCCCACCCATCATTTAAAAAATTAGGTTATTGTAACTCTGGGTTTATATTTAAATTCTCTATTATTCTACAATATTCCATTTCTATATGTCTGTTATGATAGTACCATGATGTTTTTGTTACTATGGCTCTGTGATGTAATTTAAGATTGTATAATATGGGCTGGAGAGATGGCATAGCAGTTAAGGTACCTGCCAACAAAGCCTGAAGACCCATGTTTAACTCCCCAGAACCCACGTATGCCAGATGAACATGTTTGTGCATGTGTCTGGGGTTTGTTTGCAGTGGCTAGAAGCCCTGGTGGTCCCATTTCTCTTTCTCAAATAAATAAATATATATATTTTTTAATTTGGTGATGTAATACCTTCAGAAGTGCTCTTCTTGCCAAGGACTGCTTTGGCCCTCTGGGTTCTCTTGTACTTTCATATGTAATTTTAAGATTTTTTTTCTAGCTCTCTGAAGAATGTCATGAAATTTTGATTAAGGTTGCATTGATTCTATTGATATATTTCAGTGACACCGACATTTTTACAATATTCATTCTGCCAATCCATAAGGATGGGAAGTCTTTCCCACTTATGGAATCTTCTTTAATTTGTTCTTTTTTATTAGTGTCACTTATTTAATGTTAGTGTCACTTATTTAATGTCATTCACCATAGAAGTTTTTCATCTCCTTGTGTAGGTTTATTCCTAGGTTTCAAGGAGAGTGTTGAGGCTTTTCTCTAAAGGTGTGGTAGAATCCATCAGTGAATCCATCTGGTTGGACATGGGCTTTTTTTGCTAGGACACTTTTTATTACTCTTTTAATATTATTGATACTTACCTATCTGCTTAAATTGTTTATGTCTTGTTGGTTTAACTTTTGTAAGTCATATATAGCTAGAAATTTATTTATGTTTTCTAGATTTTCCAGTTTGGGGGACTATAACTTGTCAAAGTCTTCTCTAATGATTCTGTAGATTTCATTGGAATCTATAGCAAATTCCCGCCCCCTTTCATCTCTAATTTCATAAACTTAGGTCTTCTCTCTGTTTTTTTTTTTTTTGTTGTTAACTTGAGTAGAGATTTGTCAATCTTGTTAGTTTTTACAAAGAACCAATTCATTGTAGGTGAGTTGGTATTTTCCCATAAAGTCTTTCATATTGTTTCTTTGTATTTTTGACATCTTGACAAAAACATGTTCTTTTTTTGTCATGTCTGTTTGGGGTTATAAATGCTTACTATGTTTAGGTGCCTATTCCTTTCTCTAGATTTGGAGGAGTTTATTTTATAATTTTATTGAATATATTCTTTTAACCTTTAATTTTTAGCCCAGTTCTTTCTTATAACTCTTGGACCTTTGGTGTCTTGATGGTAGTGCAGAGTTCTTGGACATTGTAGTCATTCCTGTTTATGTTCCTTTCTTTATTGATGTTTGAATATAGTATTTGTCCTTTATCTTGTCCTCAACCACTAATAGTCTTTGCTCTGCTTGGCTGAGTATATTAGTGATGTTTCTACTGTGTTCTTTATTTAGTTTGTTGCATTTTTCATTTTCAATATTTCCAACTTTTTGTTGTTGATGATATTTTTTGTTTTCAAAATCTCAATTTGTTGCTTTTTTTTTTTGGAGGTTGTAATATTTCTGTCTTTGGAGAATGCTGTTTTCTCTAGAATTGCTAAAGGGAGGTGTTGGATCAGATTACTGTTCAACCTTGTGTCCAAAACACCCTGCTCTTACAGTGGACCACAGCAGTGCTCTTTATCCTGGCTCACCTAGGAAATGTGTACATAGTAGGTTCTCTGGCTCACCTTGAGAGACACATTGACTCAGTCTAGGCTGAGTACTTAGTGTGCAGCAAGTTATATGATGTCTGATCACTCCCTTCATTTCACCTTGCACCAGACACTCTAACTTTTGTGCTATTCTGTAACATGCCAAGCATGCTTTTGCCTCAGAAAATTTTCATGTGATGTTCATCTCTCCTGTGCTTGAGTGTTTTTTTTTCCCCCTCATACCACCTCTGATCTTCCATCTGTGATGTCTTCCTCTATGTTAGGATATGGAAAGAAGATTGTCACCTTGATACCTTTTTATTAGACTTTTCAGCCTCCAGATTAGTGTGCCAATAAATTTCTCTTCATTATTTATTTATTTATTTATTTATTTTGGTTTTTTCAAGGTAGGGTCTCACTGTAGCTCAGGCTGACCTGGAATTCACTATGTAGTCTCAGGGTGGCCTCGAACTCACGGCAATCCTCCTACCTCTGCCTCCCGAGTGCTGGGATTAAAGGCGTGCGCCACCACGCCCAACTATTTATTTTTTTGTATTTGTTTTATTGAGGTATAATCATGCTCTAGCCCACGCTGACCTGGAATTCACTATGTAGTTTCAGGCTGGCCTTGAATTCATAGCAATCCCCTACCTCTGCCTTCTGAGTGCTGGGATTAAAGGCATGTGCCACAACACCTGGCCTCTCCATTATTTATTATGTATTCTGTGATAATTTCATAGAGCTGCAGAACAAATGGC
Organism: Dipus sagitta; assembly: GCA_036346955.1. Classification (NCBI taxonomy): domain Eukaryota; kingdom Metazoa; phylum Chordata; class Mammalia; order Rodentia; family Dipodidae; genus Dipus; species Dipus sagitta. The sequence goes on along the minus strand of CM070770.1, from coordinate 67,119,364 downwards.
CCTGTGATGAGAATACTTCCCCAAGGCAGCTGCATAACTTAACACACTCAACATACTTCAGTTTTTTTTTTCTCACATACCATTCAAACAATAAGACCTTCCAACCCCACTTTTAGATCTATGATTTATCTTATTTTTTAATTTATTTTAGGAAGAGGCAGATGAGAGAGAGAGAGAATGAGCATTCCAGGGCCTCTAGTCACTGCAAACAAACTCCAGATGCACACTCCACTTTGTGTATATGGCTTTATGTGGGTACTGGGGAATTGAACCTGGGTCCTTTGGCTGTGCAGGCAAGCACCTTAACCATGAAGCCCTCTCTCTAGCCCTCTACCCCACTTTTAGAAAACAATACTCTTTGTTGTGATACTCTGTATCCAATTTGTTTTTGCATGGCTCTATCACTAGCTGACAATAATATATTTATTCATTTGTATATGTATTATATCTCATCAGTATTGTCATATAAATTTTATGAAGACAAGGGCTTTCATCTGTATTTCTTCAGTGCTTTGTGACTCAGAATCTAAATGAATGTCTTGAACAGAGTAGGGGCTCAACAAGTATTTAGTGAATTGAATAAATGTATATAACTGGGAAGAAGTGAAGGAGGCCTTGCCTCCAGAATCCTTACTTACTTTGATTCTTCTGCCTTCCTGCTATTTCTGTATTCATCTTTTATGATTCTCTTTTAATCATAACCAGAAGAAAGCTGGTGTGGAAAAAGCCTTCCTACTATAACAAATGTTGACATCCCTCTCTTTACTACTAGACCCAAAGATGCTGAAATCCTTTGTATGAAATGATGTTGAATTTGTATGTAATGCATGAATCTTCCCACATGCTAATGTCTCCAGATTAGTTTTAATAATTGATATAGTGCACATGTGATGTAAATAATTGTTTCGCTACATTCCCTAGCAAATGAAAAGAAAAACAGTCTGTATGGTTTTCTTAAAAGTTTGCAATCCACAGTTAGAACCTACAAATTTTGAGCATTGGTTATATTTGCTGTTGAGCTAAGCAAAGGGCTGTGAAATATGACCCAAGTTGCTTCCTCAATATGCACATAAAGCCAGATGCACAAAGTGACATATGCATCTGGAGTTTTCAGCAGCTAGAGGTCCTGGTGCGCCCATCCTATCGGTCTCTCTCCCTCTCTGCCGGGCCTTTAATCCCAGCACTTGGCAGCCCAAGGTAGGAGTGTCACTGTGAGTTTGAGGCCAGCCTGAGGCCATCTAGTGAATTCTAGGTCAGCCTGGGCTAGAGCAAGACTCTACTTTGAAAAACAAAACAAACAAGAAATGGAGGAATGGACTTACATTGTCAACATGAAGGCCAGGCAGGCAAGCCCTCCCTGTTCTCTCTCTGAGAGATGGAAAGTATGGGAGAGTCTGACTGAAATGAAAACTAAGTTTACACCCAAGTAATTGAGATTATAGTTCTTATTTACCTTAAAAGAAACTAAAATAAAGTAAGAAAATGTTTTGGAACATGCTAACTACAAAATGGTTCTCTGGAGAAGGATGTGATGGCACTTGGAAAGCTGTGGCTGGAAGATCATGAGCTTGAGACCAGCCTGGGCTACATAGTGAGAACTTGTCACAAAACAAAATAACATGAAGCAACCTCCCCTCCAAACAATAAACAAGCTGTCTTTATGTCTAATCCTACGTAGCTTAGCTTGCTGAGGGACAGGGAATTTTTTTCTTCCTTTTGAGGACTTGAAATACTGTTTATCATAATTCACTAAATGATCACAAGGTGCCAAGAACTTAATGTAAACTTTTTTGTGGATTTTCTTATTTTACAGATGATTCAGGCTCATGGCCAAAATTCATTCATTGCTTGTAGTAAAATTTCAAATCATGTTTTCTGTCTCTAAAATTCGCAATGTCTTTGTTAACTACCCACATTTGCTGGATCTCACCTGTTCCTCCATTTCTTATTTGTTCTGTTTTTCAAGGTAGAGTCTTGCTCTAGCCCAAGCTGACCTGGAATTCACTAGATGGTCTCAGGCTGGCCTCAAACTCACAGTGACACTCCTACCTTGGGCTGCCGAGTGCTGGGATTAAAGGCCCAGCAGAGAGAGAGAGAGACTGATAGGATGGGCACAGCAGGAGCTATAGCTGCTGCAAACTCCAGATGCATACGTCACTTCATGCATCTGGCTTTATGTGCATATTAAGGAATCAACTTAGAACATTAGGCTTTGCAGGCTAGTGCCTTAACCACTGAGGCATATCTCCAGCCCCTATTCCTCCATTTCTAACTTCTTTTTCATTTCTCTTTTATTCTGATTTAAATTTGAATTTATTCTTTTCCCTTACCCCTATCCAAGTTTTCAAGTAGTTAATCTTATTGTTATTTGAAATGATCCAATTAAATTGAAAAATACCTGTTCTTTCTTAGCCTAGCAGACTTAAAATAGATCTATTTCTGCTAACAGTCATTAGTTTTAGTTTAGTTTTCCCCTTTCCTTGTATGTCTTGTTTGTTTCTTTGTGTTATTCCATCACTTTCTCCCTTCCCCCATGGGGCTATTTTTGCCAAAATTAATTAACACATAGAACCTCCTACATATGTTTTCATGTTAAATTCTTTTTAACAATTAAAACATAAGCAAAGGGAAGAAAAGAACCTGATACTGTTTCCTCCCGTATTTGTACATGATGTAACTTCTTGGTGAGCATATTACAATGAGAAAGCCAGGTAGCATAAAGGAAGAGTGCATAGCCCATCATAACAATTTTCTTCCTATTTGTCATTCTGGTATTGTCCCAGGTTTATAAAATTTTTTCTTGTTTTCAGTGGAAAATATTTGAGGGTAATATGGGCTATTTATTTCATCCTTCTCAGTCAGTACTCAAAGTAATTCAAACTCAAAGAATTTGTTTTTTTCTTAAGCTGAATGCATTCAAATAAAAGGCCACTTAGCTAAAGTAAAATTAACTTGACAAATAAGCATTGTTTGAAGTAATAGAAAGCAAAGGGAGGTGGTGGAATTTCAGGTAATAATTTCCAGTTAAGAAATCCTATTGTTCAAGATAGTGACCACCTAACTGCGCCGCACATCGCCAGGAAAGAAAGGCAAGACATTAAGGGTTCACTGGGTCTTCTAGGGGAGAGAAATCTCCAATAGATTGCCAGTGGGAGGGCACAGAGGGGAAAAAACAGGGAACCACAGATTCCCTCATGGGCAGGTAGCCCACCCCTCCCCCCAAGCAGCCACCATACCACAGTCCCAGCTTCAGGAAACTCCCGCACTTACTGTAGGAAAAGGGTCGCAGGCCAACATAGTTCCACTTGCCTCACCGCACAGGGGTGATTGCCCTGTTACCCCTGCCCACAAGTGACCTTGGCCAGGCTATGCCTGCTGGCCTATTGGAGCTCAGGCTCCTTTGATCAATTTTCCCACCAAATGGTACCACTGCCGCCTCCACTCAGATCCCCACTTGTGGAACTTTAGCCTGCTCCACCCACTTGCTCACTTACTGCTCTGGCCACCACACATTCATGTGTGACTGAGGCCCATTCCAACTCCTCATGTGAGCTCAGACTGTACCTGTTGCTTGTGCTAGCTCAGGTGCCATCCCTTTCCTGTCTGCTGCACTGATCGAATGCCATTCTCCTGTTGCTGGGGAGCGCAGAGTGCTTCTGGGTCCCAGTGTTCCGCCATGCCAGAGTTTGGGCTGCTTCAGTGCTTCGTGCCTCAGTGGCCCTCCTAACGTGAGTGCAGGCAGCTTTGGCACATTACCATGTGAGAACTTGTATTAGTCAGCTTCAGGTTAGCTGAGAAGAACTTCCAGACCAGGAACAGTTATTGAGGAAGGGATTTATTGAAGCTTACAGATCCAGGGGAAGTTCCATAAAAGCAGAAGAAACTGGCCTGCTTTCACAGGACCAAGCAGAGAGAGAGCAGTACAAGCCTAAAGGTCAAAAGCCAGAGCACACTTCAGGAACTCCAGTTAGGTACACTTTGCATATCTTTAGATTGAAATCTGAAACCCACCACCACACCTTAAGATTCACACAATGGCATTGCCTCCAGCCAGATGGCTAGAGATGCAAACTACAAACAAATAAACAACTGAATATATTGGGGGGCATCTATTCTATTCAAACCACCACAGAACTCAAGCAACTTTGGCACCCTGGCCAGGCAGGAGCTCAGGCAGCTTTGGCAAGAGAGAGCCAAACCCCAGGCTGCTTGGCAACAGCCTCAGGCTGCTTCAGATTCACATTGTGCTTGAGTCCAGGCGGACCTACCCACCTACGTGCCCAAACACTGAGATGGGCAGACCACAGCACAAAAGAAATAACATGAAAATGCAAGAAAGTCCAGTTAGATCACCCAGTCCTACAATGAACATCTCTAATAAAACATAGAAGAGTCATTAGGATCAGAACACCAAACTGAAGCTATAAGCAATGCAACCCTGACCAAGCTACTGGTAGAAATAGCAGAAAAGCAACAAAGATCCGATAATTGTGTAGAGGCTTCCATCACTAGACTAGACCTAATAGATAAGAAAATGGAAGGAGTTCAAAGACAGTTAAGAGATATGAGGGAGAGTGAAAAAAAAGAGGACCTCAAAAATCAGCTGGTGATACTAAATGAAGACATAAAGAAATGTAAGGATGAATTCCAAGAGGCATCAAGAAAATCAGAAAACGATGTGAAAAGGGAGCTTGACAGAGGGATGGAAATTACACACAGAAAAGTAGTGGAAAATGCCAACCTAATTGAACAAGTCCAAAACTCTCTAGAAGCTCTCAAGAATAGAATCAGCCATGTGGATGATAGAAACTCTGATCTGGAAGACAAGATGGAAGAAACACTTTGAGAGTTCAAAAATTTCAGTAAGTTCAAAAGTTCCTGTGAACAGAACATAAGGGAATTGTGGGATACCCTCAAATGTCCTAATGCCAGGATCATTGGAATACCAGAAGGAGAAGAAATTCAGACCAAAGCCATGGAGAACTTATTTAACAAAATAATTGAAGAAAACTTTCCTGGTCCCTTAAAAGAAAGGCCCATCAAGATACAAGAAGCTAGCAGAACTCCAAACAGACTGGACCAAAGGAGAAACTCTCCAAGACATATGGTCATTAAGACTCTAAACATTGACACCAAAGAGAAAATCCTAAAAGCAGCTATGGAAAAACAGCACACCACTTTTAATGGTAACCCCATCAGAATTACTCCAGACTTCTCAATGGAAACCCTGAAAGCTAGAAGGGCCTGGAATGAAACACTGCAAAGTCTAAGAGCCTATGGCTTCCAACCCAAACTACTCTACCCAGCAAAAGTATCCCTCATAATAGATGGCAAAAGAAAAACTTTCCATGACAAAACTCAGATTTACAAATACATGAACACAAAACCAAACCTACAGAGAGTATTTCAGAAAATTCTCCACAGAGAAGAAACAAATAATCAAACTCAATTTCCTACAAAAAGCAGATCACAATAACCAAACTCAGAGTAGGCACAAAAAACTTCAAAGTCCATGAAAACACCAAACCACATATACCATCACAATATGGCAGGGATCAAATCAAATCTCACAGTCATTACCCTAAATATTTATGGCCTTAATTCACCCATCAAGAGACACAAGCTAGCAGGATGGATCAAATAATTAGACCCCTCAACCTGTTGTCTTAAAGAAACCCACCTCACCACTAAAGACAGACACCTCCTCAGGGTGAAAGGGTGGAAAACATATTCTAAGCAAATGGGAATAAGAAACAAGCAGGTGTAGCTATATTAATATCGGATAAAATAGACTTCAAACCAAAAATAATCAAAAAAGACAAAGGCCACTTCCTACTTATCAAGGGAACGATCCATCAAGAGGATATTACAATCATAAATCTGTATGCACCAAACACAGGAGGCACCACAGTTCATAAACCAAAACCTACTTGACAATAAAACAGAAATAACCACCAATACCATCATAGTTGGGGACTTCAATACACCATTATCAATAATAGACAGGTCATTCAAACAGAAACTCAACAGGGAAGTAAGAGAGCTCAACAAAACCATAGACCACTTAGACCTAACAGAGATCTACATAACTTTCCACCCCAATTCCACAGACTACACATTCTTCTCAGCAGCCCATGGAACATTCTCTAAAATAGACCATATACTCGGTCATAAAGACTGCCTCCACATATTTAGGAAGACTGACATAATTCCCTGCATGATATCAGATCACAATGCTGTATTGCTAGAAATTAACAACAAAAGACCCACCAAGAATCTCAATGGCACCTGGAAACTGAACAGCACACTTTTAAACAATAAATGGATAGTGGATGAAATAAAAAATGAAATTGCAAAATTTCTAGAATTGAATTGGAATGAGAACACATCATACCAAACTTATGGGACACAATGAAGGCGGTCCTCAGGGGAAAAATCATAGCACTCAATGCCTTCATAAAAAAGACAAAAAGGTCCCAAATCAATAACCTAACCACCCACCTAAAGGCACTGGAAAAGCAAGAAAAATCCAACCCAAAAACTCCAGAAGGAAAGAAATAAGTAAAATCAGAGCAGAAATTAATGAATTGGAAACTAAGAAAACCACTAAGACAACTGACAGAACAAAGAGCTGGTTCTTTGAAAAAATAAACAAGATTGACCAACCCCTGGCCAATTTGATCAAGCAAAAAAAAGAAAGAGATGCTTCAAATTAACAAAATTAATAATGAAAAAGGAGAGATCACAACAGACATAAGTGAAATTGGGAGAATCATCAGGATGTATTTCAAAAACCTCTACTCCTCAAAACTGGATAATGTGGAGGAGACAGATAAATTCCTGGATGCATACCATCTATCAACGCTAAACTCAGAGTATATTAATCTCCTTAATGAACCTATCACACTCATTGAGATTGAAAAATTAATAAAAAACCTCCGCAAAAAGAAGAGTCCAGGACCAGATGACTTCTCAGCTAAATTCTATCAAACCTTCATGGCAGAACTCAAACCAATCTTCCTCAAACTGTGCCACACAATTGGAGAACAGGGAAAGCTACCCAACTCCTTCTATGAAGCTAGTATCACCGTAATTCTAAAACCAGGCAGAGATGCGACAAGAAAAGAAAACTACTGGCTTATTTCCATGATGAACTTAGATGCAAAGTTCATGAACAAAATCCTTGCAAACTGAATCCAACAACATATCAAAAGCATTATCCACCTTGACCAAGTGGGATTCATCCCAGGAATACTGGGGTGGTTCAACATATGGAAATCTGTCAATGTAATACACCACATAAACAAGGGTAAACATAAAAACCACATGATCCTTTCAATAGATGCAGAAAAGGCCTTTGACAAGATAAACATCACTTCATGATCAAAACATTGGAGAGAATTGGCATGGTTGGTTCATATCTTAGCATAATAAAGGCAATATACAAAGCTCTGAAGGCCCAAATAATACTCAATGGAGAGAGACAGGAGGAATTCCCATTAAGATCAGGAACAAGACAGGGTTGTCCACTCTCACCTCTTCTCTTCAATATACTACTGTGCCGGGCTCCGCCGGCGGGGGCAGGTAGTGCCGAGGGAAGGACCAGGCCCGCTGGTTCCTCCCGAGGGGCTGAGGAGGAGATGAGCGTCCGACGACTCAGACCTCTCCTGGCCACCGGAGAAAAACCACACTGAGTCGGGAGTCTTGTCGAAGCAGGAACTCGATTTATTGCTATGAACAGTTGCCTATATAATGTTGGGAAGAAGGCGGGGATTTTAGGACGGTGGGGAAAGGTAAGGGCCAATAGTAAACTGACTATTGAGATGATAATCCTAAATCCCATGCGGAAGTAGCAGGCAAGAAGCCATTAGGCGTCTTGCTGAGTCACGTCTGGCCAGAGGCAGATCACCAAACTTTAGCTAGGCTCAGGAAGTTCCACTAGGCCTCACACCTGGGCCTTTCAGAGGCCAACATCTCCCCCTTTTGTTTTTGTAAGAGCATTAGTCACCATGGCCCCTGTCTTAGGTTGTCCCCCTCTGGGGGTCTTAACCGTCATTGGGTACCAGGTGTTTAGCTCAGAGCATTCATCATGGCCCCTGTCTTAGGTTGTCCCCCTCTGGGGATCTTACCCGTCACTGGGTACCATGTGTTTTGCTCACTGAGAACCCACTCCATGGCCTGTCTTAGGTTGTCCCCCTATGGGGATCTTACCCGTCATTGGTCACATGGAGGGCAGAGGAGGTGGCAGTGGGTCATCTGCGAAACTTAATTCCTGAGTTGCCAGCCTGTGATATTTTGACCTGATGAGGTTTTATTGCCTCTAGCCATTGATGAATAAATTGTGTAATCTTATTAATTACACAAGGCCCGACAGTGAGGATAAGGAGAAGGAGAAGGAGGGGGAGGGGCCCAAGTAGAGGGAGAAGGTAGGGTAAGAAGTCATATAATCCTGTCCACAGTGGGTTGTCCTGGAGGTCCCGTTGCCTCCTCTCCAAGTCTTCCTGGAGCCTCTTAATCTTGTCCTGGACGATTCCTGATTTATTGGCGTAAAAGCAGCATTTTTCCTGTAAAAACAAACATACGCCTCCTTTTTCGGCCGTTAGTAGGTTTAGTCCTCTCCTGTTTTGTGGGACTACCTCAGCCAGGGAATCTAGCTGTTGTTGAAGATAGGTCTCCCTCTGATACAGAGAGGGCCTCATTTCCAGGGATGATATTTACATCTGGGATTAAGGTGGCTGGGGCACAAAGGCCCGTCCAATTGGTGGGCAGAAAGTCATAGGCCATCCCGCCTCCACAAACATAAACCATTCCAGAAGGTGGGCAGCATTGAGCATTGGGATCACCTGTGTTAAAAGTACAGAAGGAAGGATGAATGTATCCCACATCTATACTGGAATTATTAGGGGAAGGCGGGGCCCAAATGCAAGTTCCAGGGGAAACATTGGGAAAAGCTGGACGGGGATGGGGAAGGTGGCTGAGTAATGTTTTAAGGTCGTACAGGCAACTGTACTGCAAGCAGCCAGAGAGGCCCAGATTGGAGGCAAAGCCAGCAATCCTCCACAAGGGAAGGAATTGTTTAGTTTAGTAGGGTGAAGGACCATTTTAGGAACAGTCCTCAGGGGTGGGACACTCCCTAGAGAAGTGATTGTCAGTGTCCTCTTGTTGGGACAAATATTTTAGGTCTCTCGCTGGTACCCAAATGGCTCTTTTTTCATCTTGAGGGAAGACACATCCAAACCCTCTCCCTGCTGTGAGGAGTGGATCAGGCCCTCTCCAGGCCCCAGTCAATGGGTCCCTCCATCTTACCCAGATAGAACTGTAGGTAATGGATGAGGACCAATGTTTTTGAAAAGGGGAGAGTTGTTTATCTTCTTTAGAAAGTTTAAAATATTTAGGGTAAATAATGCCTTTTTTAGTTGGTCGTGTGGGGGTAAGGATTCCCCCTTTTGTTTTTGTAATTGAGACTTGAGAGTCTGATTATATCTTTCAACGATTAGATTTTTCCCCGGCATGTGCCGATGCCCAGCAGGCGCGGGAAAAGGTATCAACTGAAAGAAAAATATACTTAAGTTTTCCAAATGGAGAATAGTGTGTGACATCAATTTGCCACAGATGATTAGGGTGGAGCCCTCTAGGATTGCTTCCTGTAGTTTGAAGGGGGGGTACTTGGAGGAAAGGCTGACAGGACTTACAAGTCCGGACAATTTTTTTAAGGTCCTTGACTGGTACCTGTGGAAACCTGTGCTTGAGACCTCTCCAGTTGACATGGGTCAATAAGTGGAAGCATGTAGCTTCTGTAATAGTATTACACTGAGGCATAGAAGCCATTTTATCAGCCAAATTGTTTCCTCGAGAAAGAAATCCCGGTAAGTTTTGATGACCCCTGAGATGTTGAAGAAAAATGGGGTTAATTCTTTGTTTGAGTAGGGAACTAGCTTGAATCATCAGAGGAGATATAGGGTTGGAGTCCAGTCTAATATGGGCCTCAACCAGGTTGGGTAATAAATTAACAACATAAAGGCCGTCAGAAAATAAGTTAAATGGCTCTTGAATAGTGTCCAAAGCTAGAACGACAGCAAATAGTTCTTTGAATTGTGCTGACCCCTCAACCTCATGAGAGACTGACTTTATGGGCATAGGCTCTTTTTCCTGTTTTAAGGGAGGGTAAACGACTAGGGAAGCCCCCAGGTGCCCTCCATCGGTAAACACTGTAAGAAAGTCAGGGTTAGGTTGAGACAGAAAAAGCCTGGGGGGCTTCCATTCTAACCTGGAGAAAGAACTCATCCATTTGTGGGGGCCATAATGGCAATCAATTTTACCTAGAAACCCCTCGAGAGCCGTAGCAACTCTATTATTATTTCTCTGAAGCCAGGTGAAATCTGTTATCTTAAAGGGGGTGACAATAAGGTGAGGTTCTGTGCCAAACAACCGGACAGAGGTGTCTCTGCCCTTGATAATGCAATCAGCAACCTGGTTGGTTATAGAATAAACTCTGGGGACCCCACCAATTGAGAGGTGGACCCATTGGATGGGTTCACCTTCCTGGGCCAACAGTGCGGTGCATAATGTTTCCCCAGAGAAAATGTAGAGGGAAATGGGCAAATCAGGATTGAACCTCTTTAGGGTCACAGTATTTATAGCCTGTTGTACCTTATGAAAAATTTGTTGATGACAAGGGGACAAAATTACCTGAGAGGAGAAGTTAAGGTCCTTTAGGAGGTCAAATAAAGGGGACAGCTCTTCAGTAGTTATGGGTATCCAAGGCCTCATCCAATTAATTTCTCCCAAAAGCTTCTGGAGTTGAGGCAAGGTGTAAGAATCCTGAATATAAAGTTGTGGTTTAACAGGTGAAACTGTATCTAGGGTAAGGATCGAGCCCAAGATCTTAAAGGGAGGCACAGTTTGAACTTTTTCTGGAGCTACTTTAAAGCCGTGAGTATGCAGGATAGTTAGACATTGGTGGGTAAGGTCCTGTAGTGTGGAGGAATCTAGGCACCCAAGAATAATATCATCCATGTAAATATAAAACAGGGTATCAGGGAGATTGATAAGAGAAGAGAAAATGGATGACAGGTAATATTGACAAATGGGTGGGCTATTTGCCATGCCCTGAGGTAAGACAGTCCATTCAAATCTCCTATCTGGGCCACAAAAATTAACAGCAGGTACAGAGAATGCAAATTTTTCCATGTCTCCTGGATGGAGAGGGATAGAGAAGAAGCAATCTTTAATGTCAATGATAGTAATATGGTATATATTGGGAATAGCTGGGATCCATGGGAGTCCCCTCTGGGGAGTTCCGAAGGGGATCATGCGTTCATTGATCTTTCTTAAATCATGTAAAAATCTCCAGGACCCATTAGGCTTTTTTGTGACAAAGACAGGAGAGTTCCAGGGACTAGTGGAGGGACGAATATGTCCGGCCTCCAACTGTTGATCAATAAGTATGTGGAGTTGGTGTAACTTAGAAGAAGGGAGAGGCCACTGCTCAACCCATACAGGATCCCCCGGTCTCCACTGGATTTTAAATGGGGGGGGGCTGGGCAGTGGCCCTTAGAATTGGGGGTGTTTATTGGAGTACTTTTGTCTGAGTTGCTCAAAGTAAGGGTCATCTCTATAATTGGGATGATATTCCCTCCCTTCCTCAGACTGTTGTTGATATTCTTTTTTATCTAACAAATCATTATAAAAGGCCTTATGGTCAGTAGTGGCGAAAGCCTCGGCATCTCCAAGGATGTCTTGCCCCAGTAAGTTAGCAGTGAGCCCAGTCACCACGAGAGGGCGGACTTTTCCCCTGTCCCCACCTGGGTCAGTCCAAGGGAGCCACGTGGCAGTCTCCCAGGAGGTGGATTGCCCGCCAATTCCCAGTAGGGGAGGGCCGGGCACAAGCTGCCAGGAGGGGGGCACTTCCTCCTTTCTCAGGACCGTTTGGTCCGCTCCAGTGTCAATGAGAAGTTTGAATTTTTTATTGCCAATATTCAAAATAATTTTGGGTCTAAGGCCGGAGACCAGGGGGACGGTCCAATAGGCTTTGATGGTCTCTTTCCCCTTATTTAACGGGGCTGGGGGAAGCCCCTGGAGGAGTTTAAAGGCTTTCCCTGTATGTTAAACTTCCATTTACATTCCTTAGCCCAATGAAACCCTTTATTGCATTTAGGGCAAAGGGTGTGAGGGGCGTTGGTCATCCCCCCAGAGCGCGGAGGAGGCTTTGTCCTGTTGGGGCACTCTTTTTTAAAGTGGCCCTCGTCCCCGCATCCAAAACATGTCAAGTTTTTAGAATTTAACTGTAATGCACAGATCGTATTGGCCAAATCTCTCTGTTTATTTTCCTGAAGGGCGGCAGCCATGGCCCTAGCCTGATGGGAGATAGTGCCAACGTCCTTGGTGGCTACAATCCATCTACTCATGGAGTTGTCCTTGAGACCCGCACAGGCGAGGCGGTGATCGGCCGTCATCCCATCCCAGACCAACATTTTAGTAAACTGATCCCGTAATGCCCCTGGGGGAAATTTTCTTTGGAGACTTTTTTCCACCCTATCTATAAATGTAGCCAAATCCTCAGATGGTTTTTGAGTAATACTCATAAGGGGAGTTTCAGAGGGTCCCTCATCAAGCTTTTTCCATGCCGCCAAGCCCAGTGCCCTGACCTGGTCCCTATACGGGTCAGGTATAGCCGCCTGTTGAGTGCCTGTAGCATATTGATCAGAGATACCAGAGAGCATCCCAAAAGTTATCGGCACAGGGGGCTGTTGATTTTGGTTTCGTTCTGCCTGTGCATGGCATTCATCTCTAAAAAAGGCACACCACTTAATGTATAGGGGACCTGACAAGACAGCCCTGACTAGATTTTTCAAATCTTGGGTTGTACAAGGTTGATGGGCAAGTCCCTGTAATAGGGTCTCAGCCCAAGGAGAGTTGGGTCCATCCTCTGAGACCGCCTTTTTAAGCTCCTTAAGGTCCTGAGCTTCCCACGGATACCAGGCAGCAGGGCGATTGCCCCCAGGATTTAGATTGACGGGAAATAAAAAAGTAGCTTTATTTTCTGACGGCTTGGCTGCCGAATATGAAGGAGGGGCTGAAGGGGTCTCGGCGGCCGAATATGAAGGAGGGGCCGAGGGGGTCCAGAAAGGGTTAGTTGATGGAGGAGGTGGAGGAGGTCCCCCGGAAGGCCAGGGAGCACTCTCAAAGGGATCGAGTGAGGAGCATAAAGATGCATCCTTTTGGGGTTTTTTTAAAGCTGTATCTCCAGGAGGAGTAGCTGGATTAGGCTGTATATTATCTTTTTCTTCTGTCTTTTGTTTATGTTTGGTTGGCCTTGGAGGGAAGCAGGCCTTGAGGGCTGAGATCATAGGGAGGACCCCTGAGGGGGGTATTTGATCCTTCTCCACATGTGCCCGACAAACAAGGGCCTCTACCCTATCCCACGTGTCCCAACCAAAGAGATTTCCTTCTGGCAGCCATGGCGCCAGTTTGAGAAGGCAATCCCAGGTCTGTTGAGCCTGATTATCAGTCAAATTAAGCCCTCTACTCTTTAGGAGTGCCCTGAGAGATTCTAAGGCAGGATTGGATTTACAGTTAGACTGTCCCTCATTATAAAGTTGAGAGAAAAATGTCCATAAAATTAGGGCAATAGCAACCCACATACACATGAGTACAATACAACCACAAGGATCCAAAAGATAGGTAAACATGCTGTACAAAAGCCGCAGATGTAGCTTGTCTGCAAACTAAAAGTGAAAGGAAAGAGAAAGAGAACAAAGAGATGTTGATCAACAAGTACAGGTTATAGAAGCAAAGTTTAGCACATTAAATATAAAGACTACTTATGGGGGTACGCTCACCCACATATGTACACCGATTGACCTCCTCAACGAATGTCTCTCAGGGGGCACTAGTCTGCCGGATTCCAAGAGCCGCACGTTAGGCGCCAGATGCCGGGCTCCGCCGGCGGGGGCAGGTAGTGCCGAGGGAAGGACCAGGCCCGCTGGTTCCTCCCGAGGGGCTGAGGAGGAGATGAGCGTCCGACGACTCAGACCTCTCCTGGCCACCGGAGAAAAACCACACTGAGTCGGGAGTCTTGTCGAAGCAGGAACTCGATTTATTGCTATGAACAGTTGCCTATATAATGTTGGGAAGAAGGCGGGGATTTTAGGACGGTGGGGAAAGGTAAGGGCCAATAGTAAACTGACTATTGAGATGATAATCCTAAATCCCATGCGGAAGTAGCAGGCAAGAAGCCATTAGGCGTCTTGCTGAGTCACGTCTGGCCAGAGGCAGATCACCAAACTTTAGCTAGGCTCAGGAAGTTCCACTAGGCCTCACACCTGGGCCTTTCAGAGGCCAACACTACTGGAAGTCCTACCTCAAGGAATAAGACAGGAGAAGGAAATAAAAGGGATACAATTTGGAAAGGAAGAAGCTAAGTTAGCTCTATTCGCTGATGACATGTTTATATATGTAAGAGACTCCATCCCAAACACCTGAAGGTGATTAACTCCTATAGCAAAGTAGCAGGATACAAAATCTACAAATAACTCAAAAGTCTAAACAGTAAAAAGTCAAACACTCCACTCACAAAATGGGGCAAAGAGCTCAACAGGCAGTTCACAGAAGAAGAAATGCAAATGGCAAACACACACTTAAGAAAAATGTTCATCATCTCTAATCATCAGGGAAATGCAACTTAAAACAACAATGAGATTTCAACTTACCCCTGTAAGGATAGCAAACATCAAAAAGTAAAATGAAAATAAATTCTGGTGAGGATGTGGAGAAGTAGGAACACTCATCCACTGTTGGTGGGAATGTAAGATGGTACAACCACTTTGGAAAGCAATATGGAGATTCCTGAAAAAGCTGACTATAGAGATACCAACAGACCCAGTTATTCCCTTACTGGGTATATACCCTAAAACCTTCAAACCACAGGCCAGAGAGATTTGGTCAACCATGTTTGTAGCGGCTCAATTCATAATAGCTAAGAGCTGGAATCAACCCAGATGGCCATCACTAGAAGAATGGATAACTAAGATGTGGTATATCTACACAATGGAATTCTATACAGCAGTAAGAAAAAAAATGACACAATGAAATTTGAGAAAAAAAAAATGGTTGAACCTGGAAGAGATCGTTCTCAGTGAACTTACCCAATCACAGAAAAAAAATCGTCACATAGTCTCACTATCTACAGCACCTAACCTGAATCTACCCAAGATGCCTTACATACCCAGGAAGCATCTCGTGGTCTAGACAATAGGATGGGTGGGGAGGGAGGGGAGGGCAACAGAGGGGGTGGGAAACACAAATATAGACCCAAATGGCAATGGTACCATAAAATTGTACATCCTAAAAGGCAGACCAAATGGCTGAACCTTCACCAGGCCCTTAGAGGGATCACCTGAGCCACAAGACACTGGAGAGGATATGATGAAGACTAACCTTAATCTTTTACAGCTTCTCTCTCTCTCTCTTCTCTCTAACTCTTGTATATTAGTTATCTTTTTCCTCATTTTCTTAGTGGGCACTGACCTGTAACTCCCAGTGCCAACATGGGGCTATCTTCCACAATGAGCTTTTGATCAGAGAGACCTACAAGGTTTCCTAAAAGAAAGACAGATTTCTGTCTGAGTACTTGATGACACACCAAAGGTTAGTGGTAAGACCCTACTGCTAAAGACACCTTATGCGGTTGACACATAAAATGGAATGGCATGGCTGGAAGCTGGGAGAGAGTCAGTCCCCAGACAGTCAGCACATCTAGTGCCAGAAGGTGCTACATGGGCTACTGGGGGAAAATGACCAATATCTGTCCAAGCAACTCATGGTCTAACCTACTTAGCAGCAAATAACCTGTCGGGATGCTCACACAAATGCAATAGTGGCACACAGCCATGGTGGGAAACCAACTGCTCTTGATTCAGCTACCTGATCCCCTCAGTGGTACCGGACCCATAGCTGGAGCTGGGTAACAAGTCAGAACCATATCCAAACATAAGCCCGCTCTCCATTATCAAACTGCCACCAATTGTGGGCTACAAGAGGGCCTACATCTATTAAATTCTCTATAAAAAAGTAAGGGTTATCACATTCGCCTGGTGCTAACTTACTCTCTGTTGGAGAATCTGCTTCTCTTTTTCAGATAGATGTAGATCCTAAGGAGAGAGCCACCCCATCATACCTCAAAAGGGCCCCGGCTGAAACTACGAACAATTGGCGAAACAAGCAAGGGTGCTGTATTCTTGGTGAACTGGGTACTAGCACAAGGGTGAAGGAGATCAACACAGAGTAAAACCGACTCCTACCAAATCAGAGATCCAGAGACTCAGAGGCCCCCAACACCTCATCACTGAAGCAGACCAAAAATGAACCCAACATGGCTCAGGGAAATTTTGCGGAAGAGGGGGCGGAAAGAATGTCAGAGCCACATGTTGGGTCATGATATGCAGAGACATTTCTCCTACCCATAACTATGGGCTAACTCCAGAATCCATGACCCACATACCTCAACAAGGAGGGGCTAAGGGGAGGGGGTAGGTAATAGATGAGTCTAATAATGGTACCAAATTATCTGTATTCGTTGAGTACAAAACTAATTATTAAAAAAATAAAAAAATAAAAAGAAATCCTATTGTTTAGGCTGAAGAGATTGTTCAGCGGTTAAAACCTTGCAGCACCTGATGGCTCAGGTTTGATTCCCCAGTACCTATGTAAAGCCAGATGCACAAAGTGGCACATGTATCTGGAATTCTTTTGCAGCAGCAAGAGACACGTGTCATACCCATTCTATCTCTTGCTCACTCTCTCCCTCTCAAATAAATAAAAATATTTTAAGAAAGAAATCATATTGTTTATATACTTTGAATTTTTGTCTTTTTTTTCCCTCCTCACTCAGCATGGTCTACAGAGCATACTGAACGTCCATGACCTTCATGGTCAGGAGTTGGGTGGCTCTCTCTTTCATAAACAAATGGAAAAAAATCAGATTGGGGGAGCTGGGTGTGGTGGCACCCACCTTTAATTCCAGCACTTGGGAGGCAGAGGTAGCTGGATTGCTTTGAGTTTAAGCGTACCCTGAGACTACATAGTAAATTCCAGGTCAGGCTGGGCTAGCGTGAGACCCTACCATGAAACACCAATAATAATAATAATAATAAAACAGATTGAATTAAGAGACACTTGGTCTGCTTTTTAGGCAGAATGACATTTAGAATTGTTTCCTATTTTTTGTTTCTTGCTGGATTTTCTGAAAATCTGTTCACTGAATGAATATTTAATAATTTTTCTTTTTAAAAATATTTTATATTTATTTATTTGCAAGCAGAGAGAGAGAGATAGAAGAGAGACAGACAGAGAGAATGGGTGTGCCAGCGCCTCCAGCAGCTGCAAATGGACTCCAGATGCATGCCCCACTTTGTGCATCTGCCTCCACATGGGCACTGGGAAATCAAACTCAGGTCATTAAGCTCTGCAGGCAAGCACCTTAACTGCTGAGCCATCTCTCTAATGCTAATTTTTAATTTTTTATTTATTTGTTTGTGTAGAGGGGAGTCACACAAAGGGCCTCTTGCTGTTAGAAATGAGCATCAGACACTTGTGTCACATTTTGTGTCCAGCTTTATGTGGATGTCTTGGAAATTGAATTTGGGACAGCAGGATTTGCATGCTAGAGCCATCTTCTTAGCTTTTTTAAAAAAATCTGATTTTGGAAACTGCTTTGGTATATACAGTCATTAAATACTCCATTCCAGGTTACCTGAATGCCAACCCAGAACATTCTCAATGAAATAACCACTCCCTTCCTTCCACCTCAGCAATGTCTAAGCACAAACCCCACCTTCCTCCTTCCACTGCACTCATTCTCACGTGACACAGCTGCGGTCTGTGTCTGTCTGTGGTTAGCTTGGGACTCTCGGAGCAGTGGCTTGCTTTGCTCCTGTAGCTTTCACCCCTAGAAGAGTATCTGACACATGGTAGGATTTTAAGTCAACGCTTACTTGTCAAGCACTGCAAGGCACAGGCTGGAGCCTTCAGGAGAGGGGCTTGAGCTTCCAGGCATGGCTATGGACCCCCAGACTACAGGAGACCACTCCCTCTTCAATACCAGCACACCTGAATTTAGGCTCTGCCCATATCCTGTGACCTTTGGCCAGTTACCTAGGAAACTCCTTATCAGCCCTCACACAGCCCATCCTCCTGAGACCCTAGATCACCTGAACGCCCCCCCCCCCCCCGCCATTGCCTATGTGCTAGAATGAATGTCCCCACATGCTAATTAGGCATCAGAAATGAACTTGGTATGTCCAATCCCCTTAGAACCCTTCCCCCCACCCTCAGATGCTTATAAACCCATTTCACTGACAATAAAAGGAGAGAGCTGCTCCACTTCCTCCTGAGAGTGCTTCTCTTGTCATGGGCTCACCCACCGCGGTTGCCTGGATGCCTTCTGGGAGCACCACGGTGGCCCCCGGAGCAAGAATCCAGGAACCCACACTTACTGCTTAAATAAAAAACTTATGCTTAAAAGGTTTTGAAGATATCGTGGGTCTGAATTGAGAGCATTGAGTTTACTAATTTTCATTTTGTTAACATAGAAGCATTAAAGAAAATGCCTAGGGGCAGGGGAGATGGCTACATGGTTAAAGGTGCTTTCTTGCAAAGTCTGATGGCCTATGTTCCGTTCCCCAGTACCCATGTAAAGCCAGATGTGCAAGCATCTGGAGTTCGCTTACACTGGTTGGAGGCCCTAGCATGCCCATTCTCTTTCTCTCTCTCTGTCCATTCTCTCTCTCTCTCTGTCTGTGTGTGTCATTTGTTTCTCTTTCTCTCTCTCTCTCTCTCTCTCCCTCTCTCAAATAAATAAATAAAATAATTTTCTAAAAGGATGAACCTAGGTCCATAGGCTTCACAAACAAGTGTCTTAACCACTAAACTATCTCCTCAGCCCTGGTTTCATTTTCTCGTTAACATAAAATGCAAAAGTGGAGAAGGGGCTGAGGAGATGGCTCAGTGGTAAGAGTGCTGACCACACAAACGTGAGGGCCTGAGTTTAATCCCCAGCACCCATGTAAACATCTGGGTGTAGATATGAAGGCCTGTAACCCAAGTCCTATAAGGAACAGAGACAGAAGAACCATTAGGGCTCACTATCCAGGCAACCTAACTGAAAATGGCAGTTCCAGGTTCAGTGAGAGACTCCACAAGAAAATAATGTGGAAGAGCAAGAGGGCAACACTGGATAGTCTCCTCTCATCTCTGCACGTGGAACATCCGCACATGCACACATGCCAAAAGGTTTAGTTCATCACTGCCTTAAAATTGCTACTTTCAATACGGGAATATAACATATGAATATTTGACTTACATCAAATCATACAGTTATGTTATTATAGGTTATTATATTTCATTAGAGTCATTTCTATGGTATTTCCTATTCATCCAGTATTTCAGTATCTTTAGAAATTTTTGCTAATATCTCAATAAGTTTGTCAACCTTAGTTGTCATTTGTAGTAGTTTATAGCCATAGTTTAATAGCAAATGCTGCTCTCTGGTCACTTACTAATTTATCAGGGACAACTTCATTTTAATAGATTTTTATACATTCAATTCTTGGTTCTTTTCTTCACAACATCATTTTAGTGTTCATGGTTATCAAAGGTATGTACCTGACCATACTGCCCACTATAACAATAATGTCTGCATGTCTCTGCTGTTCTTTTTGCTATTTGGAATAATTTTGTCATTTTCACTTTCTGTAGAAAATTGACTAAGATGTCTTTGTCCAAAAAGCAAAATCTAAACTTTATATGTCAACATATAAGATACTATATTGCAAATAATGTTATTTGTGATGTTTTTAATGTATTTGAAGAATTTTTCTATGGTTGAAATGCCAGATTAATTTGGTTATGTTTTGGCTTTACTTATAGTTTGGATTTTCATTCCAGATATTTCATAGTTTATTTTAAGTGAAAGATAATTTCATGATTGAATCACATTTTGGATACTGAATCCTTTTCCATTCCATTTTATTTTGGCTCTACTGGTTTTTTTTTTTTTATGTTTGCTTTTTTGTTTTATTCAAGGTAGGGTCTCACTCTAGCTCAGGCTGACCTGGAATTCACTGTGTAGTCTCAGGGTTGCCTTGAACTTATGGCAATCTGACCTCTGCCTCCTGAGTGCTGGGATTAAAGGCATGTGCCACCACACCGGCTTATTTTGGCTCTACTTTTAAACCATTTTATTGTGAACTTCAATATATGAATATACTGCAATTTTATTGCATTCCCCTCCCATTACCCTCTTTTGTCCTCTGTCCCCATTCCAAGAATCACCCTACTCTTTCCAAGTATCCATTCCTCTGTTTGCTGTCTTACTCCTTTTGTCCTCCATCCTTTGTGCCAGAATGTTGATGTGCTCAGAACTGTGCAGGTGTGGGGGTAATAACAACCACTGTGAGATCATGGCTGTACCAGCCAGTTCATGTATGGAGGACAGTGTCCCAAAGTATTTCTTCACACCCTGTGGCTCTTACATTCTTTCTACGTCCTCTCTCACAGTGTTCCCTAAGCCTTAGAGGACTTAGATGTCTTATTTAGTGTTGCACTCTCAACAACCTCTTATTTTCAGCTTTGATGAGTTTTGACTTTCCTCAGTGTCTACCATCATGTCCATGGAAATGGTTCGCTGGCTAGCAGTGAGATCAGTACTCATGATTTCTCCAATTTCCTCTTCAATGCTTCCTGTACCCTAGTAAGTGTGATAAGAGATGGCTCATTTGGTGCTAATAACTGGGCTTTCTCTTTTTCTAGTCACCTTGATGAGTCTTGGGGCTCCTTAGTATCCATTGCCATCTGTAAAAAGAAGCTTCTCCAACCAAAAGTGAAAACAGCATTAATCAATGGGCATAAACCTTGATATTTAGAAGACATATGATGACATCTCCATTTAACTAAAGAACAGTGTGTTTGAGGAGCTATCTTAGATACTGGGAGGTGGGACAGTGCATATGATATGGAAAGTCTGTGATTTCATGAAGCTTGCTTTTCATAGAGGGCAATGGTGTTAGTAGAAGTAACAATACATAATGAAGGCAAAATCATTTTGAATAGTGATACTGTGTATGAATTGAGATTGACAGTAGTAGGGTTGGGCTGGAGATAGTACTTTGGATTAAAATAGATAGTGCATTAGAGAAAACAAAAAGCTTACTGCTGGCCTTATGTAAGTGATATCTAGACTCCCTGTATGAAAAAAAAAAAAAAGCCAGACATGAGAAAATCTGGAGGTAAAACATTGGAGGGTGGAAAACTAGCGAATCCCCAGACCTTTCAGTAAAACCAAGGTCGGTATATTGTATGGCCAGATGTGGAGCACACCTAGAATCCCAGCACTTGAGAAGCAGAGGCCAGAGGATCAGGAGCTCAGGGTCATTCTCAGCTATGTAGTGAGATGAAGGCTAGCAAGTGTTACATGAGACTCAGAAAATATTAACATACTTAAGGAAGGATAGAGCTAGTGTGGGTAAGGAAAACAGTACAGGGTGAAATGAAGGGGATGAGTAGGGACCAAACCATGTGGCTGAAAACAGTATTCCTAGAGAAAAGTGGGTGTGTGAAGAGTCATTGTCTGTGAATATGATCTGATTGTCCAAGAACTTAATTTGACAGAAAGAAATAGAGTGTTAACTTGTTGATATGCAGAATTTAATGATCTATGTTTTATTTTAAATAAGAGATAATTAAACATTCATAAAGTTAGAAAGAAAAAATTCATTTAAAAAGTTGAAACCTTTTTGTCCAGTCACCATTGCTAGTATACTCTACTTACAAAGCACACAGCTGGCCATCCAGTGCTGGCATTAATCTCACACAGAAAGGCTTTGCCTAGGAAGAGAACATGTGTGATTCTCTGAAATATTTAGCTCTTCTGCTTGAAGCTAATTTGTATAAACCAAGAATGACATTGCATATACACTGGTTTATTTATTCTTGCATTTCAAGTTTCTGAAGGATAAGCTTTGGGTAAAATATTGTAAGCTGTATTTTAAAGGCCATCTAGAACCAAGTGTGGTGGCTCATACCTTAAATCCCTGAACTCGGGAGAAGAGGTAGGAGGATCACCGTGAGTTCTAAACTAGACTGGGACTACATAGTAAATTACAGGTAAACCTAGGCTAGAGTGAGACCCTACCTTGAAAATACACTCCCTCCCCCAAATTAAAGGCCATTTAGTTGAACTTCTGTATTTTATAGGCAAAAAGCTGAAACCCAGAAAATTATGTTTGCCTAAGTTCAACAAGTGAATGAACAGAATGACTCTGCTTTCCAACTATGGGTTTAAATGTTATTTCTGTAGATAAGGCTGTGCCTCCTACATTTGAAAATGCAAACTCCATGGATGGATGGATGGATGGGATGGGATGGATGGATATTCATTCATTTATTTATGAGAGAAATATTGAGCAACCACTGCATTCAACAATGTGCTGATTGGTAGAGACCTGACTATTCGAACTATTTATAGGGCCCGTTTCTGCTTCCTTATCCTTTCATCTCCTCAATCTACTCCAGGCAGGTTTATAATCCCACCATTTTATTAATACTTCTCTTATCAAAGTTACTTGTGACTTCTGTTATCAAATGTAAGGGGAATTTATGCATTCTTATCTTTATTGGCTAAATTCAAAACTATTGGCTATTTCTCTCTCTCTTTCTCTTTTTTTTTTTTTCCCCTTGAGACACAATTTTGGTATGTGGCCCAGGCAGGGATACTACTAGTACATACATAACATAAGACAGAAGTAAATCCTTGTTCAATCCACAGCTGTGGTTCCAACCCATCCTTCTCACCTTGACCATTGCAACAAACCAACTGGCTTCCCTGCCTTTTCCTTTTACTGGCCAATCTGTACTTAAAAACATGAGTATGCATGCACACAACACAAATTTTCTTTAGAGAGAGAGAAAATTGGCATGCCAAGGCCTCAGCCACTGTAATTGAACTGAGATGCTTGTGTCACCTACTATGCATGTGCAGCCTTGCACTTACATCACCTTTGTATCTGGCTTATGTGGGATCTTGAGAGAGATTGAACTTAGGCTTCATAGGCAAACGCCTGAATTGCTAAGCCATATATCCAGCCTACAACACGAAGTTTAAATTGGACATTCCCTTCCCACTTTATTATGTCTTCTACTTGTTTCCCATTGCCCTTGAATAAAATCCAATTTCATTCCCATGGCCTACAAATCAGCATCACTTGGTCCTGTCTTTTCTTCTTGCTCCCCTACCACAGCCACAACCTCCTTCCATGGGCTTTGCTGATTGCAGGCTCTCTGCACATGCTTCTGTCTTCTGGAGTACTCTGGCTTCAGAAGATGAAGAAGCTGCCTGTTTCTCATTGTGCTAGAATGTAAACTGAAAGATTCCCAGGTTTTCCAGCTTAAACCTCCCTTCTACATCATGCTCTTTCTAACTGGAATTTCAGCACCAGAAATTACCTTTTGATTGACTTGTTTACTTATTTTTTGTGTCTGTGTGTTACCATAGAGCGCCATAAAAGGCACACCGTGGTCTGTCTTGACTGCTATACCACCAGGGCCCAGAACAATGCCCCCTCCACACCATTTCTACAGCCATCACCCTCCCCTCTACTATGATCATGTTATCTAGTGATGACTTTGATCAAATTCTTTTACTAACATACTTTTAATGAAAATATAGAGTATTGTCATTGGAGATTTGGAAACATGTTAAATTGTTGAGAGGCTAAAATACAGCACTTTTAATGGGTGAAGAAGAATTTAGGGTAATTATCGTGTTTCCCAGCAAAGGGAGTATGGTGATTACAAATTGGCCAATAGATCCTTATTCTAATAATTATTTCTATTAAAGTTGTCAGCCTTAAAAATTATCTCAGAGTTTGTTCCAGACTCTCTAGAGATGGCTAATACACTCTTAGGAAAAATATTAAAGCAGTTAAGTTATAGGTAGTACTCTAAGTTTTTTTTCTATGTATATTCTATACACAATACATAATATGCTACAGTTCCAGAGTGGCATTATTTAGCACGTGATTTATGAATCATGTGATAACTGCACATGTAACCATTGCAATAGTTATAATTTTACGTGATGGTATAAAAATGTCTCCAAATCCTAGATGAATGAATATACAGCTAGTTGGAATTCATGAAATCTTTTGATAAGTTCTGATTGTTTTTAAGTCAAATATTTTTAAAAATATGTCTTAGTTATTGGGTAAAACATATGCATATATTTGTCAGTACTTTCTTTCTAGCTATTATTATTATTATTATTAACCACACTTTGTATGGATACATCATGTGTTAGTACACTCTTTTCCCTTGTCCCCGCCCCTGTTCCACTGGGAACCTTCCTCAGTGGGGTTGCATGTATTCCTTGTGGGTTTGTGGGTTATGTGTTGTGAGAGTAGCAGTCAGTTTTTTTGGGGGGGTGGCGGATAATGCCTCTGGGCATGATGTCTCAAACAGTGGCTCTTACAATCTTTCTACCCCCTCTTCCACAAAATTTTCTGAGCTGTGGTGAGTGAATTTTAAGTCTGCTTCAGCGATGAGCTGAAGGAGCCTCTGGGTCTCTGATTTGATAGGCATTGAGTATCCTCAGGGTCTGACTCCTTCACCTTGGCACTGATTATCAGGTTAAACATGGAAGTAACACTCATGTTTATCTCCCCCACTCCTCTGTGACTTCAGCTAGGGCTTGGCTGAAGTGAAGGGGTAGGTTATCTCCTTGAGCTCACTACTTTCTGAAAAAGAAGAGTAGATTCTCCAGTGGAGAGTGAAGTCAGAATAGTTTAAATGGGATAAGCGTTATCAATTTAGGGAGAATTTGATGTATATAACCCCTCTTTTACCCAAAGACTACTGAAAGCTTGACACTGAAGAGCATAATCTTTGTCTCCATAGGATTCCAGATATGGGTTCATTTACACTGAGTGGATCTCTTAGCCAATCTGAAAGCTATTGGTTACCCACCAAGGCAGTGTGCCAGTATTGCACTGGCATGTACATCCTGTCATGGTGTTTGCTTCTGAGTAGCTTAGACCTCTGGTTGCTCAGACCACCATTGGCCCCTTTCCCCCAGTAGCTCCTATAGCTCCTATAGTGCTTTCCAGCACTAGACAGGCTAACTGTCTGGGGACTGGCTCTCTTCCAGATTCCAGCCAGGTCTCTCCATGTTTTGTGTTGGCACCATATGATGTCTTCAGCAATAGGGTCTTACCTTTTGCCTCAGGTGGGTAAAAAAGTGCTTTGATAGAAACCAGTCATGTTTTGGGGATCTCATACGTCTTTTTGAGCGATAGCTCATTGTGGGTAGCAACCAATTTCTGGTACTGAGAGTTAAAGGCCAGAAATTAAAACAAAAGCATTGTAAGTGTAGGCTTCATATCACCCTCTCCAGGGCCCTTCTTTCCAGGTGCTCCCCCTTACTCTTGTTGAGAGTTATATCTTTTAGTCTATCTCCAAGGATAAGGATTTCTATAGTACCAGTTCATTTTGGATTTAGTTTTGAGTTTATTTTTCTCCTTCTCTTCTTCCCCTCCCCCCAAATCCTTCCATCCCTACTGTCTGGGCCTTGAGTTGCCTATCAGGTATGTCAGCAACTCAACTTGGCCCAGGTTTTGAACCACAGATAAGTGAGACCATGTGGCATTTGTCTTTCTATGATTGTGTGAGTTTGATGAGTATTATCTGTTCCAAGTCTGTCCATTTTTCTACAAATTTCATTATATTGCTTTTTCTTACACTGAGTAGAATTCCATTGTGTATATGTACCACAACTTTGCTATCCATCATCCAATGATGGACACCTGCATTGATTCCAGTCCTTAGCTATAATGAATTGAGCAGCTATAAACATGGTTGAGCATGTATCTCTGTATTGAAGCATAGAGCATTTAGGATAAATTCTCAGTAAGGGAATAAGTAGGTCTGTTGGTAGCTCTATATTCATCTTTTTTAGGAATCCTCATATTGATTTCCATAGTGGTTGTACAAGTTTGCATTCCCACCAACACTGGATGAGGGTTCCTCTTTCCCCACTGTCAGTACTTTCTAAGGACTTGTTTTCAAATGGAAATTTAGAGCCACCTAGTGACTAAAAATATATTTAAGATATAAAACATGACAAGAAATTTTAAAAAACTCCCATTAAAAGAAAAAAGCAAACCCAGGTGTGGTGGCACATGCCTTTAATCCCAGCACTTGGGAGGCAGAGGTAGTAGGATTGTTGTGAGTTCGAGGCCACCCTGAAAGTACATAGTGAATCCCAGGTCAGCCTGAGCTAAAGTGAAACCCTACCTCAAAAAACAGAAAAAAGAAAAAGAAAAAAGCAATTACTTATCCACTTATCCATGGTGTTTGACACCCAAAGATAAAATTATATTCACCTCATATCTATAAGAGTCCCACATGGGTAGTAAAGTATGCCTTTTGTTTTCAGGTGAGACACTCTTTAACATGGGCTTGAGATAGGATGTATGGTTAAAATTTTCAGTGTTAGGCTGGGAAGATGGTTCAGCTGTTAAAAGGCACTTGCTTACAAAGCCTGCTGGCTGAGGTTCAATCCCCCAGTACCCACATAGAGCCAGGTACACATCGTTATTTGCAGCCACAAATGGTCCTGGTATAACACACACACACACAAACACACAAACAAATACATATTTAAGATTTGTTCAGTGTTAATACTGACATCACTTTATGAAGTGACCTATGTGTGACCTCCACAATATAAGCAAATTTTCCTCATACTCATCTTCCCTTCCTTGATGATGTCTATTGCTGGGAAGAAATCTGTGTATTTTATGTCTTAGGGAAAGAGAAGGTAATGTGGCAGTCATACAGAAGATAGAGTCCATGCTTCCAGGATGAGGCTCTTGATTTATATTCATTTTTTTTTTTTTTTTTTTGGTTTTTCGAGGTAGGGTCTCACTCTAGCCCAGGCTGACCTGGAATTCACTATGGAGTCTCAGGGTGGCCTCGAACTCACGCAATCCTCCTACCTCTGCCTCCCGAGTGCTGGGATTAAAGGCATGCGCCACCACGCCCGGCTAAATTATATTCATTTTTGTGCAGAAGGATTCAAATTATTCTACTCAATTTGGTACAATTACATTTAGCAAAACTCTGCTGAGTCTTAATATGCACATGTTTCTTGCTAGGCCATGGTGCAGCAAAAATGAATGTTTAGGGTGCTAGAGCCTTTAGTCTGGTTGGAGTAAATCCTTCAGCTGGAAGAACACACTAGGAAATTCATGGAGAGAGGCAGGTAGAAGGTGGCCATAACATAGAATACTGTGACTTACATGTTTCTTCAGGGGACTTTTGTCTAAATTCATGATAAGAGTTCAGAAGATTAATCTGGGTGCAACTCATAGTGAGAACCCATGCAGGGTAAACAGATGTCAAAACAAGCAGGGAGGTGATTCCAGTAGTTTGGATAGAAGTTATTTGCATATGACATGGAATTGCTAAAGAAAGAAGAGAAACAATGAGTCAGACAAAAGGAGAATCTTTGGGACAGGTATGAGGAGTGGTATAGGCAGTGTTAGAAAGGGTGAGGCCAACGTGTCTGTCCTAGATAATGAGTAGAAAAAATGAAAGAAATAAGATCACATAATATCAGTGATAGAAACAAGGGTATCAGGAAAGTAGCTGGTATGTGGAGAGCCGTGACTTTAGTTCTGACATCTATCCATTCATAAACATGTGAGGATTACCTGCTAGGTGCCACATGCTGAAGGTGCAGGGACATATGCAGACTCTCACAGCCATCTACAGCTTTGCTTTGACATCCAGGAGCCAAATTTGATTTAATTGACAAGTTCCTTGTTAAGTATACTATCTTATTTAAATTAATTTATTTAAACTCTAAGTGGTAATTACAGTACCCCTCCCTTCCTGTCCTCAGGAAATACAGCTCAAATGGATGCTGAAATTGTAGACAATACTAAACCCTATGTATTCTTTCTATTGCATGATATACTAATTAGTTCTTATCTCCTATGGCAAATACTTGAACTAAACACCTAAAGGAAGCCAGATGTGCTGGTTTGATTCAGGTGTCCCCCATAAACTTAGGTGTTCTGAATGCTAGGTCCCCAGCTGATGGAGATTTGGGATTTAACACCTCTTGGAGGCAGTGTATTGTTGGAGACAGGTTTATGGGTGTTATAGCCAGTGTTCCCTTGCCAGTGTTTGGCACATTCTCCTGTTCCTGTTGCACACCTTATGTGGGCCGGGGGATGAGGTCCACCCTCTGCTCATGCCATCAGTTTTCCCTGCCGTCATGGGCTTCCTCTCGAGCCTGTAAGACAAAATAAACCTCTTTTTTCTACAAGCTGCTCTTGGTTGGGTAATTTCTACCAGCAATGCAAACCTGACTGCAATACCAGGCGTGGTGGTGTACTCCTGTAATCCCAACAAGTAGAAAGGGAGTTCAAGGTTATCCTCAGTTATGTAAAGAGTTTGAAGCCAGGCTAGACTACATGAGGTTGTGTTTGAAAAAGTAAACTGAATACTCATAATCATCAGTTAATTTATTTAAATAACTTAATGGTAAGAAAGACTTACTTGTCTCCACAATTCCAGAGTTCCAGCTCATGGTCACTTAGCCATATTGCTTTGGCACTTACTTTGCCTAACAGGCTAAGAGTCCCAGTTTATGGTCACTTGACCACATTGCTTTAGGCCAGTGGCATCATGACAGCACTGGTGAAGAAGACCACTCACTCATGGCAGCCAGCATGCAAAGATAGAGCATGGGAGTCTGGAGTCCCCATGTTCCCATCAAGGGCATGAACCTAGTGACCTGCTCTCTTCCACTAGCTATGCCCCAAAAGGTTTTGTCACTTTCCAATAATGTCCCAAGTGGCAACAGAACCTTTAATATGACTCTTTGGGGAACACTTGAGATACAAAATATAGCATATACATTTTGACCAAGCTTAATTTATAAATTAGGTACAGTAAGAAATTGCCTATAATAACTTGTTATACATCTTAGTGATCTCAGAATTTGAATATTTTTCTTTCCTTACTCAGTTGAAAACTTTCACCTTTTCACTTAAAGGAAGCCTTTTGCAGGTCTATTTATTTGGCTTATTTTTGTGCCTTGAGCCCACTATTAAGTAAAATCAGTATCACTCAAGAACAAGGACTGTGATGTAACAGCTGAGGTAGGCAATAGGTGGCTTACAGGCAGGAGTGATTCCTGGGAGGAGAAGGGCAAGGCAGGAGGTGGGAGTGGGCACTGAACAGGAGAGCATAAGATTTCCTTACATTACTCAGAAAGGTGTAAAATTTGAAACATAAATTATTTCTGGATTTTTCCAAGTAATACTTTGAGATGATGGTCAACCAAGAAAAGTGAAGTTGAAGATAAGGTCTTCTGTATTATGTGAATTTCCAAAGGAAGCGACTGAGATGTGAGCAGTTTTACAGGCACTCAAGAGCCCAGTGTCAGAGTCAGACTTCCAATACACCATCCCCATACAGAGAGGCGAGCCACTGACGAGGCTCCTATGCTAACAGCCCTCCTCAGGAGTGCATAGCCCTCAGCTCAGTGGCCTCTAATGAAACAGGTGTATCACTTTCAGTGTGCAGTCTGCTCCAACAAGCATCTGTCTTCACTGGAACATGGCAAGCCTGCCAGTTCTTGTCCATTTGTCAGCCACTGTCTGCACTCTATAAGCCCCTCCTGGGTTTCATTGCTTTGACCTGTCCCTGGTGAAAGGTTGAGGAGGATTCGCTGTGGCTTAGTTCACAGCCCTCTTATGTATACAACGAGAGAAATGATACCCACCCATCTGATATGAGGAGGCTTAAGTGAGGCAATGCTGTGCAGTTCTGTGGATGTAAAATGTCTGCAACCTCTGCATCACCCTGATGACACAGAGCAGTCCTTTCCCCTTTGTTACTGGTGCTCTATCCCACACCTTCGCAGAACTGAGCAAGGCAGCCCTAGCATCTCCCAGACTGTTCAACATACAGCTGCCTCTAAAAATCGTCAGTGGCAAGGTAAGTGGGAGACCCCATGCCTGCTTCTTGCTTTCATTATCAGATTTTATTTTTCTACATATTTAGTCACAAAAGTTTCAATATTTTTTTTATTTATTAGAGAAAGAAAAAGAGGGAGGAAGGGAGGGAGGGGGAGACAGAGAGAGAGAGAGGGAATGATGCGCCAGGGCTTCTAGCCACTACAAAGGAAGTCCGGATGCACGTGCCACCTTGTGCATATGGCATATGTGGGACCTGGAGAATTGAACTTGGGTCCTTAGGCTTTTCAGGCAAGCACCTTAACCACTAACCCATCTCTCCAGCCCTTCAACATGGCTTTATACATGAATAGTCATAGCACACGCCTTTAATCCCAGCACATAATCAATATGGTTTTCTGCATTAATAGTGGCAGCCAGGTGGGGGGGGCACATGCCTTTAATCCCAAGCAGGAAGAATTTTAAACTAACCTGAGACCATAATAAATTGCAGGTCAGCCTAGCTAGAATGAGACCCTACCTCACAAAAACGAAAACAAAAAGTCATTAATAGTGACAGAAATACAAATACTATAAACTCACAAAGAATTGAATTTACTAGTGTATTTTTACTTCTTGTACTTCTCAAAAACTAAATTCATCTACTTAATATTTTTAATTTTTTTTTAAATTTGAGGGTTCTGTGTGTCTTTGTGCTCATGTTTGTGTGTAAGAGAGACAGGGGGTACGCACATGCCACTTCCAGGTCTGTCCTTGTCTTTCCACCTCATTTGAGGCAGGGTTTCTCTCTCTCTGGATCTTGCTCTGTTCTTTGCTGTGCTACCCCTGAGCTCCCCAGAAATTCTCTTGTCCCCACCTCCCATCTCATAGTCAGTATGCTGGGGTTACAGAAGCCCACCATAGCTTCCAGCTTTCTAAGTGAGGTCTGGGGATCAAACTTGGATACTGAGGTGCTTTATCCACTAACCCATGTCCTCAGGCCTCCTTCACACCTTAAAGGTGTGAAAAAGGTTTGTTTTTGTAAGTATTGAATAAAAATATTTGAATTTTATATATTGCTTAATCTCCTGATTGTAGATAGCATACATTAACTGAAAGAAAAAGATTAGAAATATTTTTCTAAGTTGACAAAACTAAATAAATGTCAAAAACATGAAAGTAAATGTTCAGATGATGTTTGTTTTGGGTAAGCTCTTAATGCATACTTCTGGAGTAATGAAAGCTCAATGCGACAGATAAATTGTTGGGAAATACTATATGCGTAAACTAATGCCATTTTCCTCGGGTTTTCTCAACATGTGAGCATGTGATCCAGAATACCCTGGAGCAGTTGTCAAAATGTGAATTCCTGGGTTCTGCCTGAAATCTCTAGCACATGGGCAAGGAGTCTACATCTTAACCACTTTCCTTTGGGTACTCTGTAAAGTCACACACTCATGCTTATTCTCCCACAAGAAGCAAAGCTTTGGGTTTCATTAGAAATTCTCCCTCATATTGATCATGGGAACAACTAGTGTTACCAGTGAGCTCTTCACTTTGGTACTCTAGCAGTAGTTAGTCTAAAGCTGAAAAATTTAGGATGGTTTATGAGTCCTGCATCTCAGAAATTTCCATCTGACTCCTAGCTCATTTAAAAGGGAGTAACAGGGCTGGAGAGATGGCTTAGCAGTTAAGGTGCTTGCCTACGAAGCCTAAGGACCCAGGTTTGATTTCCCCCAGTACCCACGTGAGCCAGATGCACAAGGTGGTACATGCGTCTGGAGTTCATTTACAGTGGGTAGAGGCCCTGGACCATTTTCTCTCTTCCTCTCCCCCCCCCTCTCTCTCTCTCTCTCTTTCTCTCTCACTGTCTCTCCAACTCCTTCCCTCTCCCAAATAATAAATAAATAAAGTATTTTTAAAAATAAAAATAGATAAAAGGAATAACAGCCAATAGTGCTGAGAATGAAGCCAAGCCATCAATAAAAGCTTCTCTTTGGGTTTGCCAGTTGGCTGTGTTTATTATTCCGACAGTAGTGGTTGCATTTAAATATTAACTAATTAATCTAGCTTGTAATAGTCACTGTTGGTTTCACTGAATGAGGTAGGAGTGGGTCAAATCTGCAGACCATTCACAGTCTCCAAATGCAAATAAAGTAGCATTTGTTTGTAGGTGGAACCAAATGATTATAAATGAATGGTGGGCTATCTCCTGGGATTGGACATAAAGGTCTTGTAAACGAAGAATTGTATCAACAAACAGCTGTTGGGAAAATACTATTATGCAGTAATAGCTGCTATTAAAATCCATTAGCAATCTTGATGGCCTGCTTTGAATCAGATGCATCATTTGCTTTGAATAGCATTTCTTCCAAAAGTTTTGTGGTAGAATTTATGCAGATTGATAGGCGGTTGCAGTGACATTCGGAGAGATTAATGCCGATTTTACACTTTGCTTGCACTGGCCAATCCAGCGCTGAGAAATGCTGCAGCCCCTGCAGTTTGCATGTCATGGAGGAGAAAGTATTCAGCCCGCATCCGCAGGGGTCTCTTAGTATGAAACATCCGTTTGGTTTCTTGACAAATGTTCCCCAGCTTTAAGCGGGTCCTCGTTTCCCACATGTTTAATAACCCAGTTTTCCCTAATTCTGGTATGTTCTGAGACTCCAGAGACCACTCTGGAGAGGCCACGGTGCCCTTCCTACACGGCTTGGAAAATATTTGATGCCTAATGAGATTTTGAAAAACGCATGTGTTGGCGAGGATTGTGCAGCTGTTCCAAAGGCGGAGTGAGGTGGGCAGCATTGCCAGATAAGAATGCCAAACCAGCCCCGCGCCTCTCAGATGTGCGCCCGCCGCACCCCAGGGCAGGGGAGAGCGCAGGAGCAGCGCCATCTGCCGGTGCCATGCGTGTAAAGGGCTCCTGGAGGGTTATTAATACAGTCGGGGCAGTTCATGCAGTTCAGGCCATCAAGGATAAAAGGATACGTTTTCACATAGACTAGAGAAGACATTAGACAAAGAGCACTTATCTAGAATGCATTACTGCAAGACGGGCAGACTCTGCGTTCTTTCCGCTATGGTCAGTGCCCTTTGCCCGGACATCCCTGACAAGTGAGCATCTTCAGTGCTTAGCTGAATTAGCATTACAAATCCTGCAGGGACGGAAGTCTAACATTTTGTTTATATCCCAGACTTTGGCACATGGTATTCACTTAAACATACATCCTTCCACACATCTCTGCATTCACTCCCACACTCATTTCTTTATTCATAAGTCTCTGTTGAGCAGCTACCACAGGCCAGACAGTGCTTTTGGAATAAGGCCCTAGTATGAATATGATAACAGTCTTGTCATGACACAGCTGACATCCTGCTGGGGACAAGGAAGATGGATAATAATCAACTATGCAACATGTTCTCATGTTTGAAAATACCTGGAAGAAAGGGCCTGAAGAAAAATAAGCCACATTCAGGGAGTACACAGGGCCTTCTATAAGGTGAAAGATAGTGAGAAGGCAAGATAGAGCGCTTTTACAGAGCTATTAAAATCCAGAACTTTACAGAGGTAGCGGATTTGTGGAAAGTCTCATTTAATTGGCCAGATGGAAAGTGAGTGCTTAAGCTGCCAAGATAGTACTGCAGGTCATATGTGCAAAGGGAGAAAAGACAGGAGGTGCTAGGCCTGTAACCTCCATCAAGACACTGAATTAATATTCAAAGCCCACAGAGTACTTTCTTAGAAAGGTAATGCTCCTGCCTGCCTGTATCTAAAGCAAAGTCCATGGCTTGGTGTCTCCCTAGGATGCGATGGAATGTTTTAGTGGAATAAGTGAGGTCAGAGTGTCCCGAGGCACTAAAAGTTTTTGTTTGTTGTGCAAAGCAATGGGCTTTGTAATGACCTTATGTTTAGGTATATCACACATCAACCCTACTCACTACCTCTCATGGGTCATCTTCTTCTTTTATTTTTATTTTATTTTTTTGCTTAACAGTCCCCTATTTTCATATCATAATGTGTTTATATGGTTATCTAATACTAGAGACATAATAGATATGCCATGTTCCACATATGAAAGAAAACATCATATTTGATATTTGTCTTTATAGGTGAGGCTTATTGTGCTTAGTGTGATGATCTCCAATTCTAGATGTCTTTCTAAAAATGACAAAATCTTATTTTTCTGCATGGCTGAATAAAACTCCTTTTTATTTATTTATTTATTTATTTATTTATTTATTTATTTATTTATTTATGTGAGAGTGACAGATAGAGAGAGAGAGAGAGAAAGAGACAGATAGAGAGAGAAAGAATGGGCACGCCAGGGCTTCCAGCCACTGCAAATGAACTCCAGACGCGTGTGCCCCCTTGTGCATCTGCCTAACGTGGGTCCTGGGGAGTCGAGCCTTCAACCAGGGTCCTTAGGCTTCACAGGCAAGCACTTAACCGCTAAGCCATCTCTCCAGCCCAATAAAACTCCTTTGTGTGCAGTGTGTCACATCTTGATTATCCATTCACCTGTTGGCTATCTAGGCTGGTCCCATATCTTGGCTATTGTGAATACTGCAGCAGTAAACATGGATATGCAAGTATTTCTGTGAAATGCTGACTTGATTCTTTGGGGGCATTTCCAGGAGTGCTATAGCTGCAACATGTGGTAATTTAATTGTTAGTTTTTTGAGTAACTCTATACTGATTTCCATAGTGGTGTACTAATTTACATTCCTACATTCCTCTTGGCCCATATCCTCACCAGAATTTGTTATCATTTTTTTTGATGATAGCCTTCCTAACTGGGGTGAGATGAAATCACAATACAGTTTTTATTTGTATTTCCCTTATGATTAAAGATGACCTCTACTTCGTCTTTTAAGAAGTGCCTGTTTGGGCTTGAGAGATGGCTTAGCGGTTAAGGAATTTGCCTGCAAAGTCAAAGGACCCAGGCTCGATTCCCCAGGACCCACGTTAGCCAAGTACACAAGGGGGCGCACACATCTGGAGTTCGTCTGCAGTGGCTGGAGTCCCTGGCATGCCCATTCTCTCTCTCTGTCTCTCTCTCTCTCTCTCTCTTTCTCTGTCAAATAAATAAATAAAAATAAAATATTTTTTTAAAAAAAGAAGTGCCTGTTTATTTCATCTATCCATTTATGGATTAGGTGATTTGTTGTTTGGCTTATTAAATTTTTACTTCCTTATATACTTCATGACATTGTAATTCAAGAATAAGAGTAGAAGTAGGGAGAGGCAGTGCAAGGTATAGGGACAGGCCTGCATCTGCTTTAGTTTGGCCATCCATAGAGGTAGTCTAAAGTAGCTGGGTTTTTGTTATTGTTGCTTTTTTTTTTTTTTTTTTTTTTTTTTTTTTTGGCTTTTCTAGGTAGGGTCTCACTCTAGACCAGGCTGATCTGGAATTCACTATGTAGTCTCAGGGTGGCCTCAGACTCTCAGTGATCCTCCTACTTCTGCCTCCTGAGTGCTAGAATTAAAGACGTGTGCCACCACACCCAGCTTAAAGTAGCTTTCTTCTATGGTCTCTGGCATGTGTGTTGCTCCTACCACTGAGGGATGGTTTGTTGTTGTTTTGTGAGTTTTTTGTTTTGTTTTGTTGCTGTTGTTAAATTCTTAAAAACCAGGTCTTTTTGCTATGTAGCCCAGATTGGCTTTGAATTTGTGACCCTCCTTCCTTGGCATTTCAAGTGCTGGGATTATAGGTGTAGGCTCCATGCCTGGTGAAAGGCTGAGTGTGTTTTGTTCGTTTGTTTGTTTGTTTGTTTTGTTTTGTGTTTGATGTTGTTGTTTGTGTTGTAAAGTTTAGATGTGAAGAAGAGATACTGACAATACACATGTTGAGAAAAGTTCCAAATTATTGTTGTCCTATCTTTGTGCTTTTACCAGTCATGTGAATTACAGGTTTGTAAATTCAAATTGCAAGTCTGGTCATTGGCTCCATGATGTTCATCTCTCCTGGTGTACTTTGGAATTGTCTGAAGAACTTTTAAAAGTATTGAAGCTTGGCCCTGGTCATTGGGACTGACTGTATGGGGAGAAGAGAATATGGACAGACATCCTTGTAATTATTCAAAGTATGTAGTAACCATTATCAAGAGTGGAAGCCCTTTGGATTATCACCTACATAAGTCTCCTTACTACTCATGATGGAAAATAGGAACATTGGGCTGGAGAGATTGCTTAGTGGCTAGGGCACTTGACTGCAAAGCCTAAGGACCCAGGTTTGATTCCCCAGTACCCATGTAAAGCCAGATGCACATTGTAGCTCTTGCATCTGGCATTTGATTGCAGTGGCCAGAGGCCCTGGTGTGCCCATTGTCTATCTACCTCTTTCTCTCTTGCTCACTCTCAAATAAATAAGATATTAAAAACAGAAAATGGGAACATGTTTATTTTCTTGCAGTCAAAATTGGAGGTTTATATACTCAGTTGCCTCTCAGTTCTGATATGATTTCATAGTTTTGATATAAATTACATCTTGTAGTAAGAAATATGTTTTAAAATATATACTTAAACTAATACTTTCTTTAGAGTAATTTAAATAAGTAAATAAATAATTTAAATGCCTCATTTGAACTGATATTCAAAGTCATCTTTTTCTACTTTGATATGAAGAGCCCAATGACACTTTTCTTTTTTGAAATTATTTTGATTTATTTATTTGAAAGAGTATAGGTGCACTAAGGCCTCTTACTGCTGCAAACAAATGTCACTTTGAGTATCTGGCTTTACATGGGTACTGGGAAATTGAACCTTAGCCAGCAGGCATTGCAAGCAAGTGCCTTTGACTGTTGATTCATCTCCCCAGCTCTCAATGACACTTCTCAAATGCTTTTAAATAATTTGGCTACTAACTCTTTAGGCTATGAAGGTATAAAAGTTGTGTTGAATCTTGTCATGATGGCACAGGCCTATAATCCCAGATACCAGGAGGTAGAAACAAGAGGATCACAAGTTAAAGGCCTACCTGGGCTATAGAGTGAATTTAAGGCCAGCCTGAAAAACTTGTGTAACTCTGTCTTAAAATAAAAGTAATAAGAAGACTGGGGCTAGAAATCAGTAGTTGAGCTCTTGCCTAGCTTGCTCAAGTCCCTGGGTTCAATCTCTTTAAAAACCATTTTTGTTTATTTATTTATTTATTTATTTGGGGGGGGCATTCCAGGGCCTCTAGACACTGCAAATGAACTCCAGACACATATGCCACCTTGTCCATCAGGTTTACATGGGTACTGGGGAATTGAACCTGGGTCCTCAGACTTCACAGGCAAGCACTAAGCCATCTCTCCAGGCCAATCTCTCTCTCTTTTTAAAAAAAAATATATATTTTTTATTTATCTGCAAGCAAAGAGAAGAGAGACAGACAGAGAGTATGGGTATTCCAGGACCTCCAGTCACTGCAGAAAAACTCCAGATGCATTAGCCACTTTGTGCATCTGGATTTATATGGGTAGTGGGGAATTGAACCCGAGTCATTAGACTTTGCAGGCAAGCTCCTCAACTGCTAAGCTATTCTCTCCAGCCCTCTGGGTTCAATTTCTAGTATGTACCCAAGGGAGAGAGGAAGTTAGGCTCCATAGTCAATATCCCTCACTCTAACTCCTGAACTCTATTTTTTTTTCCAAGTCCAGACTGACCTGGCACTCACTCTGTACTCCCAAGCTGGCCTCAAATTCAGAATTCACAGTGATCCACCTACCTCTGCCCCCCCCCCCCACCAGTCCTGGGATTAAAGGTATGGCCACTTTATTTTTTAAATATTTTTTATTTATTTGCAAGGGGGGAGAGATGGAGTGAATATAGGCTCACCAGGAACTCTAGCTGCTACAACCAAACTCCAGATGCATGTGCTACTTTGTGCATCTGGTATTATGAGGATACTGCGGAATTCAACCTGTGTTGTTAGGCTTTGTAGGTAAGTACCTTA
Organism: Dipus sagitta; assembly: GCA_036346955.1. Classification (NCBI taxonomy): domain Eukaryota; kingdom Metazoa; phylum Chordata; class Mammalia; order Rodentia; family Dipodidae; genus Dipus; species Dipus sagitta. The sequence goes on along the minus strand of CM070770.1, from coordinate 67,081,410 downwards.
ACTGCTGAGCCATCTCTCCATCCCATGGACCCATTACTTTATAGCAAGGGTTTTGAGAGAGTTACTGACCATCTCTGTGCCTCAGTTTTCTGTATCTACTGGTTGAGAATGATTTCAACATCAATATTAACCTATACAAAAGGATAATTTTGAGGAGTAAGTAAATTAATCTATGTGGTATACTTGCCATGTTGTAAGCACTCAATTATTCATGGATGTTATCAATTTATTTTTTTATTTATTTGAGAGCGAGAAAGAGGGGGAGAGAGAGAGAGAGAGAGAGAATGAGTGTGTCAGGGCCTCCAGGCACTCCAGACACATGTGCCGCCTTGTGTATCTGTCTTTACGTAGGCACTTGGGAACTGAACTTAGGTCCTTAGGCTTTGCAGGCAAACACCTTAACTGCTGAACCATCTTTCCAGTCCAGGATGTTATTAATTTCTATTCAGGAAACTCAAAGCCAATGGGAAAAAGTGTAAGAACACAATTTTGCCTTCATTGAAGGTGAAAATTTTCTAATATCCTAACCAAATGTGGAATAAACCATCTCAGATAGTCATGACTTTCTCATCCACAGAGGTATTCAATTCCAGGTTCAAGGAATCCCAAGTTTAAATAATTTCAGAATTGGGTGATGGAATTAAATGGAATTAAGGCCCTAGTCTAACCTGATATTGAAGTTTTCTTTCAATTTAATTCCTAAATTCCATGAGTGTGCTCATTGCTGGGACAAAACACCCCACGAGAAGAAGCCTATGGAAAAACAAAAAGGATTCAGGTTCGCATTGCTGGTAGAAATCACCCAACCAAGAGAAGCTTTTGGGAAAAAAAGAGTTTATTTTGGCTTACAGATTTGAGGGGAAGCTTCATGATGGCAGGGGAAAATGATGGCATGAGCAGAGGGTGGACATCAGCCCCTGGCCAACATAAGGTGGACAATAGCAACATGAGAGTGTGCCAAACACTGGCAAGGAGAAAGTGGCTATAATACCCATAAACCTGCCCCTCACAATACACTCCCTCCTGAAGACATTAATTCCCAAATCTCCATCAGCTGAAAACCTAGCATCCAGAACACCTAAGTTTATGGGGGACACCTGAATCACACCACCATGGTTTATTTCCACTTGCAGGTTTTTTTTTTGTTGTTCATTTTTATTTATTTATTTGAGAGTGACAGAGAGAGAGAGAGGGAGAGAATGGGCGCGCCAGGGCTTCCAGCCACTGCAAACGAACTCCAGACGTGTGCGCCCCCTTCTGCATCTGGCTAACGTGGGTCCTGGAGAATCGAGCCTCGAACCGGGGTCCTTAGGCTTCACAGGCCAGCGCTTAACTGCTAAGCCATCTCTCCAGGCCATCCACTTGCAGTTTTGATGGGTTGTTACATCATGGAAAAGAAAACATGGCACAAGCAGTCAGCCAGAGCACCACATCTTGTCACTTTGGCAGGGCGAGGCAGCAAGAGTGGGGAGGGATGACTAGCACTGGCAAGCTGGGCTGGATTATGCAATCCCCTGTGACACACCTCTGCCAGCAAGGATCCACCTCCCAAAGGCTCCACCAGCTGGGGACTTAGTATGAGGCTTAACCACAAACACATGAGATGATGAAGGGCATTTTATATTCAAACCACTGCAGTAATGATCCACCACCATAGCTTCTCTTTTCTTCTTTTTCTTTATTTTTTTAAAGTAGTCCTGGGATGGAACCAGGGCTTTGAACATTCTAGAGAAGCACTGTACTACTAGCCATATCCTCAGCTGATTTATAGAGTTTGGGGAAGGGGAAAATATGTACCCATGAATGAATTCTCTGAAGATTCCCATCTTCTTTCTATCATAATAACTATCTCACCAAAACTAAATAGCTCCTTATTTTGGTTAGAGGATGAGGAATTCAGTAAGAATTTCTAGTAAGATTTTCCATGAGTGCTTTTACAAAATGTAATTATTCAAATAAACCAAGTAGAAATATTCTGCCATATTCTACTATGGATTCATCTAGATATCTCCCAATAAGATTCTCACTTAAGACTCTTATTTCCTGCGAAAGGGCAGAAGAGAATCTGAGGCAAATGGGGTAATCATTTATTTGAATGATATAACTGTAATCAGTTATGTCTTGTTCCATAAATATGAACTATAAAATGAAAACTGGTTTGTTCTCAGCAAGAATGCAAAACAGTAAGAACAAAGGTAGCCCTAATAAGAACTGTGCTAATTCCAGGCCTTTCTCTTGTTCCTAGGTTTCAGTAACTTCAGTGATTAATGTCAATGTTATTGACCCTACTAAGGTTCCTGTGTGTGTGTGTGTGTGTGTGTGTGTGTGTGTGTGTACCCTAGGGAGTTGCTGCCATATGGTAGTGGAGAACATCTAGCATTCTTGCAAAGAACAGCTGTTTCTTTCCATCCAGACTGTTTAACAGAGTGTATGAGACAAGGCTATTTGTGAGGCACAGGGAAATTCAACTTCTTTTGTGTTATGCGTATGTTGTGGAACTAGATTTAGGTGAACTAATATATGCAGCCAAAAAGCTTGGTAAATTGGTCCAGCAGGGGCCTTCTGTTGAACATTAATCATTTCTTTCCTTAATCTTTGTATTTGTCTCCCAGTCCAGTTCAGGAATGAATGGTGAATCTCTATGCCTTTTGCCCCAGCGCCATCCCAAGTCCACATTTGCACAAGCCATCCTTGCAAGCTGTGGGTCACTAGGGAGACTCATGGGGCCATCTGGGTGTGAATGTGTAAGGCTGAACTATTTTTCTTTTTATTCTGTACTTCTGGCCTTGAATCCAAATCATTTCCAATGTGTCCTTTCATGGTAAAGTTCAAATCTAATTATATCCTGTTCCCTTCTTCAAGGGTTCCCTGCCTCAGGGCTTGCCATATCATTCTAGTAAAAGCAGTACCTTCAGGCTGGAAAGATGGCTCAGCTGTTAGGGGAGCTTCCTGTGTAAGCATGAGGCTCTAAGAGGGCTTGAGACTGCTAGAGCACAAATCTACAAATCCCATGTAAAACAGTTGGATGTGGCCACATGGGCCTACCAAGTCCGGCAAGGGAAGGGGAGTAGAAGGCCAAGAATCTGATGGGCATGCTTTATTTTAAGATTGGGTGTACAACAGGGATGATGGGCTGCAGCTGTGGAGGGCACAGAAATTAAGTAGGTACAAATGTCCTCCATTGGGGCAAGCAGACCTCATCTGTATAGTCCCCCATTCTATCCCATCCTGTCCCATATTCAGTGAGGCATCTCCTTAGAATGGAGGTCTTCTGTGGACCTCCCTCCATTCTGGGAAGAACCATCCCCGATCACCTATTTAGTGCTTTAACTCTCTGTATTCTTCTGACCTTGAATGCTTGGTTTCCCCAGTCTGAATCTTATAAGGGTAGTTGCCAACTGAATAAACAATTATAACAACATAGCCTCCGAACTTGGTATAGATACATCTGCAGAATGTTTTCTTGTCTGGGTAGATAATGACTTGCATTTCATTCAGAAGGAACTGACTGTTTAACAAATGAGTTGCTGAAGGCGCCTCAGTTATTCTCATAACCACTTGTGCTTATTAGCACACTTACACAAACTTAAGCATGTTTTCCAGACTCTTTACAGTGTAAAACAAAGACAAGCTCACAGTTCGCTTCATCATTCTCTCATCTCCCCTTCTTTGTATATTAAAAATCATAAAAATAATACCTACTTGCTTTATGATGAAAAACATGATAAGAAATATATGAAAATATTTACTAAATCATCTTGTGCCTATGCTCAACTACCTTCTTTCTAGAGAACTAAAGTTGTTAATTCTGTGTATAAACAGATACACATATATATGAAAACATGTTTGTAGAGTTATGGAATACTGAATTATATGGTTAGTGATAGGCTCATATCACATGTATTATTCTGGAATTTTCATTTTCCTCTTAATTTTTTGCTCCTTAGGCAAAGATCTATAAATAACTCAGTCTTATAATACCACATAATATTCCTTGTTATGCCTGGGTAGATATGATTGCCCCTGGAGGAAGAAGAACCCAAGGGAGAATTGTCCTCATAGAGGGACAATGATTGTTTTCAACATTTCCACTATGAACAACACTGAAGTACTATCTCATACTTGTATCTTGAGTGTGTCCTTTGTTCCATAAAATAGTTTTCCCAACCCATTAGATGTTGACTCATTAGCTGCATTTTAATTTTCCAAAAATTTGTTGTAACTCCTGTTTTTACCATCCTTTATTTTAGAGAACCATTTCCCTGCATTCTTAGATTGTTTTTCTCCCTTTGAAATCGTAGACTATAATAGCAAAATTCTATCTTGATACCATTTTACTTGCCTTTTCTTGATCACTTATGAGGTTAAACCTTTTGTCATATGTTCATAGTACATTTGCTTCTTTTTCTTCTCTCAATTGCATTGCTTATATCTTTTGCTTATTTTTCAGTTTAGTTGATGGCCTTTTTATTTTTTAATGTTTTTAGGGTTACTATGTTAAGAATGAACATTTTTCTAGTATAAGTACTAAAAATAATTTTCTCAATCTATCATTTAAATTTTGACTTTGGGGCTGGAGAGATGGCTTAGCAGTTACGGTGCTTGCTTACAAAGCCAAAGGACCCAGGTTCAATTCCCCAGGACCCACATAAGCCAGGTACACAAGGTGGCACATGTGTCTGGAGTTTGTTTGCAGTGACTAGAAGCCCTGGCACGCCCATTTCTCTCTCTCTCTCTCTCTCTCGCTCGCTCTCTTTCTCTCTCTGTCTTTCAAATAAATAAAAATAAAAATTTAAAAAGTAAATAAATAAAATTTGACTTTGCATATAATACATTACCCACAGTTTCTGTATCTTACCTAGTGAAATATGATTTTCTCTTCATGATATCTGGGTTTTTCTTTTTTTAAAAAATATATATTTATTTGAGAGACAGAGAAAGAGGGAGAGAGGGAGAAAGAAAGAGAGAGAATGGGCACACCAGGGCCTCTAGCTGCTGCAAACAAATTTCAGTCACGTGTGCCACCTTGTGTATCTGGGTTACATGGGTTCTGGGGAATCGAACCTGGCTCCTTTGGCTTTGCAAGCAAGCTCTTTAACCACTAAGCCAGCTCTCCAGCCCTTTGTTTGGTTTTTCGAGGTATGGTCTTGCTCCAGCCCAGGCTAACCTGGAACTCACTATGTAAGTAATCTCAGAGTAGCCTTGAACTAATGGTGATCCTCCTACTTCTGCCTCTGAGTGCTGGGATTAAAGGTGTGTGCCACCATGCCAGGTAGTCTCTGGGTTTTTTGATGCTCTTAATAAACTCTGTGAGACTGTCAGGTACAAGACTATAGAATCTCTTTGATTTCCTTCAAATAGTTTATTATTTAACATTTTTACATTAAAATTTTAACTTGTCTAAAATTTAATTTTGCATTCTTTCTTCAGCTGTGGACCAGTTATTTCTATATGTTTTGTAAAAAATACCTCTCTCCCACTGAATTTGGAACACCACATTATTATATATTAAATTCTTATACATGCTTCCTAGATTCTGTTTCTAGTTGGTGAATGTATTAACTGATGCTGTCCACTGCTTCAATATAATGACATGTTGTGGATATGCTAAATATATTTGATAACTTCAAGAAAGATCACAATATTATAATTACATAAGACTTACACAGAGAGAAATAGATTGTCCTTGAGTATGTGAGAAATAATACTGCTAGTGTATTTGATTTGAAAACCTAGCTGATGGGGAAGTGAGCACTTGTAGCACTAGCGCCAACAATTAGTCTCTCTATATTCCATGTCTGTATATGGATGGCAACTCTATTATAATTCACGGAAATATTTTGGTTCGTACACCTAGATAGATTGCCTTTTAAACTTTTGTGAGTATAACTTCAACCATTATTTTGACTAGAAGTCATCTTTAAATATTTTTTTTTCTTTCTGTGGAGTTTGAACCCTGGGTCTTGCATGTGCAGACAAGTACTTGGCCACTGAGCTATTCTTTTAGCCCAAGCTGTGAAATCTGAATGTCATGATAACTAACAAAGAATTAATTTGTCATAGAATTAAAATCATACAAAGTCAAGTAAATACCAGAGGAACTATTATAAGAGTTGTGATTTAGAGATTATTTTAAATTTGCAGCAGTTTTCTTTTTAAAATATTTTTATTTATTCATTTATTTATTTGCAAGCAGAGAGAGATAGAAGACAGACAGAAAGAGAGAGAGAATGGGAATGTCAGGGCTTCCAGCCCATGCAAATGAACTCCAGATGCATGCATCACTGTGCATCTGGCTTTACATGGGTACTGGGGAGTCGAACCTGGGTCGTTAGGCTTTTCAGGCAAACTTCTTAACCACCGAGCAATCTCTCCAGCCCTTAAAACAAATTTCTAACTTTGAAAAATATGAGAACTTGAATGGGACTGGGGAGTAGAACTCAATGATCAAGTAATTACCTGGCATGGGTTTAATAGACCACCAAAAAATTAATTTATTAATTTAAAATAGAAGGCCTAGTGACTATAGGATATTAGTTTTCTACCTTGATCAGTTGCCAAGGATTGCCCATGAAATACACATTTACTTTTTAATTAATTATTAAAATGTTTAATTAAATGTAAAGTGTCTTAGATTTTTTTATTAAATATTGCATTTATTCATGAGAGAGAGAGGAAGGGGCAGATAGAGAGAGAGAATGGGCACACCAGGGCCACCAGCCACTGCAAACCAACTCCAGACATATGCACTACCTTGTGCATCTGATTTACGTGGGTACTGGGAGTCAAACCTAGGTCCTGAAGCTTCACAGGCAAGCACGTTAAGCGCTACGCAATCTCTCCAGCCCAAGTATTTAATTTATTTATTTATTTATTTATTTATTTATTTATTTATTTAAGAGAGAGTGAGAGAAAGAGACAGAGAGAGAGAGAGAGGAAGAGTGCACCAGGGCTTCTAGCCACTGCAAATTAACTTCAGACTATTGTGCCACCTTGTACATCTGGCTTTACATGGGTACTGGGGAATCAAACCTGGGTTCTTTGGCTTTGCTGGCAGGCACCTTAACCACTAAGCCCTTTAAAATTCTTAATCAAGTAAAATTCCTCTTTCAGCATTTGGGTACCACGAGATGTTTTCACTGAGAAAGAAAATGTAAATTTTGGATAAGCTGCTATTTTAATTAATTGGTAGTTAATGAGACTTTGCTCTAATTCTCTTTGTCTCCTTTGAACTGGCTCCAGTTGAGGGATCATCCATATGCTTCTAAAGTCATCTCAACATAGAACTGGAAGTGGCCCTGTCCTTTACCCTGGACAATGGGCATTCAATATTTAACATTTTACTGAGAATTTACTCAAGTCCACAATTCTCTACCTGCATTTCTAAAACCCCAAAAGGTCCAGAAATCCTAAACTATTGAAAATCATTGATTTTATGACCTAATATTTATGGTCTCCAACTCCTCTTGATATATTTTCTTGCATCAGTAGTGTGTGTTTTAGAGGGACTATCCTAGACTCTGCTGGGGTTGACACATAGTTTACATTATAAACACCATCTTTCCTTTCTCCAATGAAAATATTCTGAATAACAAAACATATCACTGGCCTCAGAGATTTCTAGTAAGAAATTATAGACCTATATTTGGGAAAGGATCAGTGGAGTTTGCCACCCTCCTTCTTATGTGAGCAGTATTAATGATGGCATTAAAGCACATTAATGGTGTCATTTCTTGGATACTCACTATGTATATGCACTACTTTAAACCAAGAGCTTGAGATTGCAATTCTTCACAGTGAGCCTCATAACTACTTAAAGACAGTGCTGTGCTGGACACGGATGGGATCCAAACCAAGAGCTCTGCTCTGTCCTCTAACATTTACTTTACAACACCCTGCATATTATTCCTTGAGCATTTCCTTTGTCCTCCTTGACACTGTTTAATTTCTGTGACTTGGTGCAGCATGAAAAATGGGATGATAGTAGTGAAATACATGAAGTGCCTACGCATGATGTTTGGTTGTGACCCTTAAACCCTCAGCTCTTCTCCATGGCAGATTCCTTGCTTATAAAATGAGGTTCAAGACCAAGAGGGTGGGCCAGTGGTAGAGTTTGTCCTTGCTTGCATCCCTATTGCTGTTAAAAAAGTTTTAAACAACATTTCAAACACCAGCTCTGCCCACTTCACAGGATGGTCATGAGGTTCTAGTAAGAGAGAAAATCTTTCAAAGATTTTCCACATGGAATGGAAAGGTAAAATGTGCTTTTTGACCCACAATACCTTTGACTTCATCCCTCTACAATCGACCCAAAACAAAGAAAGTATCATGATTAACAAAATGTGAAATAGTAACTTTCCTGAAATTCACATGCTCCACAGGTTACTCCTTGGAAACTACAATTCTGTAGTTATAATATAATGTTTTTTTTTTTTTTTTTTTGAGGTAGGGTTTCACTCTAGCCCGGGTTGACCTGGCAGTCATTCTGTAGTCCCAGGCTGGCCTCAAACTCACAGAGATCCTCCTACCTCTGCCTCCCAAGTGTTAGTATTAAAGATGTGTGCTACCACACATGGCTAGTTATAGCATGTTCTGAGTTGCACAACCATTGCACAGTTAGTTTTAGGACATTTTCATCAACCCCAAAATGAATGTCAATTACCCACTACCATTCCCGTCTCTCTAGCTCCAGGAACAACTACCCTACTTTTTGTGTCGTTTTTGTTCCTGACTCCTTTCATTTTAATTTACTGTTTTGAAAATTCAGAGTTCCACACAGACTTGGACCTTCCAAAGAAGGAAGACAATGAAAACCAGCGCAGCTCCATGCACCCACTGAAACGGGTTCCTGGATGTTAATGAAATTTTGAACCAAAGGTGCGATTTAGGAACCCACTCATCTTCATAGAGTGGGAACTTGCAGACCCGCAGTGGTTAAATCAATAGTTAATGATGTTCGTCTTGTAATTTGAGTCTCTAGTTTGTTTATGCTAGACCAACTTTATCCATACTCCAAACAAATTATCTCTTATAATTACCAGCCCGGAGATAAATCTCTAAATGTTTTTCTGATGATAGTGCTGTGGTTGGCAGGTGTTAAAAGTGCCTCCCAGGGACAGAGATTGAAGATGAGCTCCTTCCCGCAAATCCTTCAGGCGAGGATGTTGAGCTCTGTCTCCTGTCATGTGCAAAGGAGCCTTGCATGGTGCCCCGTTAATGAAATCTAACAGGCAAAGGTCGTACATCTTTACAAAGAAAAATGCAAAGCTGATGTGTGATAAATGGGCTCCATGGGGCTCAGTGGACCGGCTCTGTGCTGAAACCCATGTTTAAACAGTCTGCTTGGTTTCTCTCTAATATTCCCTTTCAGTACCTCTCCTCACAGCGATCCCCTTTGCCTGGTGGAATGATCACAACAAATACAGAAGTAAGCAGTCAGGGTGCCTTTAGTGCTTTAAGCTGAAGACCTTTCATTGGTAATGTTAGACTTTTATCACAAGAGCTAACAAAAGCTTATAGATTTTTGAAATAGTCCTTAAAAACTAATTAAGATGTGCTTTAAATGTCTCTTAAAGAAAAAGTCCTAGAGTCCATATGCTCTAATCATTGCTATCAGACCACTAAGTAGTGCATGCAGTGATACAAGCTTTTGACCAAAATTTGTGCTGCTTCAGAAATTAAAGAATAAGTTAATTTTGGAATTGTAAAGAGTTAAATAAGTCAGATATTATTGAATCAAATCACTGCTGGTTTTAGGAGAAGTTATCAGTTCATTTGCTGTGGTTGTACTGCTGAGCTAAAAGACAGTTCAATAAATCAACCCAAGCTTGATGGATTCTTCAATTCATTGAAATGAGTGTGTGGAAGAGAAAAGAAATCTCTTAGTATTCCCTCTTTGACAAAAGGGTATGCAAAGAGCCTGAATGGATGAATGGTTGATTAATTTTGCCAGAAATTTTCTTGACAGCAGGAAATATGTTTTGCATTACCCTGTTTGCCTGGGATTTATTTGGTAGAATATGAATTATAGCATGTAAATTTGCACCTAAAGCTATGTTGCTAAAGTTGATAGTTACTGGTGCAATTCCTGAGTATGGGACCTATAATATTATTGTATGATCATGCATGCCACACTCTTAAGGGCTGCCCCTCAGCAGTGTTTACGAATGTCTGCTCTCAGTGATAGCAATAAACAGTCAAATACTGCCAGAAATTCAACATAGAGCGTGGTGTGAGTTCTATGTGTGGGGACAGGGCTGGAGGCAATCAGTGCCAAAGCCTATTCCTGTAGTCACCAACCTAGCCCCTCACTTACAAACTCTTTCCTTTAAATAAAGAGAGGAAGGCACAAGGTATTCCCTGTGCTTCATCTATAAGAAACCTATCAAGGAGCACTACATGACTTTGCTCTTTGCTGAAATAAAATACCTGACAAAAGTAACTGAGGAAGGTAGAGTTTATTTTGGGTCACCGTTTGAGGGTAGAGTCCCCCATAACATGACACTCATGACAGCAAGAGTTTGACATGGTTGGTCACATTGCATCTACAGTCAGAAGGCTTAGTAATCCATTCACTTTTTTTTCCTTTTTATTCAGTCTGGGAACCTTGCCCATGAAATGGTCCTACTCACAGTTATGGTGGGTCTTCTCAACTTCAATTAACCTAATCTAGAAAATTGCTCACAGATATGCCCAGAAATTTGTCTCCTCAGTGATTCTAGATACAATTAAGTTGATTACTAAGCATTCCCCAAGAAAGGTACAGTTACACACAAAAAGACTTTAGCCGCTGATGAGGACAGCAGAAGTCTGTGAGAACAGAAACAAAGGTACTTACCAGCTCATTTCTGTTTTGTAAGAACTGATGCTTGGGTCCTGGGTCAGTGTGGGAGGTAGGAAGGTTTATGCTACTCAGTATCTCTGTTGGGCCAGTAGGTGGTGCTATAATTACTTCCATTGAGATTGCCACTGCTGGTATGTTGACAGTGGCTGGAAAACCTGAAAGCTTAATTATGAAAAAAGAAGTGTTTTACTCTCTTCCTACTTTACTTGGCATGGTCTTAATTTTTTGCTACCCAAAAATTAATAATTTTAAATCCCTAATTTCAAAGTAAGGGTGTTATGAGATGGGGCCTTTGGAAGATGATTAAGTCACAGGCGGGAATCCCTTATGAGTGGAATTAGTGCCCTTGTTATAAAGGTATGGAGAGAAGTCTTAGCGGTTAAGATGCTTGCCTTTGTAGCCTAAGGACCAAGGTTAGATTCTCCAGTACCCATGTAAGCCGAATGCAGAAGGTGGTACATGCATCTGGAGCTCCTTTGCAGTGACTAGAGGTCCTGGAATGCCCATTCTCTATCTGCCTCTCTCTCTCTCCCTCTCTCTCTCTCTATCTCTATCTCACTCTCTCTCAAGTAAATAAAATAAATAAATAAAATAAAATAAAATCATATAAGCCATAGGTTTTCTGATTAAAAGAATTTTCAGGAGCCGGGTGTGGTGGTGCACACCTTTAATCCCAGCACTCAAGAGACAGAGGTAGGAAGATCACCATGAATTTCAGGCTACCCTGAGATCACATAGTGAATTCTAGGTCAGCCTGGCCTAGAGCAAGACCCTATCTCAAAAGAAAGAAAGAAAGAAAGAAAGAAAGAGAGAGAGAGAGAGAGAGAGAGAGAGAAAGAAAGAAAGAAAGAAAGAAAGAAAGAAAGAAAGAAAGAAAGAAAGAAAGAAAGAAAGAAAAGTATTGTCCAGTTTAGAGAGCATGTCTAACAAAGAACCTGATGAAGCAATGTGTTCTCCTCCAGGCGCTGCCTTTGCAGTGAGCTCTGTCAACAACCATCACATCTTACTTGTATGGGAATTGCCTGGAGGGCTTTTGAAAATACAGACTCCTGGGCCCCACTTCAGAGATAAATCATCAGATCTGTCATTTCTACCAAGGTCTCAGGTGATGCTGATGAACTGGTCTGAGGCTCACACAGATATAACTAACCTTTCCGCATTATGACATGATGTCAGTTCAAAGTGTACATACACCTGGGAACCACATGATCATTCCAAAAAAAAAAAAAAAAAAAAAGTACTGGAAAGGGGCTGGAGAGATGGCTCATCAGTTTAAGGCCCTTGTCTGCAAGGCCTAACAATCCAGGTTTGATTCCCCAGTTCCCATAAAGCTAGATGCACTAAGTGGTGCATGCATCTGGAGTTTGTTTACAGTGGCAGGAGATCCTGATGTGCCAGTTCTCCCTCTCTTCCTCTATCCTTGCTCTACCTAAATACATAAATAAAAAGAATAAAAATCTCATAATGCTTTATGTAAATTTATAGTTTTGTGTTGGTCTGGATATGTCCTTGGGGTTGGACGTGCCTGCAATCACACTTTGACTTAATAATTATTTCACCTTTCTGGGTTTCAAATTCCTAATCTGTAAAATTAGAAGTTTATAAAGGCAATGAAATCTTTGTTTCTAGTTTCCTTGACTTTAAAAACAAAGCTGTGAGCCGGGCATGGTGTCACACGCCTTTAATCCCAGCACTGGGGAGGCAGAGGTAGGAGAATCGCCACCATGAGTTCAAGGCCACCCAGAGACTATAGGGTGAATTCCAGGTCAGCCTAGCTAGAGTGAGACCCTACCTCAAAATGAACGAATGAATAAATAAATAAATAAAATAAAGCTGTGTAGTGGAAGCTTTCTACTGTTTGTTTTGGTTCATAGGATAAGTGATTAATCGAAAATTGGGTTGGGGGGGGGGCTAGAGAGACAGTTCAGAGAAGTGTTTGTTGTACAAGCACAAGGATCTGAGTTCAATCTCCCAAACCCACGTGAAAAATGCCAGGTGTGGATGGCACATGCTTGTAATCCCAGCACTGACAGGCTGGGAGAGGCAGAGACAGGCAGAGACAGGAGAGCACTGTGGCTCACTGGCCCACTAGTCTAGCCTAATTCGTGAGTTCTAGACTACTTAGAGACTTGGTTTCAACAAAGGCGAAAAGAGTTCCTAAGGAATGACACCTGAGGTTGTTCTTGGACTTCCACATTCATGTGCATACACATGCACACACACTGGCACACACCTACACACACAATATTTGGTTGTACGTATAACCCACAACTCCATGGGAAATACCTGCAACCCCACTGAGGAAGGGCCGCAGCAGAATGGGGATAAGGACAAGGGAAAGGATGATACTACCATATAATGTATCCATGCTAAGTATGTTGGTAATAAAAAGAAAGTGGTTGTAGAGGAAACCTATTAAAAATATATTTTTAACTGGGTGTGGTGGCGCACGCCTTTAATCCCAGCACTGGGAGGCAGAGGTAGGAGGATTGCCATGAGTTCGAGGCCACCCTGAGACTACATAGTGAATTCCAGGTCAGTCTGGGCTAGAGTGAGACCCTACCTCAAAAAACCAATATATATAGTTATGCTGGACAGAGTGGCTCATGCTTTTAATCCCAGCACTTCAGAGGCAGAGGTAGGAGGATTGCCATGAGTCCAAGGCCACCCTAAAACTACATAGTTAATTCCAGGTCAGCCTGGGCTAGAGTTAGCAAACAAATATATATATATATGAATAAAACAGCAAGTTAATTCAAACAAAAACAAAATTACGCATCCATTTATAAACCAAGACCTTTACAAATATTTATTGTGTTTTTCTTTAATTTATATTATGAGAGATAGAGAGTTGGCATGTCAGGGTCTCTAGCCACTGCAATCAAACTGCAGACACTTACGACCTTGCATGCATGCTTCGCCTTGTTGTGTCACCTTGTGTGTCTGGCTTATGTGGGCTCTGGAGAGTTGAACCTGGGTCCTTGGGCTTCACAGGCAAACACCTTAACCACTAAACCATCTCTCCAACCCTGAGTGTGTTTTTTTTTAAGAGCTTCTTATCTTTTTGCAGAATTCATATGTAGAAAAAATAATTTCAATTTCTTTTTTAAAAAATTAATTTCAAGCCAGGCATAGTGGTGTACACCTTTAATACCAGCACTTGAGAGGCATAGGTAGGAGGATTGCCATGAGTTCTAGGCCACCCTGAGATTACTTAGTGAATTCCAGGTCAGCTTGGACTAGAGCGAAACCCTACCTCAAAAAAACAAAAGAAAAAAATTTAATTTCTAGTTGTATCTTCATTAATATAGAATAAAAATGCAAACGTGTGAGAAATCTGAATGCATATTTACACTTTACAAGTGGCCCCCACATTTTTGTAGCTGTATTGTCATGATCTGAGGTATATTTTCTTTGACAGCACATTTTACCTCGTTTCACTGAGTCTTTCCAAAGCAATCTATTTCATCAGTTTATTCAATATTGTGCAACTGTATTAACTACTATGAATAAATTTGGGAACAAACACAGCTGATACTTGGTAAACATTGACTTTAGTCACAGGATGTGCACACACCTGTGCTTTACTAGTGAGTTTTAAGTTAGCTTCAAGCATTCAGTGGAGGTTATCAGTCAGTATGTACTACAGAGCAGAATGGAGGGGCATGCTTAGCTCAGCACATTAGCTAAGAGCAGATCAATTCAGAGAGTTTCAATAGCAGGGGCAAAGTGTACAGCCCAGCCCTCAAAAGGAGGGATTTTGGGCTACCTAAGCTTCTCTAACTTTACTACAAACCACGTGAGACACTTGATAAAATGCACATTCTGATTCAGTAGATGAGGGTGAGGCTTGAGAATCTGCATTTCTGTGAGCTCTGGACATGGCTGTGCATCTGTCTGGGTGTTACACATTGAGTTACAACACTGTTTGAAGCCATGAAACAGGATGATGTCCAATAACAAAAGAGATGATACTAGCAATGAGCCTAGAGGAAACAATGACTATTCTTAACACTTTTCTTTTGAAAAATGGGAAAGCCAGAGAGCAAAGGAGGCTTACTTCAAATGGAGAATATAGTAACAGGTCCATGGCTTGCAACTGCATTTTGCTAATGACTAAAGCAAACTTCTTGTGCTTACAGAGAGAAGTCAATCCCTGTTCACAAACATGCTTACACTCCTATCACTAGCAAATGTCCAGTTATTTTAAAGAGCCCTGAGTCATGCATTTATGTCAAAGGAATTACACTTACAGCACTTTCTATGGCAAGGCAAGCTTCTCTGTCTATCATGACCTAGACTCTCTAAGTAACTCACCTCATCACAGCCATGCACTTGACTTAAATTTTGCTGTCCTTTGTCAATTCTTCGTGGTGTTGATAAAATAATTTTTTAAAAAATGGACTCAGGGGAAATTGAGGACAGTCTATGGGAATTAGAGAAGGAAAGCATGGCAGTCAAGGTGGAGCTCTCAGCAGCTGCTAGGAAACAGGAGTTTTAAAGATGAGAGAGGAACAGAAAGAGAGAGCTAATAAAAAGATAGATACACCACAGAGCATAAGGTAGGCCAACCAGAAAGAAAGAAAGAATTG
This sequence comes from Dipus sagitta, assembly GCA_036346955.1. Taxonomy (NCBI): domain Eukaryota; kingdom Metazoa; phylum Chordata; class Mammalia; order Rodentia; family Dipodidae; genus Dipus; species Dipus sagitta. Next base: position 67,065,975 of record CM070770.1, on the reverse strand, counting down.
GGTGTATCCCAGACACACCTTTTAGTTCTTTTTTGATGGGGCACAGAACTGCCCTCCCAACAGGGTGCTGTTGGACTTCAGTGCAAAAGCAGCTCTCTGCTCTTTTTGGATCAATGAAGAAGGAAATAGTTAACCTTTATATGATTTGGTTTAGTCTTATAGTCAACTAAATTGCTCTGGGTCATCTAGAACTCAGGATGTGTTAAAGACAGAAAGGAATGATAACTGTGCTTATTACTTCCTTTTTACATTTCAGTTCTGTTGGCTTTGGACCAGTTTAAAGCCCCTGCTATTGGTTCATCTTGAACCTTGCAAGTTATTACAAGCAGCCTGTGGGTCTCCATCTTACCCATCAGCCAAGGCTGGTTTATTTTTAATCCAGCAAATGATTTGTAAATGGCTTGGAGATTTGTCTTGGTAGTGCTTAAAATCTGCCTCTTTAAAAAAAAAAAAAAAAGTTTATTCTCAGTTCCCTTAGGTATTTCTGACCACCTTGCTGCTTGTAAGACTCAAGTGGTACCTAGGAAGGAAAGGGGTGTAGAGGAAGATTCTTTCAGACCCTTTCTTCTTGCCAGGTATCCCCTGTCACTAGGAACCATGGAAATGGTGGGCTTCGAGCTCCTGAAGAGTCCAGGGGCCAGACAGAGACTTTGCTGCACTGGCTGAAAAGAGAAGATACTAGGGAGTTTGGACTTCTTTTTCTTTGTTTGGATTATACTGTAGTTTTAAATAGAGTAGATTTTCACTTTCTACGCTTAACACTAAAAGGTCTGCTTTATCACACTCCTCTTTGTAATGCCCTTCTTAAATATTTTTATTTATTTGTTTGAGAGAGAAAAGTCAGAGAGAGAGTGTGTGAGTATGGGGGTGTCAGGGCCTTCTGCCACTGCAGATGAACTCCAGATACATGTGCCACTTTGTGCATCTGGCTTTATGTGGGTACTGGGGAATAGAACACAGGCCATCAGGCTTTGCAAGCCAGCACCTTTGACCATGGAGCCATCTCTCCAGCCCTTTTTAATTGGAGTGTAAAATACCAAGAAAATGAAACAACCAAATCTCTTTATTAAACTTATTTTCTAAGTATCATCATGCTCTCCTTATAACTAAGTATATTTGGTGGAGATAAAATGGGTTTATGGAAGTGTATATGTTAGGCCTTTGTGCTTGATATGGTACTCAGGACTGTTCTTCCAGAAAGTGACTCTTATCTACAAGCTTTGCTGTAACTGATCTCACCGTGTCTGCTGACTGTGGTCTTTTCAACCCACATCAGTTGTTTGGCCCCACAGTGAGGCATCCGACCCCAATGAGAACAACCAGAGGTCTTTCTTTTGGTTTCCAAGCACAAGACCAAAACGGAGTAGGTTGTGACTAAATCTGCAAGGTGTGTGTTGGATACCTCTGTGTCCCACCCAGTGGAGGATACCAAGTGGTGACAGGAAACAGATGAAAGCGGAAGAGGGTGGAGATGCAGGGTGGTCTGCACACCCCAACAACCCCTTTCCTTCTTGTCACCAGTGCTTCAGGGATTCTCTAAGAATGTTCCTCGAGCCCTTTGTCCCTTCACTTGTCAATTACAGTTAAGTTCCTGTAACTTGTGGCCAATATGGTCAGCACAGTGTCCATGCCTGAAGAGGATTCCTCATGTGTTCCCTGGCACAGACATCTCCAAGGGAAAATGAAACCACAGACCCCAGATTGTATCCATGTTCTGGAGGGGGCTTCTAGTAATTAGCTCAGATTGCAACAAATGGCACACACAGACTGTTGTCTCTGCGTGTGTGCTTTAAGATTGGTGTTCACCCTATTATATTTCAATTTAGGAATGGCACAAAGTTTTTCAGTGAGCAAATGGAACCAACCATGAACTCACATATGGATGGTGAGAGGTGTGTGCTTTGATGGGTAGGTTTGTTTTTTAAGACTTCAAAAATGAATTGATTACTTTTATTGGGTTGATATTGAAGGGAAAACAACCATATTCCCCACTTAAATTTGGTGATGGTTGGGTATTTTTAGTAAATGAGTTGTCAGCAGAAAGGCTTCATTAGACCCATCAGGATATCTGCCCATGAAGAACGAATCCCAAACTGTACTGACAGTTTCCTTGAGCCCAAATGATGGAGCACCTCTGACAAGAGACATATTGTACTCCCCATGTGAAGAGCGTGAAGAACAAAACAGTTTGATCTTTATTTGGTCAGGTTAATATTGACACAGCCTAGATGCCTCCAAAGTGTGTTCATTGCACTAGGACAGCAAGTGCTCGGGGGACTTGCCTATAATTTCTGTAAGTCTGAAAGAAAAGGAGAGATTTATTTTTACAAAAGAAAAAATAAAGCCAATTGAGTTCAGGATTATGGGTCAAAACCAACTGCATTAGTCAGGATTCTCTAGAGGTACAGAACTGGCTGAATAGTATTAAAAGGAGATTTATTGGCCAGGCGTCGTGACACACACCTTTAATCCCAGCACTCGGGAGGCAGAGGTAGGAGAAACGCCATGAGTTCAAGGCCACCCTGAGACTACATAGTTAATTCCAGGACAGCCTGAGCTAGAGTGAAACCCTACCTCAAAAAACCAAAAAAAAAGGGGGGGGGATTTGTTGGATTATCTTACAACAGTCTACCCTTAGCAGCCTGCAGGCTTGAGAATCCACAAGGCTGGATGCCCCAGTAGTCCCAATCCAGCACCGAAGTCCTAGAGGCTTTCTAGAGAGCCACTGGTCTTCAGTCCATACTGGAAGGCTGAGGAAACTTGGTCTAATGCTAAGGAAGAATAGCTAACAGGATAGATGCATGTGCAAGTGAAGTCTTCACCTGCAGCTGCACCAAAAGCCAGGTGGGAGGAAGGGGCTCTTTTCTCTCAGAGCTTCTTTTTTTTTTTTTTTTTTTTTTTTTCGAGGTAGGGTCTCACTCTGGCTCAGGCTGACCTGGAATTCACTCTGTAGTCTCAGGGTGGCCTCAAACTCATGGTGCTCCTCCTACCTCTGCCTCCCTAATGCTGGGATTAAAGGTGTGTGTCACCACGCCTGGCTTTCCCAGAGCTTCTTTACATAAAGCCCCCTCTTGGAGGGGCCCCCCCACTCTGGAGGAAGGGCTCACTCTGGAAGAAGGACTTCTTCTTTAGTGAATCATTCCTGGACACAACATCAACGTCAGCAACCCAACAAAGAGCATGTCTTTGGATTTCTAATCTTTTCAAGTTGACAACAGAACTTAGCCATCACACCAACCAATAGAGATTTTTTTTTGAAAACTGTAACAGTTACAAAAATAATTTCTGACTATTATTTTTATTTGGTGTTTTGACTATTATCCAGAACCTATCATCTCAGAAATAAAACATACCTGGTGTGAGTTTTCCTCTACGCGTGTGTCCTGACTTATTCATTCCCACAAAACATGCATGAATAAGAAAGGGCCCAAAATGAGAGCAACCATCTGGCTCTTCTTCCCAGTGCCTTTAAATTTGTATTGCAGTAAAAGGTTTGGACGATTGTTAGTCTGTCCTTAAAGAAAATATAAATTAAAAGCCATGCATGGTGGTGCAGGTTTGTAATCCCAGCTTTTGGATTCAGCTACCCAGTGAGTTTGAAGTCAGCCTGGGCTACCTGAGAAAATGTAAATTAGGATGAGCCAGCTAATGAAGTGACAACTCACTTCTCTTTAATTGGTTGTAAACGTGCCTTCATCTCCTTGAGTCTGTCAGAGACTTGCTGAGGACCACTTTTCCACAGTCTACTTTCTTCAAGCAACTGTTTCCAGGGGCACATCTCCCTAGGCAGCCTCAGCACCTCTAGATGATGGAGACATCAAGGATGAGGCAGAACTTCAACTCCTGTAAATATCCAGGTTGGCCTAAAATCAGCCTAGCTCATTTTCTACAGTTCTCAAACTAGAGCATTGAGGTGAATTATCACCTAACCAACTCCCCTTTCATCCTTAGTGGTGTGGTTATGAGTACTTGTCCATGACATAAACTCAGGGATATTCAGTCCTCAGTTCACACCTGCTTTTGTCCTCTGGACTTGAATTCTTCAGCCTGGGTTAGGATCTCGCAGGAGTTACCGCCTCATAGACTTTGAGGTTTTCCTTGTATGGTTTACAACATGCTTGACCTAAATCAGGGCATCTGCAGGTTGCTAGCTTTAGTATAAAAGCCTTTCATAGCTGTGCCTTAATAGAAGGATTCTGAGCCCAGATGTGAGGCTGAGGTAAGACGATTCATGGGTCTGGGCCAGCCTGGCGCCACAAAATGAGTTCTAAGTCAGCATAGTCTAGAATGAGACCTTGCCTCAGAAAAGTAACTGAACAAAAAGCAAGAGGATCCTGCTCTTGTAGGCACCTCCCTGTTAACATGCTCACTTTTTCAATGAACAAAACAAAACCAAGAAACAATCATTTTTAGTCTCTCTGCTCCCCTCCATACATCTGGATTCCTTGTTTCTTGTGGATTTCTGAGATGAAGAGAAGTGATGTTGGGAGTACCTTTTGCTATAAGCTCTAAATGGAAAGATGGGAGTCTTCCATTATTTATGTGTCTAAACTACCAAAGCAAAAAATTCTTGAGGATAATTCTGGACAGGCAGTGATGACACCAGGCTACTGCTTTCCTGTTTACACATTCATGACCAGCTTTTCAAAAGTACACAGTGTGCCAGAATATCACAGTATTCTTCATAAAAGTTCCTTTGGGCTTCCAATTTTAGGCTTCTACACATAATTAACAGTCCATAATTAACTTAATCCCACATTTATATTTGGTAGAGCAGGTGAGAAACTGGAAATTAGTCATAAAGCAGGGCAGGAGTAAAACAGTGTTGTTTTCACAGTTGTCAAAAGCAAGGGTGGTGCTTGCTTGTGCAGAATGACAAGGGAGTCACTGTGGGAAAAAAGAACCACTAATTTTTCTTATATTAAAAGCTGAAATAATCAGTAATATCTTCAGAGATGAACATTTTCCTCACTTCAGTATAACAAAGAAGCTAGAAATGGCCTCTGCAGTCAGCCTGACACGAGTTTGGAATCCCGCTTTCATGCATATGCACGGTGTGAGCTCCACAAGCCTCTGTGTACTACAGCCAAACAGAGACATCACTGACTTCACAGGGCATCAGGAAGTTCAAGTAAGAAGGTGCACAGCCCTTAGCCAAATGCTGAATGCAGAAATTGTGCTCTCCTATGTTACATGAGGAAGCTAACATTGATCCAAATCATTAAAAATTATCGTCATAAATGAACAAGGCATATTGATATATGTGTGATATATTGATGCACATATTGTAATATTGTAATTTTTGCAAAATGTTTTCACAAGAAGACCTTTAGTTATGAAACATAAAAATACATATTTTCTGACTCTATTTTCAAAATATGGTATAGTTGAGGCCCAGTACATTTTTAACTTCTAAAATACCTTAGTTACTTTCTAAAAGTAAAAACAAAGAACAAGAGTATGAAAAAGGTATTTAGGAGAAGTATGGAAAATATCATTGCTTACCAATTAAAAAATGTATGAAAAACAGAATAAATAAAATTGCTTAATTTATGCATTTCTGTCCCCATAAATCATTTTCCTGTCAAATTATCTGACTTTATTATTGCTGAATATTTCCAATATCATAATAGAATTTGGTAACATAAATCATAGAGCACTCAGTTTGAACATTTGTGTACATACCTCAGCATTTTCCTTATATCTTTTTTTTTTTAAAGAAAAGCTCTCAGTCTGAAAATAAATCCATGCAGAGTATAAATGTCAAACTGTATTCTTAAATTTGAGTAACTCAGCAATATGTGGTACTCACTGTGCCTACAAGGTTGTTATGGATCATCAGGTTCTGTTTCAAAGACACGCTGTTTTCCACAATGCAACTCTACATGCTTGTGTGCTAATCTTGGTAATTGTTTTTGTCTGCAAGCATTCTACCTATAAGTAATAGATCCTTTTTCCATTTCCTACAGGAAGAAAATGAGGCCTAGAGAGATGGCTTAGCAGTTAAGGTGCTTGTCTGAAGACTAAGGGCCCAGGTTCTATTCCCTAGTATCTACATGAGCCAGATGTACAAAGTGGCACATGTGTCTGGAGTTTGTTTGCAGTGGCTAGAGGCCCTGATGCACCCACTTTCTCTCTCTGTCTCTCTCTCTCTGTCTCTCTCTCTCTCTCAAATAAATAAATAAAATAAACTTTTTTTAAAAAGAAGAAAAAGAATTCAGACATCACAAATTTGAGAGCAGCTCTGTCATTCACATTATATAATGATTTGTTCCATTTAATAAATACCTTAGTCAATATATTGCATTTGTGTTTTGCAAGGGCAACAACTGCTTTGGATTATGTGTGCAATCCAGAGTGACAGACCTCAGTGGGATAAATTAGCATCAGTACTAAGATTCACTGACGGTCATTTGGTGCTTGGAGGGAAAATGGTGGCAACAGTGAAGCTGGCACTATCCACTGTAGTTTAGTGGAAGGAAAAGCAGTACACAATTTTCTTTTGTGCTTTCCAGGCTGTTGTTTGTATGGTGATAAAGCCAGGAGCTAAGGATGAAGAGTCTGTTAATGAGGCTGTGCTGCCTCATGCAGAGGTTCTGTGTCACACATGCCATCATGTTAAAATATGCGTTGCTCATGGTTGACAGTGTGCAATTCTCTCCATCCTCCATGGCATGTGGGCATCATTTAAATGACTTAAATCATGTGAAGGTTCACGTGTGCTCTAAAGGAAATAAGGGAAAGAGTCGCCCTATAAATGGGAAGTTCCTATAGCAGAATATCAAAAAGTGTATTCTCTGATCAGAGTCATCCCATGGATCCTGAGAATGAACTGTTGATAGTTTAAGAACCAGAGAAGGAAAGAGCTAACATTTCCTATCTATTATCCTTAGGCCTTTCACTAGCCTCTCATATCCGCTCTTAAGTCTCACAGCAGTCCTACGAGGTGGGTTTAACTTGTGAAGAAACAAAAGCTCAGAGGAGAAATGACCTCCCAGATCACCTAGCTAGTGAGGGACAGAGCCAAGGTTAAGCTCGTGTCTGGATGACAGCAAAATGTTTACTAGAAAATATTGGGGAGCTCCACAAAATAATGGAGGGATGCAAAGACATTTTAGGTTAGCAATTTGGGTATTGGTAACAATTTCAATAACAATGTCTTAATATTCATTGCATCTGATATTTTTATAATAAATATTATTTGAGTATATATAGAAATTACATTAATTTTTATATTCTAGAAATTATCTTTCACTTAACACTTCTGTTAACTGTTCTTTAATAATATGACATTTTTTTGTTTGTTTTGTTTTTGTTTTTCAAGGTTGGGTCTCACTTTAGCCCAGACTGACCTGAAATTCACTATGTAGTGTCAAACTGCCTCAAACTCACAGCAATCCTCCTACCTCTGCCTCCTGAGTGCTGGAATTAAAGGCATGCGCCACCACACCCAGCTAATAATACGACTTAAAAAATTTTTTTTTTCATTTTTTGAGGTAGGGTCTTGATCTAGCCCAGGCTGCCCTGGAATTCACTATGTAGTCTCAGAGTGGCCTCAAACTCATACCAATCCACCCACCTCTGCCTCCCGAGTGCTGGGATTAAGACGTGTGCCACCATGCCTGGTTACTAATATCACTTTTAACAGCAGCATAATGTTAATTTGTATGACTGTTTTATAATTTATTACATTTCTCAGTTGTTGGACAGATTTTGTTTCCAAGTGTTAATTATTAACACAATAATCCCATGAATAGTTTTGCTTACAAATATTGTGTCCATCTTAATTATTTCCTCAAAATCTATTTCTAAGACACATATGAGAATGTCATGTGGAAATATTTACCATGGACAGGAAAAAGTAAAACCTTCATTACCCAATAATTCCTTTGATTAATGAGATTTAATATTTACTAGACATTTGTATTTCGACTGTCAATTGTTTTGTGTTTTCCTATTAGTATGTCTACTTCTCATTGATTGGTTCAGATGCTTTCTCTCAAGAACATTAAATATCTCTCCTAACTAAGGAAAGTGATGATAAATAATAACAGTCGAATTGGGAAGCTTAGTGAGTCACAAGTAGGAAAGTGCTATTATTTAATTCACATGTTTAAAGTTTTGTTAGTATATTTTAATTATACATAATAATGTGTCTTAAGACATTTTCAAACATTTATATGATGTACTTTGATTACCTATTTTATTCACCTCCCATGTCCCACTCTTGCCAACTCATCCTCTTTCTACCTTCATGTCTTCTTTTCTTGGTGATCCAAGGAGTTTATTTTCCTTTTTTTTCTTTTCCCAATGAGCTTTATTAAAGTTGTTTACAGGAGCATGGGGATGTGGTTATGTTCAGGACCATGGGCAACTTACCAGCGGCTAAATCACTAAAGAAAATGTCTCCTCCCCTAGCAATCACTAACTGTCTTAGAGAAGGGTGAGTCCTTGTCAAGGGGTCACCTCTCCAGCAGGTAATCAGGCTACTGACAATTCAAGAGTGCCCTGTAAGCAGTGTTCTACAACACTCCACTCCTTCCTCAGGTTCTTTCCACCCTTCTGTTATGTTCTCTGAGCCCTGGAGAAGGTGGCAGAGATATTCCATTATTCTCACCATTTTGACCACTTGAGTCTCTCAAGTGACTGTAGTTGATTCACACTTTTGAAACCTTTCTTTTTAATATTTTATTTTTACTTATATTTGAAAGAGAAAGAGGGAGAGAGAAAGAGACAGAGAGAGAGAATGGACACACCAGGGCCTTTAGCAGCTGCAAACGAACTCTAGAAGCGTGCACCACTTTGTGCATCTGGCTTATGTGGGACCTGGGGAATCAAATCTGGGTCCTTTAGCTTTTTAGGTTAGTACCTTAATTGCTAAGCCATCCATCTAGCCCTAAAAATCTCTCTCTTGATGCTATGTGAACTGATCACAAGGAAATAAGAGTTGCTCCTGGGAAGCTGCTATTCTAGCATTCAGGTAAGAGATGATGGTGGGTGTGGCTAGGAGAATGGTGACAATGAAGAAAAACTTCAGAAGCGTTTTGACTTTGACTTATACTGTGTTTTAAAGTCAAAGTTGGGATGGCAAGATAGCTTAGTTGTTAAGGTGTTTGCCTGCAAAGCCAAAGGACCCAAGTTCGACTCCCCAGGACCCATGTAAGCCAAATGCATAAGGTGGTGCATGCATCTGGAGGCCCTGGTGCTCCCATTCTCTCTCTCTCTCCATCCCCCCCTCAAATAAATAAATAAAAATTTAAAAAATAAAGTCAAAGTCAACAGATTTGCTGATGGATTGTGTGAGGCATGAAGGGAAAAGCTAGGCTTATAAGCATAAAGAGTATGTGCATGGGGAGGGATGGTAAATTAAAGGGGAAAAGGCCCTTTTATTTCCTAGCATCTTAGCTAATTAAGTGAGAAACACATATCTGTGCATATAATTTTAACTCAAGGTGGGAGAAACATTTTGCAGACATTTGAGTAGATTAACAAATCGTATTTGTATACATGTAACTAAAACAGTAATTTATCAGGTAGCAGGCAGATGGGGAGCATAAAATGCCAACCTGTGTGTGCAGTTGGGTTGTGTGATGATGAAGTGCTGTTTATTCAGGGCCAGCCTCGCTTGTCAGCAGCATAAGAGCCATGGCAGCACATGGCTCCCTGCATAGCTAGAAGACCATAATAAATTATCGCCTATGCAAACAGCACCAGCCCAAAAGCAGAACAAACAGACGGTGCCTCCCAGATTCCTAAAGATTCTCACTCATTCCCTTGTTTGACTCTGTTGTAAATAAGCAATGCTTGACATTATCCTAAGGCCAATAGGTTGGCTTGGACAAACTTATTAGGGCACATGGGGCATCACAATCCTTGTTTGGGGGTTACTTTTAAGTGTCAGTTAGTACCTTGTATAAGTGTGCCAAAAGGATCCCCTTTCTTTGTCTATTTGTTTTATCCATACTTCATTTTTTTTTAACCTGGAGGAGGACTGAGGTTGTGTCACCCTGAGGACCAGGGCTGTAAGAATCACTAAAAGACATGATGAAAATACACATTTTTGGATCCAGTCTCCAACTGCTAAATAGCTGTCTCTGGCAAAGTGTGTACAAATGAACACTCCAGAGGGTGGGGAGATGACCTAGTGGATCAAATGCTCCCATTCAAACCTGAGGACCTGAGCTTGAGCCCCAAACCCCGTGTAAAAAGCCAGAGGCCAGAGTGGTCTTCTGTAATACTCTCAAACTGATAGCTTCTTTCTCTGTGTCTCTCCCTCCCTCCCTCCATCCCCCTCTCAAATAAATAAATAAAAATATTTAAAATAACAAAAACTAGAGGGGCTGGGGCAATAGCTTAGCAGGTAAGAATATTCGTTGCAAGCATGAGGCCTGCCTGAGGGGGATGAGACTGCCTGAATTTGATTCCCCAGCACCACACATGCCTGCAACCCCAAACCTATGGGAAGCAGAGACCAGAGAATTACTGGGGCTTACAACATCCACAGCTCTGGCTTGAGGAAGACACTCCATCTCAAGGAAGTGTGCAGATATAAGGGAGGACATCCTATGTTCTCCTCTGGCCTCCACTCACACATGAGCAACACATGAACATTTTCACAGATGGGTGCATACATCACACACACACAGTACCACTATGCACATGCAAAGAAAGAACGAGAGAGAGAGAAAGAAAGGAAGAAAGTCACAGGTGACTTTTGTGATAAGGTTAGTTTGAGGAACTGGGAGCTGAGAGTGTGATTTATATTTTGTGGGAAAATATGTCAATGGACCAATGCCTCCCTAAGGCAGAGTCTTGCAGATTTCTAGGTGCCTGGAATGAATGCAGCTGCCTTAAGTCTGGGATGTGAGTGGAGACTGCATATCAACAGGAGGCCTGGTCTTGACAGTGCTGCTGGACAGGATGACAGAGTCGCCTGCGTCTTATCTAACGCAGAAGAATCCAAACAGACGCTGATGTAACCAGTATTTTTGAATAGTCAGTGGCCCACAAGGCTGGCTTTTGATAATGTTGTGATAGACATGAGTCAAATCTGCCCTTTCTTGTTTGAGTGACACAGCCAGGAGGGTAGTGATCAGTGTTATATGGAGTATTTTTTTCAAAATGTGTATCTTCCCATATTTTGGGGTTTCACATACATAATGAAAAAAATATTTAGAAAGTAAACTTGTGGGGTGTCTCACCCCAAATCCTTCAGTTGCTTAAGAGAAGATGTGTCCTGCTTTCCTTCAGGATCAGATCTTGTTTATGATTCTGAATGGCAAACAGCTCAGCGTTAGGTGTCATGATTAATCACCAGTGAAGAGTGAAAGTATTATATCTATCAGGTGCTCACTGTGCGTAAGAAGAGTCTGATTCAAAGTACACACATTCTGAGTACTACTGTGGTGAACTGTTTTTCTAGACGTATCTACTTGACTATTGTTATGATATATGTCACTTGGACAACAAATTAAAAGCTGACAGTACATTTTGGGGGCCATGTGTTTCCAAACGTTATTGTATGTGAGCTTCATACACTCTCTTACAAAGTCACTACACTAGACCTTTGGTATTTATCAGTACTATAAGCTGAGACGTTTGTAATTCTTGTGTGTGCTTCCTCATAACCTAAAAGATCCCTAACAACAATAGCTATCACAAAATATATATCAAAGCCTCCTCACATGGAACCCAGTGATCAGTGGTGTCCCCTCTCCCATCAGGCGACCCTCATAAACCTCACAGATGGAGACTCAACTCAACAGAATCAGTCATTGTGGTGGCTCGTAAGTCATCTCAACCACAAATACCAGACCCACAAGTCTCCAAAAGCAAACATAAACGTGGTCTTGGGAAAGTTGGCACTCATACACACCCATTCAGCTCTTCATAGGGGTGGTTTGAGCAGAGCAGCATGGCACTTACATTTTCTTTGGCAAATATTTCTGTACTTTCATTTTTAAGATTTAATTATACACACACACACATATATATGTATATGTATATATATATATATGTGTGTGTGTGTGTGTCTGTGTGTGTCTGTGTGTGTGTATATATATATGTATATATATATATTTATATATGTATATATATATATATATATATATATATATATATATATAGAGAGAGAGAGAGAGAGAGAGAGAGAGATTGAGAGAGAGAGAACAGGTGCACTAGGGCCTCTAGCCACTGCAAATGAATTCTAGATGCATGTGCCACCATGTGCATCTGGCTTACGTGGGACATGAAGAATTGAACCTGGGTCCTTAAGCTTCTCAGGCATGCACCTTAACTGCTAAGCCATCTCTCCAACCCTGTACTGTCTTAATATTGTACCAGCAACTATCATAATTGTGATTACTATTATAATCAAAAAAATTCATAGAATTTTCCAAATCCTTCGGATGGAAATCATGTTTGCATTGAAAGCACAGTAGACTATTAGTTGATTAATTATAAATGGTGACATGAATCAGTGGGGCTTAGTTTCCATGACCCCCTTTATATTTCAAACTCTGTAGATGTTCAGGTCTCTTCTGTAAAATGGCATTATATTTGCAAGCAACCTATGCATATCATCCTATATTCTTTTTTTAAATGTATTTTTAATTTAACTTATTTATTTTACTTAGAGAGCGAAAGAGGGAGAGAATGGTATGCCAGGGTTTCTGGCCACTGTAAAGGAACTCCAGACACATGCACCATCTTGTGCATCTGGCTTATGTGGGTACTGGGGAATTAAACCTGGGCTCTCAGGCTTTGCAGGCAAGCACCTTATCCACTAAGCCATATCTCCAGCCCTAAATGTTTATTTATTTATTTGAGAAAGGGAGTTAGTAAGGGGTACACCAGAGCCTCTTGCCATTGCAAACAAACTCTAGGTGCATGTACTATTTTGTGAGTCTGGCTTTACATGGGTACTGGGAAATCAAACCCAGGCAATCAGGTTTTGCAAGCAAGCACCTTTGACCACTCAACTATCTCTCCAGCACTCCTTCTATATTCTTTAAATAAATTTTAGATGATTTATATACCCAGCACAATGTAAATGCAACTCAACTGCTGTGTTGTTTGGGGAATGAGGACAAAAAGTCCATGTATCCAAATGTGGGAATCCACAGATGTGGAACCTATGGATCTGGTAGGTTTTGCAGTCAAGTTTGCATTGCTGGCAGAAAACACCAGACCAAGAGAAGCTTGTGGGGGAAAGGGGGAGTTTATTTTGGCTTATAGACTCAAGGGGAAGCTCCATGATGACAGGGGAAATGATGGCATAAGAAGAAGGTGGACATCGTGGCCAACATCAGATGGACAATAGCAACAGAAGAGTGTGCCAAACATTGGCAAGAGAAAGCTAGCTATAACACCTATAAGGTTGCCCCCAACAGTACACTGCCTCCAAGAGGTTTTAATTTCCAAATTATCATCAGTATTCAGAACATCTAAGTTTATGGGGGACACCTGAACCAAACCACCACAGTAAGCTATGATATATACACATACATATGTATGTAAATGCTGTGACAGAGGATTGTGGCACAGGATGATTTGTGTATATGCCTCTTCAGTCATGTCACAAATATTTCTTGAGCAACTAGGTTAGTATTACACAGGGGCAGGACTGAAGGCTTCACTGAACCTCTGAAGAGAGACAATCAAGTAGACAAAATGGTCCTCGGGGAACCTGATAAAGTTTGAACAGGTCAGCACACTTTTTTTCTCCCTAAGGCAGGGTCTCACTCTAACCCAGTCCTACCTGAAATTCACTGTATGGTCCCAGGCTGACCTTGAACTCATAGTGATTCTCCACCTCTGCCACCTGAGTGCTGGGATTAAAGGCATTATTGGTGCACTGTCTATGAGAGATGTGAGCCAAATGTCTGAGAACATTCTGCAGCTATTCATTTCAGCACAGCTGCCTCATATAGTGAGTAGATCCAACAATATAGATCATGCAAGATCCCCCTAGACTCCTACACTGGAATAAAAATTCCTCAGTCAGGGACTGTAGATGTGACTGAGCTGGTAGAGAGTTTGCCTAGCATGCACATAGTCCTGGGTTCAATCCCTAGCACCACATAAAACTGGTTGTGGGGCTGGGGAGATGGCTCATTTAAAGTACCAGGGAATTCCCCAGTACCCACATTAAGCCAGGAGCACAGTGGCACATGCATCTGAAGTTCATGTGCACTAGCAAGAGGCCCTAGTGCACCTATATTCACTCATATTTTCTCTCTCTCTCTCTCTCTCTCTCTCTCTCTCTCTCTCTCTCTTTCGTATCACCCTCTATGCAGATAATTAATTAATTTTAAAAAACTGGTGTGGTGACACATACCTGTAATTGCATATGTGGTAGGTAGAGTCAGGAGGATCAGAAGTTCAAGGTCATCCTCAGCTACATAGTGTGTTTGAAGCCAGCCTGAGCTCCATGAGACCCTGTCTCAAAAAAAAAAAAAAAACCTTCAATTAATTCGGCTAAGTTCATCCTTAAGAATTTTGAATTTAAACCATAAAAAAACCCGAATCATAAGCATTAAAAACAAAATTGGAGTAAAGTAGGCCAATAATGCTCACTTACTTTTCTAGTGACAGATTGTGATAATGGTCAATAGGCATACATACGTGAGTTTTATAAATGGTAAGAGGAATAAATGTGCTATGTAAAGTGTTTGAACAAATATTTCAGAAAGTGCGTTTCTTGTCTAAAGTTTTAATGCTAAAGGCAAAGATAACTTCACTTAGTTTGGGAAACAAAAACAATCAATAACATTTATTTTAAAGCCAGAACATGAACATTTCCAAACTTTCTTGAAGCAAAGCATTTATTTCACTACTAATTTTAAATATCTGCCCTGCTACTTCATACGCCCACCTCCCTGCAGAAAGCAGGTTGACAGTAAAACCACATGTTTTGTTTCAGAGCTGCCTGTTTCATGGAAACATCACCAGTGATCTGAAAGCATTTACAGACAAGTTTGGGTTTGATGTCCTCATCTTGTTGGCAAACTGCATATCAGAGGAGCAGCAGCCAAGACGACAGGTCGCTGTGTACTCCCAGAACCTGGAGCTGTGCAGTCAGGTGAGCCTTCCTCTGACCCCAACCTGCTTTACCTCATCCTCACCTGCCAGGTTTTTGGACATGACTGGTGGCTTACAAGAAGTTCCAAGAGATAGCATCTTTGAGATTTGGCTTTTAGAAAATGTTGGGGTATATTGCACATTGAGTTTTTGTAGAGCATCTATATTGGTTCATTTGCTGTTGCTATGACAAACATACTTAAGGTTGAGTACTATATAAAGAAAAAAAATTATTAACGTCATACTTGTAGTAATTCAAGATCATAGAACTGGCTTCTCCACTGCTGGGGTGAGGGCTCTCTGGTGGATAGAATCACAATAGTGGTTGTATGTGCAGAAAGGATCACATGGTGAGCCAAGAAGTAAAAGTGTGAGCTGAGACAGCAAAACTTGCTCTGTTACCACCCATTCTCATAAGAATTCATCCAGTCCATGAAACCTTCATTAATCCCTTCTTAGGACCTTTATGAACTAGGTCCTACCTCTGCCCAACTTTATGACCTTTCCATTTCTTCTGTTCAACTAGTCTTTCTTCCACTTTGATGTCTTTTTTTGTGACCCCCCCTCACACTTGCAGTGCAACAGGTTTATCCACTAAGCCATCTCCCCAACCTCAAACCCTACTTGTAAAGGTTCCACCACCTCACCACCACCACCTCCACAACACTGGGGGCCAAGCTTTCAGCACACAAAACCATAGTAAAGGCCCAGAACTAGTCCTCTTCTATACTGCATCCTAATGGTTTTCTTACCCAAATGAGGTCTAGTCCTTTGGAGGACTGCTTTCTTCCGAGATTGCACCCCTGAAGAAAACTAACAAGGGTAGTCTCTGTCTCAATACCCATTTGGGGGCCAGTGTCTAGTGACTTGAGGCGTTAATGAAAGTCTCCAGGAGCTGGGATTCTCACTGGGGCATCAGTTGGATTGTCTAGGTTGATAACTGAGTCTTTTAACCCAAGGCTTAGGAAATTAAGAAAAAAAAAAAAAGGAATAATAAGCAGACAAAGTTAATCAAAATAGGCCATTGGATATACCAGACCAGTATGCTTAATAAGTCATATCATAACATACATTATTGGTTAATATGAACCACATGATTACAGGATACTCACCCCTCATCTTTTCTCACTTGGCTACCCACAGGCAGAAAGAGAAAAAGTTTCCCCTCTTTTTTTTTCCCCTCTTTTCTATATCCCTTCTGTCTTTTTTTTTAAACTTTTTAAATATATTTTTATTGAGCCAGGTGTGGTGGCTCATGCTTTTAATCCCAGTGCTTGGGAGGCAGAAGTAGTAGAATCACCATGGGTTCAAGGCCACCCTGAGAATACAGAGTGAATTCCAGGTCAGCCTGGGCTAGTGTGAGACCCTACCTCAGAAAACCAAAAATGTGTGTGTGTGTGTTTATTTGAGATAGAGACAGAGAGAGAAAATGGAGGCACCAGGGCCTCTAGCCATTAGAAACAAACTGCATGTGTCACCATGTGCATCTGGCTTATGTGGGTACTGGGGAATTGATCCTGGGTACTTAGGCTTTACAGGCAAGAACCTTAACCACTAAGCAATCTCTCCACCCTACATCCTCCCTTTCTGTCATCTACAAGCCCCTTCTGGCTTCCTTTCCACTTGTGTTCTCTGGGTCTCTCTGGGCTTGCTCAAGTTCAGATAAGAACACCCTGACCTGTCACCGAAGCCTTTGTATCCCTTCCTCTCACCCATGTAAACAATTAGTGACTTTGTCAGTGCTTCACCCTGCATTTGGCTTCAGAGGTATATTCATTCCACTCCTTGTCATTGTGACAGAAAGCCTGGAAGAAGCAACTAAAAGGAGCAGAGAGGCTGCTTGAGGCTCCCAGTTCAGGGGTGCAGTCCATTGTGGTGAAGAAGGCTTGACATCCATGGCAGTGAGAGCTGGTGGCACAGCTAGTCATATCTTGGTGGAACAAGAAACAGAGACCCTAGGACTAGAGAGATGGCTTAGCAGTTAAGGTATTTGGTGTGTCCTATACATGGACAGGCTATAGCCCAGTTCTGGTCTTGCACTGCTGTCTGTCTGTCTGTCTTAATGTCCCTCATCATCCTAGGTGGCTTCATCTGTTAAGAGATCCATGTGTATGTTCCTGAAGCAAGAAGGAACAGAAGGGCCTGTGTGCAGTAGGGAAGCTCAGCCCCAGTAGCTCCTTGTTCTTGCCTGCTTTCTCCTTCATTTTCATGTTCCATGTTGCTGCAGTAGACCTGCCTGCCTGCCCTTCCCCTATTCCAAGTCTTTGCCATCAGTTCTTGTCAACATCCAGATGTCTTGCAAACTTGAATCTCACACTTTCTGAAAAATGGTGTTATATTACCCCTAGGAGAGGAGATAGATAGTTTTAAATCTCTTTACCTATAAGAGCAAATGATGGCTGGAGAGCTGGATTAGCAGTTAAGGCACTTGTCTGCAAAGCCTAAGGACCCAGGTTCAACTTCCCAGGTCCCATGTTAGCCAGTTGTACATTTCCAGTGGCTGGAGGCCCTGGAGCACCCATTCTTTCCCTCCTTTTCTCTCCCTCTGTCTCTAATAAAGAAATAAATAAATATTTTTTAAAAGAAAGAGCAAATGAAATTGAGCAGTTAACAAGTTAATTTTGAATTAAATGAGAAGACAGTTTGAAAGACTTGGAGAAGGGGTTGGTGAGAGATCAAGTGGGGATCAGACCTCAATTGTTTAAAATCTTTGTTTTAGACAGACAGACAGAGATTAAACTTATATTAAGAAAAATTAATGATGCTAAGACTATAGCTCAATATGTAGAATGTCTAGCATGCTTGAAGCCCTGAGTTCAACTCCAACCACTAAGTAAAACTAGCATGATGGTGCATGTCTATACTCCCATAACACAGAAGGTAGAAGTAGGAGGACTACAAGGCCATTCTTAACTACATAGCAAGTTCCAGGCCAGCCTGGGCTACATGAGACCCTGTCTCAAAAAGAAAGAAAAATTAATAAAGACAAATTTCAAAGTGCAGAAACTTCCTGCATGCTCAGTGAACCCCTTGTGACTCCCCACAGATTTGCTGTGAGCTAGAAGAGTGTCAGAGCCCTTGCCTGGGGCTGGAACCCTTCGAATGTGGCTGTGATGAGATCCTGGTCTACCAACAGGAGAACTCTTCTGTGACTTGTGATCAGGTGGTTCTCCTTGTCAAGGAAGTCATCAATAGAAGGTGCCCAGAGATGGCCTCCAACAGCCGGACGTCCTCAACAGAAGCTGTAGCAGGCAGCGCACCCCTCTCTCAGGGCTCTTCTGGTATCATGGAGTTGTATGGTTCTGACATAGAGCCACAACCCAGCTCTGTGAATTTCATAGAAAATCCTCCAGACCTCAATGACTCTAATCAGGCCCAGGTGGATGTCAACATAGACCTTGTTAGCCCAGACAGTGGGTTGGCCACCATTAGGAGCAGCCGTTCATCCAAGGAGAGCTCAGTGTTCCTCAGTGATGATAGCCCAGTGGGTGAAGGTGCCGGGCCTCACCACAGTCTTCTCCCAGGATTTGACTCCTACAGTCCTATCCCTGAAGGGGTAGTTGCAGAGGAGCACGCACGGTCTGGGGAACACAGTGAACACTTCGACCTCTTCAACTTTGACCCAGCACCCATGGTTTCTGGGCAGTCCCAACCATCTTCCCATTCTGCAGACTACTCCCCAACAGATGACTTCCCCAACAGTGACTGGTCAGAAGGACAGCTCCCTGTGGGGACTAAGCACTTTGAGATGGGCATTACCATGTCCAATTATTCCTCCAGTTCACTTCTGTCAGAGGCTAGCAAAGACAATCTTGTGCAGTTTGATGAAGAATTTGTCCAAAGACAAGAAAGTCTAGCAGATAACTCTGAAAGAAATTTGAGCCTGCCAGATTTTATGGCCAATGAATCTCCTCCTCCAGAAAGGCTGAAAAATATTGGGAAAAGAATCCCACCAACACCTATGAATAGCTTTGTAGAAAGCTCACCATCCACTGAAGAGCCAGCTGTACTCTATCCCGAAGATATGATCCAAAAAACAATTGATACAGAGCACCTGGGGCTACCGCAGACCCGGACACGGTGCAGCAGCTGGTGGGGTGGCTTGGAAACTGACCCCAAAAACACTGTAGACACATGGAGCTCCAGTGAACAAGAATCTGTCTTCCAGAGCCCTGAATCATGGAAAGAGAAGAAGCCCAGCCCAGGTGATAGAAGAGCCTCTGATTCTGTATTTCAACCAAAGGGTGTTGAATTTGCAAAGTCAAATCTCTGGGAATTAGAATTTGGACAGCCTGAAGTGGGTAGCAAAGATACTCACGACCGAAAGGAGGAAAGCTGCCCATTCCAGCAGCTGCCCGGTGAGAAACCATGTTTGCCAGATGTTCCTTCTCAAGGAACAAATCACCTGATAGAAAACTTTTCTGCTTTGTGGCATTCCAGTCGCTCCCCAACAGCAATGCCTGAGCCCTGGGGAAACCCTCCAGACACTAGTGAGCCCACAGCTGCAGTGTCCTTCCCAGCCTGGGGTGCATTCCATAAAGAAGATGATGGTGACGCTTTGAACATGACCTGGAATCTTCACCCAATGACTAGCGAGACACCTGCTATGCGGGAGCCGAATGAGTGGGCTATGGCAAAGAGCGGGCTTGCTCTCCCTGTGGCAGAAAGACTGGCTGGCTCTCAGGGTGAGGTCAGTGAAGAAGCAGCTCTGGAAATCTGGGGCAAAAACTGCAGTGACCCCAGGGACAGTATCCTTGCATGTGGAAATCCCCATTCTGGTCTAGATCCAACACAGACTGACTCTAAGCTGCCACAGGAAGATCAGCATGGCGTATTGGATCCTGAGCCAAGGGAGAAGGTGTATGGAAAGGAAGATTCCTGGAAACTCTTTGAGGAAAACATTAAGCAGGGAGGGTCAGAAGTTGTCCCTCCTTGGGAAGATTCCTTCTTGTCATATAAGTGCTCCGACTACAGCACATCCAACATAGGAGACGATTCTGTGCCATCTCCCTTAGACACCAACTACTCCACCTCTGACTCCTACACGTCACCAACGTGTGCTGGAGATGACAAAGAGTCAGAAAACAAGCCATTTGTTAAAGAGGAAGATTTTGAGGCAAAAGATGCTAACTCTACCGCTGAGCAGGCAGAAGTTCCCCCACCACCTCTGCAGCCGCCAAGAAATCGGATCAGTTCAGGTCCTGGGAACCTGGACATGTGGGTGTCACCTCTTGCAGACGACAGGATGGAAGAAAATGCCACACATGATCCAGACAAAGATTTGCTCAAGAGGGAGAACGCAGATGATAAGAGTGTCTCCATGGAGGATGGCATAGGGGAGAGCAGCCCGTCCAGCTACGATGATCCCTGCATGATGCAGTTGTACAATGAGGCCAACCGGCAGCTCACCCTTCTGCACAGCAGCACCAACTCACGACAGACAGCCACTGACAGTGTCGATGTGTGGAACAGAGTGATCCTGGAGGACACACAGTCCACCGCAACAATCTCAGATATGGATAATGACTTGGACTGGGATGACTGTAGCGGGGGTGTGGCCATCACAGGTGATGGTCAAACAGAAGGCTATATTGCTGAAAGCATGGAACCAGAAACCCGGTTCTCTGTGAAACAGGTAGAACCATGGGGCACTGAGTATCAGGAAGCAAATCAGGGAGACTGGGAACAACCTGCATCCGCTGAACACAGCAGGGACACTGTTTCTAATGAATATCACACCCTGAATAAGAAAAGCGGGCAGTTAATTGCAAATGATATCTGGGATTCCATGATGCGAGATATAGACGTATCACCACCCAGGTTACCAGGCTCACCATATATTACGGATTCACAACAAAGCAATTTGCCTCCTGAAAATTCCAGCCATTCGGTCAGTGCTAAGGACAGTCACATGTTAGAAGCCTCTGGAGTCACTGAGTCACCAGCACTTATACCTCATCCTAAGAACCAAGACACATGGACAGGATCCCTGCCAGTTGACAGGGCACCCTTGGCAAACAGCTTTGAAAGTGTAGGACACACAGATCCATGGATAACTCAAAACTATGGGCAAAGTGGGAGTGAGAATGAAGCCCGGGATGCCTTGGACAGGAAGCCCTTTGATAAGGAACCAGTAATGGATGCTGGGGTGGATAGTGCTCCAGGGCTCTCTGGGAAAGACCCCAGAGACCAGGAATTCTCTTGTCCAGTTGCAGCTGAACATCAAGAAATCTGCACTGACTCAGGTGAAATCAGTTCTCTTTCAGTCACCTCCAGCCCTCAAACCGAGAAACCAGAGGAAGTTTCACAGTTCGACAGGGGGTCTTACAGTCTAGATTCCTGTTCTGTGCAAATAGAGATGTCCACGAGTAACATGCAAGCAGAAGAGACCTATGAAGAGCCTCTTGTCCAACCTAGAAATTGGTGTGAAACTACTGAAACTTTGGGTACGATGAATCTAATAAAAAATGTACTTGTATCTGGAATGGAGCTTGAGAAGACTGAAGACTATGGCATTCTGGAGCCAGGAAGAGTAACTGAAAAGCCACCTCATGAATCCCCCCAAGGTACTGTCATTTGGGATAGCCCTACAGACAGTGATGTGTGGGATAGTCATATAAGTTCGGAAGTAACCAAGAGTCTTGAAGTTCAGGACACCAACAATGGCTTTCCAGGAGCCCACTCGCCTGAAAGTCATGATAGCGATAGCATTTCTAGTGAGCGTACTTGTTCCAGTGCTTTGGTCCCTGAGCAAAATAACTCTTCAGCTGCTTTGTCTTCCCGGAGCCATGCGCCCAGTGCTGAGCACCAGAAAGAGAACCCAGGTGACATAAGTGAACAGGATCATCGAGAACTAGAGCCAACAGCCATGGAGGGCCAAACAAAAGTCATTGCTGATATGAAAGACTTAGGGAAAGACAGAAAGGATGAGTCTGGTAAGAGCTCCTATCACAAGGGTCCTAAATTTTTAGAGATTTTGAATGATTCAATGCATGACGATTTCTTATCCTCGTCATCCAGTCCTGAAACAGACAAATATTCAGAATATTATGGTGTGTATCAGGAAGGAAATCTAGCAATTAGCAATCAAGAGAAAAACGAATGTGATTTTCCCAAAATTGTGCAGCCAGAGGATACCAATGTGAGGTCCACAAGCTCAGGTTCTGATGATGACAGTGTAGGTGAGGAAGAGTCCACAAAGAAAGAGACTTCTTTGGCCACATGTCAGGTTGCTCAGAATGAACCCAGAGCTTGGGATTCAGTGGCTGAATCTAAGTTCTCTGCCACAGAAGATCCCAACTCTGAGCCTTCTGACAATGTAGGCAATTCAGACCCGGCAAAGAATGAGAGCAAGTCAAACCCATTCTGTGACAATCAACAAACCATCCATGATCAGTGGAACATCTCACCATTCCTGGGGACTGAAATACAGGTCACCTACATGGAGAAAGAGACAAGCTCTGCAGAATCAGGGGATAGAAGAGATAACATATGGCAAGGATCTTCCAAAACTGAACCAAACTCTAACTTGGAAATGCTTGGCTTCTCAGCTGAGAGCAGTGAGTGGTGGAATGCCCCTCTGCAGGAGGGGAGACCAACTGAAAGAACATTGGGAAAGGAATTGTCTGACTCAAGGGATGGGTTAGACACAAATCCTTCAGTATACCAGAACGTGAGTCCCTGGGGAGTACACATTCAGGGCAATAATGACTCTATAGAAGCACACAGTACTGATCTTTTCGACAATGAACGTCAGTCACCCTTTCTGGAGAGTGATGAGGACAACTCTCATGAAAAGCTTTGGAACATTCAACCAAGGCAGCCAGACCCAGATGCCAGTCAGTTTAGTCAGCTAGCAGCATTGGACCAAACTACTGAAAAAGAATGTGCACAGCAAACCTTCATGTCTTCTGGCAGGGATGTAATCCCTGCTGAAACTCCCACCCAGGAGCAGTGCCAGGATACCATGCTACCTGGCTGGGATCAGCCAGACCCAGCATTTACTCACACAGATGAAAACGGATGTGGTGCAGATAATGTTTCAATCATTGAGTGCCAAGAAGCACATTGGTGGGAACAAGAAAAAGCATACATCAGGGAGATGACACAATCAAGCCTCACCACAGACAATCTTTCTGCTGTCACGACTCCCACACAAATGATAAATAAGCCAGGCTCTGAATGGGATGGCTCCAGCCCCGATGAGGACACCCGGGAAACTTTTGCTCCAGATATTTTACATGACAACTTCCAAGAGGGTGGACAACTGTCCTCAGCTTCACCTGACTTATGGATGGATGCCAAGCAACCCTTCACTTTAAAAGCTGATGGTGGGAATCCTGATATACTGACTCACTGTGACCATGCCAATTCCCCGGCCTCCAACAGCCCTGATGTATGTCATGATTCTGAAGCAAAGCAAGAGACAGAGCAGCACATAAGGAGTTCCCCAGGACCTGAAGTGGATTCCAGTGAACTTGATCTCACTGTGTCAAAGATGAACGAAGAACCCAGTCAGGAGCCTGGGCAGAAATCTGTCCCTCATGACTCAGAACTCTGTCCTGAAAATGTGATTCCACTGCCTCCAATCAGCAGTCAAGAAGGTGTAAATAGCTTCTCTCATCCTGCCTCTCAAAAAGGTTCTTTTGAGCCTCCTGAAGCAAATGGTGACAATACTGGTTTAAAAGCATCAGAAAATGGAACCAGCCCAGACACCACACCAATTTTGGAATCTGATAAAAGAGCAATCCCAAAGCTCAGAAATGTAGAAACTACCATTTTTGTAACTCACCAGGAGTTGACTGTGGAAGGAAACGACCCTTGGGTGTCAGCCAACTTTGTTCCCAAGAGTCAGACGGGAGCTAGAATCTTGCCTGACAGTGAGGAGCCTTTGGATCCTGAGAATCCTGCTGCAGTTATTGATGTCTTAGCCTCAGACATCTGCCTGGATATAAGTGAAGCTGCCTTGGACCACAGCTTCAGTGATGCCTCAGGCCTCAACACTTCTACAGGAACAATAGATGATATGAGTAGGTTAACATTATCAGAAGGCCACCCCGAAACACCACTTGATGGGGATGCAGCGAAGCAAGATATCTGTTCATCTGAAGCCTCCTGGGGTGATTTTGAATATGATGTAATGGGCCAGAATATCGATGAAGATCTAATGAAAGAGCCTGAACACTTCCACTATGGTGGTGACCCATCCTTGGAGGAAGACTCTCGGAAGCAATCACTGGTGCCGTACACCCCTCCCTTTGACTTGTCCTACCTCACAGAGCCAATCTGTGGTGCTGCTGAAACAGCCCAGATAGCTGAGTCTCCAGAGAATGCATCCCTGGGGAGCGAAGCCGCAGCGGTGTTGCTCTCCGCCCTTCCTGATCAAAGTGAGGGAAGCCACGCTGAGGCCCAGAGGAAATACGCAGGGCACCAGCTGGTAGTTCTGCATGCTCATGAAGAGCTGGAGTCCCTTTCTTCACCCCTCGGAGGATCAGGTTCCAACGTTGAGTCCTCTTCATGCAACATTGATTGGGAAGTAGAAACGGACCATTCTGACTCGCCAGCAGGTGGAGACATGGGACCACCAAATGGTAAGCAACACCCCACAGCTCCGTTCCAACTGGTTAATTAAACAAGTGCATTTGTAAAACATTCACATCCCATGTAGAAAGAAAAGACCTATATTTCTGATACATGTATAACCAATTTCCTGTGTAACCGCTATAAATTTAGTGCTTATATTATAAAACCACTCCCTGTGCATGAGCAAATTAAACGGGCTTACAAAATAAAAATATTTATTAAATCACCTTTTTAGGTGATCATGTGCAAAGATCCCAGATCATATTATGTGTTAATTAAGCCTAGTTCTCCCCTTCTCACTTTCATATGCTAGGTGTCAGCAAGGAACTATTAGAGTTAGATGAAGAAGAAGTAATTCCCACACAGGAGCCTGAGCAGCTAAAATCAAAATCCAAGGAAGAAAGATACACAGAGAAGAATGAAGATCATCATGCACTTTCTGTTGATTATATACTTGTAAGCCATGGAGAAGATCCACCCTTGAAGCCAGAGGTCTGTGAAGCAAGAGAAACCATATCTGAGTTAGAAAAAGAGAGTATAGGCTCTGAAGAAACAGGGCCCCCCACTTTCCCCTTTGAAACTCCACTATCCAGCATACCCCTTCCCCCCCCCAATCAGTCTTTCTTTTATTTATATTATTTTTTAATTTATTTTTTATTGACAACTTCCATAGTTGTAGACAATATCCCATAGTAATTCCCTCCTTTCCCCCACTTTCCCCTTTGAAACTCCACTATCCAGCATACCCCTTCCCCCCCCCAATCAGTCTTTCTTTTATTTATATTATTTTTTAATTTATTTTTTATTGACAACTTCCATAGTTGTAGACAATATCCCATAGTAATTCCCTCCTTTCCCCCACTTTCCCCTTTGAAACTCCACTATCCAGCATACCCCTTCCCCCCCCCAATCAGTCTTTCTTTTATTTATATTATTTTTTAATTTATTTTTTATTGACAACTTCCATAGTTGTAGACAATATCCCATAGTAATTCCCTCCTTTCCCCCACTTTCCCCTTTGAAACTCCACTATCCAGCATACCCCTTCCCCCCCCCAATCAGTCTTTCTTTTATTTATATTATTTTTTAATTTATTTTTTATTGACAACTTCCATAGTTGTAGACAATATCCCATAGTAATTCCCTCCTTTCCCCCACTTTCCCCTTTGAAACTCCACTATCCAGCATACCCCTTCCCCCCCCCAATCAGTCTTTCTTTTATTTATATTATTTTTTAATTTATTTTTTATTGACAACTTCCATAGTTGTAGACAATATCCCATAGTAATTCCCTCCTTTCCCCCACTTTCCCCTTTGAAACTCCACTATCCAGCATACCCCTTCCCCCCCCCAATCAGTCTTTCTTTTATTTATATTATTTTTTAATTTATTTTTTATTGACAACTTCCATAGTTGTAGACAATATCCCATAGTAATTCCCTCCTTTCCCCCACTTTCCCCTTTGAAACTCCACTATCCAGCATACCCCTTCCCCCCCCCAATCAGTCTTTCTTTTATTTATATTATTTTTTAATTTATTTTTTATTGACAATTTCCGTAATTGTAGACAATAACCCACGGTAATTCCCTCCCTCCTCCCACTTTCCCCTTTGAAACTCCACTATCCAGCATACCCCTTCCCCCCCCCAATCAGTCTTTCTTTTATTTATATTATTTTTTAATTTATTTTTTATTGACAACTTCCATAGTTGTAGACAATATCCCATAGTAATTCCCTCCTTTCCCCCACTTTCCCCTTTGAAACTCCATTCACCATCATATCTCCTCCCTCTCTCAATTAGTCTCTCTTTTATTTTGATGTCATGATCTTTTCCTCCTATTATGATGGTCTTGTGTAGGTAGTGTCAGGCACTGTGAGGTCATGGATATCCAGGCCATTTTGTGTCTGGAGGAGCACAATTGTAAGGAGTCCTACCCTTCCTTTGGCTCTTACATTCTTCCTACCACCTCTTTCACAATGGACCCTGAGCCTCTGAAGATATGATAGAGATATTTCAGTGCTGAGCACTCCTCTGTCACTTCTTCTCTGCTCCATGGTGCCTTCTGAGTCATCCCAAGGTCACTGCCCTTTGAAAAGAGAAGCTTCTCTAACCAAAAGTGAGAATATCATTAATATATTGGTATGAGCATTAAGAGAAGTGCTTACCAGGTAGTTTGGTGAGCATATTTATACATTTATCCAGACACCAGCAGGCATTACACCCCTAGGGCTCATGAATACCCCTGTTGTAGGTTTTCAGTATCAGGAATATATTCCCTTCCATGGAGCAGGCCTCCAGTCCAATTAGAGAGTGGTTTGTTCCCCCCATAACAGACATGCCACTATTACACCCATTGGCTCATTTGGCCTGGCTGGCCAAATTTAAGGCTTCCAGTGCACACTGTTGAGTAGCTCTACTGATGAATTCTCTCTCTCCCATTGAACTGCATGAAGCATAAATTTTTCCAACTTTCTGATAGCTGTCTACATGGAGGAGGTTTTCAGCTCAGTTCCAGCAGGATTTCTCAGTGGCCTTGCAGCCCAAGTATGTGGAGTCTTCAGCAACAGGGTCTTACCATCTATTCCTGGTGGGAAACCAAGGGCCTCAGCAATGGCCTGTAATGTTTTGAGGGTATCAATAACCTGCCTGGCCAACAACTCACTGGAAGGTACCCATCCCTGACACTGAATTTTTTCTAGTAACAATCTATGGCTTCTTGGTAATCCATTGTCCAAAATGTAGGTTACCATATGACTTACTTATATTCTCTTATATTTTGATTAGCTCTATCTCCACCTTTCCTTTACTCAATCTCTTCCCCTGACCTCACATAGACCTTTTTACCCGCATTAATCTGTTCTTCTACTTACGTATATACAATACCATCCTATTAAGTTCCCCTCCCCCTTTCTATTCCCTTTATATCCCCTTTCTAGCTTACCAGCCTCTGCTACTCACATAGAAGTCCAATCATCTGTAGCTAGGATCCACATATGAGGGAAAACATGCGGTGCTTGGCTTTCTGGGCCTGGGTTACCTCACTTAGTATAATCCTTTCCAGATCCATCCATTTTCCTGTAAATTTCATAACTTCATTTTTCTTTACCGCTGAGTAGAACTCCATTGTGTAAATGTGCCATATCTTCATTATCCACTCATAAGTTGAGGGACATCTAGGCTGGTTCCATTTCCTAGCTATTGCGAATACAGCAGCAACAAACATGGTTGAGCAAATATTTCTAAGGTAGTGAGATGAGTCCTTAGTATATATGCCTAGGAGTGCTATAGCTGGGTCATATGGTAGATCTATTTTTAGCTGTCTTAGGAACCTCCACACTGATTTCCACAATGGCTGGATCAGATTGCATTCCCACCAACAGTGTAGAAGGGTTCCTCTTTTTCCACATCCTCACCAACATTTATGGTCATTTGTTTTCATGATGGCAGCCAATCTGACAGGAGTGAGATGGAATCTCAACATAGTTTTAATCTGCATTTCCCTGATGATTAGGGATGTAGAACGTTTTTTAGATGTTTATATGCCATCTGTATTTCTTCTTTTGAGAACTCTTTATTTAGTTCCATAGCCCATCTTTTAATTAGGTTGTTTGATTTCTTATTATTTAGTTTTTTTGAGCTCTTTGTATATTTTGGGTATTAATCTTCTGTCAGATGTATAGCTCACAAAGATTGTCTCTCATTCTGTAGGTTGCCTCTTTGCTCTACTCACAGTGTCCTTTCTGTACAAAAGCTTTATAATTTCATGAAGTCACAGTGGTTGATCTGTGGTTTGATCTCCTGAACAATTGGGGTTACATTCAGAAAGTCTTTGCTGAGATCAGTATGTTGAAGGGTTATCCCTACCTTGTCCTCTAGCAGTTTCAGAGTTTCAGGTCTGATATTAAGCACTTTGATCCATTTGGACTTAACTCTTGTGCATAGAGAGGGATAAGGATCTATTTTCATCCTTGTACAGATGCATATCCAATTTTCCCAGCACCATTTGCTGAAGAAGCTGTCTTTTCTCCAGTGAGTATTTTGGTTTTTTAAGGTAGAGTCTCACTCTAGCTCAGGCTGACCTGAGACTCACTATGTAGTCTCAGGGTGGCCTCGAACTCATAGCAATCCTCTTAACTCTGCCTCCCAAGTGCTGGGATTAAAGGCGTGTACCACCACACCTGGCTTTCAGTGAGTATTTTGGTATTTTTGTCAAAGATCAAGTGGGTATAGCTACCCGGACTTATATCTGGGTCCTCTATTCTGTTCCATTGATCTATTCCATGTCTGATTTTGTGCCAGTACTATGCTGTTTTTGTTACTATGGCTCTGTAATATAGGTTAAAATGAGGTATGGTGATACCGCCAGCCTTAGTTTTGTTGCTCTGTTTTAGATATTTGAGGATTTTGGTGCTTCCACATGAATTCTTGGATTGTTTTTTGCATTTCCATGAAGACTGCCATTGGAATTTTGATGGGGATTGGCTTAAATGTGTAGATTGGTTTTGGTAATATTGCCATTTTCACAATATTGATTCTTCCGATCCAAGAACAAGGGATGTCTTTCCATTTCCTAGTATCTTCTGCAATTTCTCACTTGAGTGTTTTAAAGTTTTCATTGTAGACATCCTTCACTTCCTGGTTAAGTTTATTCCAACATACTTTATTATTATTATTTTTTTAATGTTTTTTGGTTTATTTTTATTTATTTATTTGAGAACAGCAACAGACAGAGAGAGAATGAGGCAGAGAGAGAGAGAGAGAGAGAATGGGGGCGCCAGGGCCTCCAGCCACTGCAAATGAACTCCAGATGCGTGCGCCCCCTTGTGCATCTGGCTAATGTGGGTCCTGGGGAATCGAGCCTTGAACCGGGGTCCATAGGCTTCACAGGCAAGCACTTAACCGCTAAGCCACCTCTCCAGCCCCATACTTTATTATTTTTTTGATGCAATGGTGATTGGGAGTGATTCCCTGATTTTGTCCTCTGTATGTTTGTTGTTAGCATATAGGAAGACTACTGATGTGTGTTTATTTTGTATCCTGCTACATGGCTATAAGTGTTTATCAGCTCTAACAGTTTGTTGGTAGTCTTTAGGGTCCCTTATGTATAGAATCATATCATCTGCAAATAATGATAACTTGATCTCTTCCTTTCCAATTTGTATCCCTTGTCTCTCTTGCCTTATTGCTATGGCTAAGACTTCCAGTACTATATTAAATAAAAGTGGGGACAGTTGTCACCCTTGTCTTGTTCCTGATTTTAGTGGAAAAGCTTCAAGTTTTTCTCCATTTAGTAATATGTTGCCTGTAGGTTTGTTATAAATAGCCTTTATTATTTTGAGATATGTTCCTTCTATTCCCAGTCTGTGTAGGACTTTTATCATGAAGTGATCTTGGATTTTGTCAAATGCTTTTTCTGCATCTAATGAGATGATCATGTGATTTTTATCCTTCAATCCATTTATATGATATATTACATTTATCGATTTGCATATATTGAACCATCCCTGCATCTCTGGGGTAAAGCCTCCTTGGCTGGGGTGAGTGATCTTTCTGATATATTCTTTTTGTTTGCCAATATTTTGTTGAAAATTTTTGCATCTATGCTCATGAGGGAGATTGGTCTGTAATTTTATTTTTTTGTTCTTTGTCTGGTTTTGGTATCAGGGTGATGCTGGCTTTGTAGGAGTTTGGTAGGATTCCTTCCTTTCTATTTTCTGGAAAAGTTTGAGAAGCATTGCGGTTAGTTCTTCCCTGAAGGTGTGGTAAAATTCACTAGTGAATCCATCTGGGCCTGAACTTTTTTAGTTGGGAGATTTTTGATAACTGCTTGGATCTCCATACTTGTTATAGGCCTATTTAAGTGGTTAATCTCATCTTGATTTAATTTAGGTAGGTCATGTAAATCAAGAAAATCATCCATTTCTTTCAGATTTTCAAACTTAGTGGAGTATATGCTCTTATAGTATGTCCGTGATTTTTTTTTTTTTAATTTCTCTGGTATCTGTTGTGATGGGGCCTTTTTCATCTCTAATTTTATTAATTTGTATCTCTTCTCTCTTACTTTTAGTCAGATTTGCTAAGGGTTTATCAATTGTGTTTATCCTTTCAAAGAGCCAACTCTTTGTTTCATTGATTTTTTGGATCGATTTTTCTGGCTTCTATTTCATTAATTTCTGCCCTAATCTTTATTACTTCTTCCCATCTACTGATTTTTGGTTTGCCTTGTTCTTCTTTTTCCACGGCCTTAAGGTGAAGTATTAAGTTGTTTAGTTGCAACCTTTCTAATTTCTTTTTTTTTAATATTTTTTGTTTATTTTTATTTATTTATTTGAGAGCTACAGACAGAGAGAGAAAGAGGCAGGTAGAGAGAGAGAGAATGGGCGTGCCAGGGCCTCCAGCCACTGCAAATGAATTCCAGATGCATGTGCCCCCTTGTGCATCTGGCTAACGTGGGTCCTGGGGACCTGGAACCGGGGACCCCTAGAACGGAGTCCTCAGGCTTCACAGGCAAGCACTTAACCGCTAAGCCATCTCTGCAGCCCTCTAATTTTTTTTTTTCTCAAGGTAGAGTTTCACTCTAGCCCAGGCTGTCCTGGAATTTGCTATTGTAGTCTCAGGGCGGCCTCGAACTCACGGCAATCCTCCTACCTCTGCCTCCCAAGTACTGGGATTAAAGGCGTGCTCCACCACACCCGGCTTCTAGTTTCTTAATATAGGCACTTAAGGCTATAAATTGTTCTCTTAGGACTGCCTTCATTGTGTCCTTGGATCTCTCTTACTTCTCTGCTATGATTAATAATCCTTATACACCTTTACTTTTTAGTAGAAGAGTATATTTTGCTGTATCACCGCCCCCCCACCCCCTCCCCAGGGCTACTTTGATGTGGTTCCTATTCTGCCATCTTAACCAGAAGTCCAGGTTCAGGGAATTTCTATAACCTTCCTAGATTTAAGTAACCACAGAAAACTGCCTCAGCTTTAAAGCTTTCAACCACCAAAGTCCTTACCTTTCTGGCTGGTACACTGCCTATAGTACAGCGTTTTCTGATTTCATGTGGGCACAGCCAGGGTTATCAGGACACTCCACAGCAGGCTCAAGATCAGTGTGAAATTGACAAACAACAGCGGAATCAGTGGTTTCATCATTAATTCATTCATTCAACAAATGGTCTGTGAGAATCTGCACTGTGGCAAATTTCTGGGTAGCCACAAGGCATATTATATAGCAAACAACTGGATGTTATTGTTACATTAAGATTTGGGTCTCTGCTGACAATGTTTGCAATTTCTCTTCATTTGCCTTTGAAAATAGTGAAAAGTAAATTAAGTCAAAAGGCAAACCATTTTCCACTTTAAAATTTGATATGGGAAAAATGTATTTTTCCTATTCAGTTTGGGAGTAAAAGGGACAATATATACCATGTAAACACTATGGATCAAGGATTCTGGAATCAAACCAGGTTCTACTGTAGCAAGTTATACATTTATGATTATCCCCAAGGTTGTGTTCCCTCTTCTATAAAATCAGTGGGCTTTAGTAGTCTTCCTACAGAATTAAATTCTGTGAAATTAATATGTGATCCTTCTACTTCTGCCTCCCAAGTGATGGGATTAAATTTTTGCTCCACCACACTCAGAAAATTGTATTTCTTATTGAAGTGAGCAAAGGGGGAACAAACCCCAGGAGTATATTAAAGGTCACTGAAGAGTCACAGGAGTTAAAATCTGTGTTGTGTTCAAGTACAGCCTCATAAAATAAGGCATCTTCTGTTGGCCTAATCTTTCTTTTTCTTTCCGAGCTACTTCTTTCCAGAGAGACCCCAGATCAGTTATCAGAGTGGAGCAGCAGCAGCCCTGCTGGCATTGTTGTGGGTTGAGAAAAGAACACAGTAGCATGTTGGCACTGCTATTATTTGAGTTCTTCTCTGCATTGAGCACACATCTCTGAAACCCAACAAATGACAGTCAGTGTATAGTTGTGCCACCAGCACATTTTCTTTTATCTGTTTTTGTTGTTTGTTTTTTGAGACAGAGTCTTGCTCCAGCCCAGGCTGACCTGGAATTCACTCTGTAGTCCCAGGGTGGCCTTAAACTCATGGTGATCCTCCTACCTCTACCTCCTGAGTGCTGGGATTAAAGGTGTGCACCACCATGCTCAGCTCACACCTTTTTCTTTCAACAAGACTCCTTTGCTCATCCCTTCCATCAGCTGCTACAGTGAAGAGACTTTTCTCACTGACATTGCTATTACTTTTGCATAATTACTTGACTTGATGTATTTGAAATTTTCTCTCTTCTAATTTTTTAGAAAATGCAGTTGTCTACAACAGTGGTTCAGGACAGAGTATATAGTTCACTGGTAGAGTACTTGATTAGCAGGTATGCCTGAGTCCCTGGGTTTCATCCCTAGCATTACAAACCAGCAGTGGCTCTCCAAGTGGGGGCCTGGAACCAGCGGCATCTGTGCTATTTGAGCACTTGTTAGAAACTCAAGTGACCAGCTCTACCTGGACCTTTCTCCAGAATCAGGAATTCTGGAGACAAACAAGCCAGCATGGCTTCAGAAATTCATCCCTGTGATTCAGTAATTCAGATATGTACTTCGGCTTGAGAATTATTGTTCTAAGTCATATTCCTAGCCTTCTAGATTCTTAGAGTGTCATTAAAAAGCAAGGCATAGATAGCAGTACAGATAGTGACCAGTGCCAGTTGAAATAGATGTAGTTGCCGAGTATGTGCATTTGCTAAACACCAGCTCATAAACCTCTGTGTACAGGGTCTCACTTGACAGTGGCAGCTATGTGAGACAAGGTATATAAAAGACAACATAATAATAGTAGAGATGATTGTTTAGGGTACCTGTGTGAGCAGCTGGCAGGGACCATTTATTATCAGTCCAACACAGGACATAGAGGGTCTAAAATTCGTAATATCTGATGTGGGAACATTTCACTTTCTCTTAAAGTCAAAAACAAACATGATTATATGCCTGTGAGAAGTTGGGTGCCTTTAGACCAACAGAGTTGAAAAATAATTGTACAACAAGTCTAATGAAAGAAGTGCCCATGCAGGCAGAATGACCTACGGCAGTCACACGGTGGCCCTGAGAGATAGCAGAGATGGGCATAGAAAGAATGTCATCATTTGGAAAGGCAAGGAAGAAGGAGAGTCTAGCCAGGTGAAGTGGGAAGAATAAATGAAGGAAATTATGGACACCGGATGATAATTACATTAGCAGATCAGCAAGACAGCTACTTCCCAAACAAAAAACAGGGACACATCATATGCATAATCTGATCATAAATGTCCAAAATCAGGATCAGCACCTAAAAATAAAGACTGAGTCTTCATACCTTAGAAGTGCACATTGCAGGCTGGAAAGATGGTTTAGTGGTTACGGCACTTGCCTGCGAAGCCAAAGGACCTCAGTTTGATTCCCCAGGACCCACATAAGCCAGATGCACAAGGTGACATATGCATCTGGAATTCATTTGCAGTGGCTGGAAGCCCTGGCGCACCAATTCTCTCTCTCTCTCTCTCTCTCTCTCTCTCTCTCTCTCTGCCTCTTTCCCTCTCTCAAATAAATAAAATATTAAAATATATATTTATAAAAAAAGAAGTGCACATTGCAATGGGATATATACACCAGCTGCAAACTGGCTTATCTTCTTATTTCACCCACCCTCTTTGGGAGCCCTTTCCGCTTCCAAACTGCCTTGAAGGCAACAATAGACATTTGAAAGGTGTCTTTTCTCTTTGTTTTTCACTTGCTGACTCTTGTGAACAAAATGTGTTAACAGGCTAAGAGACAGTCTAACTCCTTGAGATAATCAGTCCTATGTTCCTGGGCCTTAGCATCAATCTTTCCAGAAGCCTTGGCCAACACTTTGGTCTTCCTCCAACTATAGACTAGACCAGCAAAAGATCAAATGCTGGTTCTTAATCCCCTCTAGGTGGTCACAGAGCACTTTTGCAAAGCCAGTTGCAGCATACATAGCTCCTTCTCTGCTCTCTTCCTCTTTCCCTTCTCCCCTTCCTCACTTTTGCTGCTGGGAACTGAATCCAGGTCGTCACAAATGCCAAGCAAGGCTCTAGCATTGAGCCATACTCCCAACCCATACACATTGCTTAAAATGAAGAGACATAATCATTACAAAAATAGCATGTAAAGAAAGGGGCAATGATGTTATGTACTAGTTAAGGCTTACCAAAGGAACAGAACAAATAGTAATATATGTGTGTGTTTATATACACACATACAAATATATATGTCAAAATGCACATGGTCAGATTCATCACACAGCAGCACTCCATTCTCAGTAGCACTTTTCTGTCCTAGTCAACTTCAAGTTGCTGGGATGAACTTCAAAACTAGGTACAGTTTATGGAAGGAAGGGATTGATTGAAGCTTACTGATCCAGAGGAAGTTCCATAATGGTGGAAGAAGCTGGCCCCCTTTCACACACAGGTCCACACAGAGAAAAATACCACTACCAGCACCACAAGCAGGCACACTCCAGGAACCCCAGGAAGAGCTCCAGCACTTTTGCATACCTTTTGGCTAGAATTGCAGATCTGGCCCCAAACACACCTTGGGGCTGGAACATAGGATCTACCCACAGTGACACCAAGTTACAAGCTTAAAAAACTCCTGAATCTATTGGGGGATAACTATTCAAATTACCACAGAAACCATGAACCAAAATAACTTTTACTTCCTGTAAGTTATTTGTGGCAGGCATTTTGTCACAGCAATAAGAAAAGTAGCCAATATAAACACATATGAAGACAAAGAGGAAGAAGTAGCATATGACTATAAATCTGGCAAATCTAAACTCTGGAGGTTAGGCCATCTAACTCAGGCAAGGATCAAGATTGAATCAAGTCTATACTCTGAGGTCAGAAGACTTCTCTCTTAAGGTCTTCAATTTATTGGATAAACCCACTCTCATTATGAAGGCAAGTTATTTTGCTCAAAGCCTGCTGTTCTCAGTGGTCATCATGTGTAAAATGTTCCATCATGACTGGTGTTTGCCTAAATAACTGAGAACCAAGTTAACAAGCTAGATTCAGAGCTAGAACTATATGTTAAGCAAGCATCAAATCATTAATAATGTCCTACTCAAGCCGTGTGTGGTACCACACACCTTTAATATCAGTACTTGGAAGGGTCAGGTAGGAGAGTAGCCATGAGTTCAGGGCCAGCCTGGAGCTATAGAGTGAGTTTTAGTTCAGGCCTGGGCTATAGTGAGACTCTTCCTCAAAACAAACAAAAAACAAGATGTTCAACTTACCATCTGTGGTAGTTTGAATGGATGCCCCCCAATAGATTCAGGAATCTTTTTGTTTGTTTGGTTGGTTGTTTTTGTTTGTTTGTTTTTTGGTTTTTCGTGGTAGATATCACTCTAGCCCAGGCTGACCTGGAATTCCCTATGTAGTTTCAGGCTGGTCTTGAACTCACAGTGATCCTTCTACCTCTGCCTTCTGAGGGATTAAGGGCATGTGCCACAATGCCAGTTTAGAATTGGAGTTTTATTTAAGCTTATAATTTAGTGTCACTGTGAGTAGATCCTAGATCCAGCCCGAATGTTTTTGAGGTAGATCTGGAATGTCCAGCTAAAGATATGCGGAGTGCTTGAGCTCTGCCTGGGGTTCCTGGAGTGTGCTTGCTTGTGCTGCTGGCAGTTGCCTTTCTCCCTCTGACTGGACCTGTGAAGGCAGGCCAGCTTCTTCCACCATTATGGAACTTCCCCTACATCTGTAAGCTTCAAATAAATCCTGTTCCTCCCATAAACTGTGTCTGGTTTGAAGGTTCATCCCAGTAACTTGAAGCTATCTGCAATACCATCTGAAAAACTGTGATATTTGATATACAAATATATGGACTTTCCAGAAGTACAGTAAGTGATGAAAGGAAATCATTTCCCAGAAGACTAAAAACTGAAAATATTCATCTAATCTTTTAAAGATATATGTATGCACATATGGGAGAAGGGAAGGAAAGGGGAGGAATTTGTTCTTGTCACACATACCTTTGAAATGGGATATTCATAAGATGAGGTAGCCAGGCATGTTGGCACATGCCTTAAATCCCACCACTCAGGGGGCAGAGCTAGGTGGATCGTCATAAATTCGAGGCCACCCTGAGACTACGTAGTGAATTCCAGGTCAGCCTGGGCTAGAGCAAGACCCTACAAAAAGAAAAAAAAAAGGTTGTGAGGTATTCAGTGCTCCCTAAAAGAAAAGTGATCTTCAAACACAATCTATTTCATCTGCTTCTATGTCTGTCTCTATGTAGTCTATCTCTTAAAAATTGCTATTTTTTTCTATCTGATAAAACTATACTTTGAAAAGAACTCATCATTTCCCCTATAACACTGCTAGACTCTTCAGTGTTTTTTGTGAGCTCCACAGGTGTCTTCTGCCTGTAGTTTATGTTTAGGGACTTAGTTCGTGGAGTTTCTTAACCCACATACATGTCGAAAATGAAAGCCAGATGAAGTAGTAATCCACAGACTGTCTTACTCAGTACTGGATAATAGTGCTTGGAAGCACTTGGCTCCTTGAGCACAGGCTACCCCTTCCCATGTTTTCCTGTTATGATGGGCTAGACCTAGACATTTGCTCTTGCCCACAGGTTGGTTGATGCTTGGTAAAAATCTCTTTCCCCTATCTGTTTTCTGGTTTTTTGCTTGTTTGTTTTCTGAACCAGCCATAGAAGATCAAATTTGGCACTACCTCTGTGTTTCTTTTGTAATTATGGCTAATAACTTAGTGTGTAATAGTTGGTGAGCTGCTGGTGATAATTAAAAGTCCTTTAAATTGCAATTTTCTCCCTTCCTTCCTCCCTCCCCCTTCCTCACTTGCCTGTCCTCCTCCTCTTCCTCCTTCTCTTCCTTTTTCTCCTTCTCCCTTCCTTCTTTCCTCCCTTCCCTCCTCTCTCCCTCCCTCTTTCTCCATTCTGGCTGACCCTATCAGAGTAGACTTTCAGTGGTTGCAGGTTAACAGGTATGTTGTTTCTTTTAGTCACTCAGTTGTTTGACGCAGACCATGTTTTATTATTCCCATTTCCTGGCCTGATGAATAAACTGACTTGGTAAGTATGCTGCTAATGTCACTCAGAAATGAGAAAGCAAAGTTGAGACATCTTCTCACTTCTAGATCAGTGCTTATCAATGAAGCTCAGTCACTGAAGGATGTTTTCTATGAACTTTATAGAGTAATAAATTTATTTCTGTCCTCCCATTGCCCAATTAAAGGCACATAAAGTTTAACAGTTTAAGTCCCCAATGAGATATATTGAAAACTTTTAATCTTGTGACCAACTGAACTCTTTCAATGCCTTAATACATATTTCTCATCACAGCAAAACCAAGAGAGGTACTGCTGCATGGGTGGTTACTTCCCATTGTGTGGGACCAGATCAAGGGGCTGGAGGGAAGAGGGGACCCAAAAGGTCAAAAACCCTTTCAGCTTTCCAAATATTTGAAGACATGGTATTCTGTGACCAAAGGTTGTATAGAAAGAGACAGGTCTGAGTCCCAAGATGCGGTGGTGCAGCTCAATTGTCCTGTGGAAGGAACACCGCAGGGAACCTGTCTACGAAATTGTCTTCTAGTTTGTGGGAGAATCCAAAATGTGCCTCTGGCAGAACCTGGAAACATCAGAGTGAGTGGTAGAGCTGGCTTCAGAAAACAGCCAGTGAAAATTGGATAAAACTGAGAACTCATGGCTTTCTGAAGCAGGTTGAATTCGTATATCAGGGCACAGCATGAATGATTACACATTCAAATTAGGAAAATTCAAGAGTGATTTAATCAATGCAACATTTACAAAGATGGTGGCAGGGTAGGAGGAAGCCACCCAGAATAGTACAATAGCCCAGATAGCTCAGCTGCTCGTTAGTGCCCTAGCCTCCCTCATAGGTGAGGGGAAGGAGTGGTTGCTAGAACCCAGAACCAGAGTCTCAAGAACTTAAAGTAGAGAGGGGCATACTGAGGCAGTGGTGACTACTGGGAGGAACACAGCCCGCCCGAGGTGTTCCCGCAAGGAAGGCGCCTGGTGAGCTTATCTTGCCTTCTTCTTCCTCACTCTCCCTCATCTCTCACCAGTGTCCCCAGTGGTCAAAATCTGAAAGTGAGAGGACGAGAGAGCCTGACAGAGAGCAAGTGGAAAAAGACAGAAAATGGCCTGGAAAGAGGCAAACATGTTATTCAGTAGAGCTGGCCCAAGTAGAAAGAGATGGAACCTCAGCTTCAGAAAAATGAACTGTGAAAATGGACTAAGCTATGAATGCACGGCAAGCTTAACTCATTGTTCCTCTGTAGGGGTCCTTTGGGAACAAAAGCCATCAAAAAGTCAGTTCAGGGTTGGACTCTTTGGAGAAGCCAGGCTACAGGTCTTTTGAAGCAGCAATTATGTCATTGGGTCTATCTCTGTCCTCCTGGCTCACTTGGAATTTCTATGTAGACCACTCTGGCTTTGACTGGATGGTAACCTTCTGGCTTCTTTTAGTACTGACCTTAAAAGTGTTTGCCATCATACCCCCTCTCATAGTTTGCTTTTAATGAAAATTCCAAGCATGTGCTATAGCTGTTTGCAGTAGATATGTGCTGGATTTAGTTCAGGAGCAATAGAGTTTTTTTTTCTTTCTTTCTTTCTTTCTTTCTTCCTTTTTTTTTAGGTAGGGTCACTCTAGACCAGGCTGACCTGGAATTCACTGAGTAGTCTCAGGATGGCCTCAAACTCACAGCACTCCTCCTATCTTGGCCTTTCAAGTGCTGGGATTAAAGGCATCTGCTACCACATCCTGCAAAATCTATCTTTTCTCTGGCAATTTAAGACCATAATTATTTCTTGATGGTTCTGTGCTTCTCTTGTTCACGATTGTTAGAACCAGAATGACTCCATCTTTAGACTGTGACCCAACCACCCATTCCTATTATCCTATAGTCTGCCATAGAGGGTGGCTTTTTGACCTGCTTGGTCAAAGCCCTTCTCAGAATGCCCCAGATAAAGTCTGCTGTTGAGTCAGAACTTCCTCTCATTTCTTTTTTCTTCTTTCTTTCTTCCTTTTTACTGTTTCTTTTCTTTAAAAAATTTTTTTATTATTGACAACTTCCGTAATATAGATAACAAACTATGATAATTCCCTCCCCCCTCACTTTCCCCTCCCCCTCTCAATGAGTCTCTCTTTTACTTTGATGTCCTGATCTTTTTCTCCTATTATGATGGCCTTGTATAGGTAGTGTGAGGCACTGTGAGGTCATGGATATCCAGGCCATTTTATGTCTAGAGGAGCGCATTATAAGGAGTACTACCCTTCCTTTGGCTCTTACATTCTTTCTGCCACCTCTCCCACAATGGACCCTGAGCCTTGGAAGGTGTGATAGAGATGTTTCAGTGCTGAGCACTCCTCTGTCACTGCTTCTCAGCACTTTGGTGCTTTCTGAGTCATCCCAAGGTCACTGCCATCTGAAAAGAGAAGCTTCTCTAATCAAAAATGAGAGTAGTGCCGGGCGTGGTGGCGCACGCCTTTAATCCCAGCACTCGAGAGGCAGAAGTAGGAGGATCACCGTGAGTTCGAGGCCACCCTGAGATGACATAGTGAATTCCAGGTCAGCCTGTGCTAGAGCAAGACCCTACCTCGAAAAAAAAAAAAATGAGAGTAGCATTAACTTATGGCTATAAGCATTAAGAGAAGTGCTTACCAAGCAGTTTGGTGAGCATAATATCTGCATTTAGTAAAACACCAGCCTCAGCCACTGCATTCAAACTCCAGATGCTTGCACCACCTAGTGGGCTTGTGCAACCTTGCGCTTGCCTCATCTTTGTGCATTTGGATTTTGTGGGAACTGCAGTGTCAAACATGGAGCCTTAGGCTTGGCAGGCAAGCGCCTTAACACTAAGCCATCTCTCCAGCCCCCCCCCGGCTATTTTTTTTAAATATATATTGACAATTATGTACATGTATTTTGATTATCTTTGGTCCATTACCCTTATTCCCCTCTCACTTCTGTGGGACCCCTTCTTCCCAGCTAGTCCCTCACCCACTTTCATATCTCTTGCTGTGTGTATATATGTGTATGTGTGTATATGTGCCTGGCTGAGTCTCATTAGTGCTGTTTTCATAAACACGTGTACGGAGTTGTTTACTGGGACATGAGCAACTTGTCAGTGGCTGTACCACTGAAGAGAATGACTCTCCCATCTGCAGCATACAATAACAAAGAGTAGTCAGGAGTGGGTGGGGCTTCATGAGTCTTTCCTCTATCCATGATAGAATCAAAACAGATATTAAAGCCGGGCGTGGTGGCGCACGCCTTTTATCCTAACACTTGGGAGGCAGAGGTAGGAGGATTGCCATGAGTTCGAGGCCACCCTGAGACTACATAATGAATTCCAGGTCAGCCTGAGCTAGAGTGAGACCCTACCTCAGAAAACCAAACAAACACAAAAACAAAACAAAATAACAACAAAAAAACCCCAGATATTATTTAAAACAGATTTGGCTAGTGTCTGTTTCTAGGGAGGGAAACCCCATCTGTGAACCAACACTTCATTGAGACACAGTCCCCATTTTTCTTCCTTCCACCTGGACATATTCCCAAGGCTTGGTAGCCATCTTTTCTGCCCCGACACCACTTGACTCACCCTGACCTGCTCTTCTGCTAAACTTCTGCCCACTGCAGTAACCCTGCAAAATGATATTCTCCTGTTGTCCCCTCCCCCATTCTCCCTCACAGCTGAATACATTACTGAGAAGTTCCTTGATAATTACTCACAATTCTAGTGAATATGTAGACTTCTAGCTTAAGTAGAGATATAAAAATTTGCTTCTTTTTCTCCTCACTGTTTCTCTTAACAACCATGGAAGGACATTAGATACCTTCATTGAAGAACAAGAGCCATCTTGGCTTAGTTGTGCAAGCCTTTAATTTAATTTCATCACTTGGGAGGCAGTGGCAGAAGGATCACTGTGAGTTTGAGGCCATCTTGGGACTACAGAGTGAGTGCCAGGTCAGTCTTGGCTAGAGTGAGACTTTACCTTGGGGACTGGGGAAAAACAAAACAAGGAAGGAATATGAGTGAGCACCTCTTAAAGAGTACCACACTTTTACATTCCATTGGCTTTACTTCAATTGAAGATAACCTAAAACTGTCCCATCCTCCAATTCTACCATAATCCCCTTCCCTCAGAAAAGAAAAGGAGCTGGGTGTGGTGGCACGCGCCTTTAATCCCAGCACTTGGGAGGCAGAGGTAGGAGGATTGCTGTAAATTCGAGGCCACCCTGAGACTACATAGTGAATTTCAGGTCAGCCTGGGCAAAACTCTACCTCAAATAAAAAAAAAAAAAAAAAAAAAAGGAAAAGGGCCATGGACGTAGGACTTCTGGTTACTATTCCAGTTGATTATATTCTGATTATGCTCAGAAGTCTTTGATTTGTCTGATAATATGGTTTTCTTTTTGATGATCCTACAAAATAATATTTAAAGCCAAAAGCTTTATAAAATTCTGAGTTTTGGGCATGAGATGGCTTAGCAGTTAAGGCACTTGACTGCTAAGCCTGAGGACAAGAGTTCAATTCCCCAGTACCCAACAAAGCCAGGTGCACAAGGTGGCACATGTGTCTGGCGTTCGTTTGCAATGGCTAGACACCCTAGTATGTCCATTCTCTTTCTATCTTCCTCTTTTTCAAATAAATAAATCAGATTAAGAAAACACTGAGTTTTTATGTTTCTATTTATGTGTTGGGCCAAAGACTTGATCTGGCAACTCATGCCTGTAATTTCAGTACTAGTAAACAGGATAACCATGAGTCTGGCTGGCTTACAGAATAAGACCATCTATCAAAAAAGAAAAAAAAAAAGCTACGGTGGGGGAAGGGTTGCTGGAGAGATGGATTAGCAGTTAAGACACTTGCCTTCAAAGCCTAGGGAACCCACGTAAACCAGATGCACATGATGGCACATGCGTCTGGAGTTTGTTTGCAGTGGCTAGAGGCCCTGACATACCCTTTCTCTCTCTCTAATAAATAAATAAAATATTTTTTAAAAGTGAAAACAAAAAAATCTTTGAAACAAACAAACCAAAAGAGTTGGTCAAGAATTTATTATGGTCCTTTCTATTATGAAAGTATTTGATTGGCCTCAACTGCATCGGTATTTCTGCTAGTATTTATTTTTGAGACAAGGTCTTGTGTATTTCAAGCTGGCTTCAGTCTTTTTTTTTTAAATATTTTATCTTTATTTATTTATCTGACAGAGAAGGAGAGAGAGAGAGAATGGGCACACCAGGGCCTCCAGCCACTGCAAACGAACTCCACATACATGTGCCCCCTTATGCATCTGGCTAACGTGGGTCCTGGGGAATCAAACCTGGGTCCTTTGGCTTTGCAGGCAAATGCCTTAACCACTAAGTCATCCCTCCATCCCTGAGTCTTTTTATTTAGCCAAGGGTGACCTTGAATTCTGATCCTCCTACCTCTGCTTTTCAGTACTAGGATTATTGTCATGAATCACCACACCTAGTTTTTGCTGGGATTGAACCCAGGGTTTGTGCATACTAGGCAAGTTTCTACAACTGATTTAAATCCCTGGTGCCTGCTGGAAATTTTAGAATTAATAATAGTAACAAACATTTGTTGCAAGATTATTTTAATCTGCACTCTGTGTCCAGGTTATATTACAAGTTTAAAGTAGCATTATTATTGCTATTTTGAATGGGCAAGCTGTGGCACCCTGCTGTTCAGTCTCCTGCAAGCTTACTTGCGAGTGAGGAAGTTAGATTCAAACTCAGACCAGTCTGCAGCATCCACATGTTCAGCCGTTACACACCTCTGCCTCCCCATAGCCAAAGCTGCCTGAATTATGTACAAGCATCCTGAC
Organism: Dipus sagitta; assembly: GCA_036346955.1. Classification (NCBI taxonomy): domain Eukaryota; kingdom Metazoa; phylum Chordata; class Mammalia; order Rodentia; family Dipodidae; genus Dipus; species Dipus sagitta. Next base: position 67,022,421 of record CM070770.1, on the reverse strand, counting down.
TTTTTCTAGAACTTTCAGCTGCGCTTTCTCATGTGTCCTCTTATGTCTCCAAAGTCCATTCTGGAATTAGCTTAAACATTCTTCATTAAATGTAAATGATCACATTGCTATTTTTATGAATGAGCTTTAATGGTGTGTGTGTGTGTGTGCAAGAGGTGTCAGGGAACTAAAACCCTTTCAAACCTATCTTAAATCCATTCACATTTCACATCGGATCTCAGCCAGGAACAGGAGTGGCAGCAGGTTTTCTGAACTGACTTAAAAATCAAGGGAGTATTTGTGATTCTATGACCTGCTGGGAGTATTTTATATTCCCAAATGCTGCTGTGCCCAGGCCCAGTTCTGTCCCCAGCCAAAGCAGGCTGGTGCACTGGGGGATCTGAGAGAGGCAGGTGATCAGCCTTATTTAGATGTGCCAGGGATCACGTGACCAGAAAATGGAGGCGAATCTGTACTTGCAGTTAACTGCTCCAGAAGGGAGATGCTGAAGAGCACTAATCGTGCATCCTTCTGGCCCTCCCGCTAGCGAGCCTCCGGTAGTCCTCAAAAGGTAGGTGGGTCCTGATGCAGTTTTAGGAGGATTGGGTGGGGAGAGGACAGACTACAATGGAGGCTGTGGATCTACAATTCCAGTCTACCGCTGCTGGAAGTTGCAGCGGGAGGGAGGAGTGGGTGAGAGGAGGCCGAATTCTGCCCAGCCCCTCACCACTGACAGCTGACAGCTGCAATTCATTCTGGTCTGCTCACACTCAAAAGGCTGTGGTCTCTTGCTTTTAACACCCCTTTCCCTGCTGGCAGGTGATTATCGAACACACACTCTACATGGCTATAATTATTTTTATTCCTTTTTATCTACAATGAATACCTAAGGAAGTGCCTGTTTTTAAGCTGTTGAGGACTATTGCCTGATGAGTATTATAATGTCTGCCTGGATTATTGACAAGCACAACAGCCCAGAAGTTTATTATATATATATATATATATATATATATATATATATATATATATACATATATATGTATATATATGTTTCTAAAAGTTGTTGAAAGTAATAGCATCCACTTCTCTGTTTTTTTAAAAGATGAATCTTTTAATCTTTAAATTTTGTCTGACTTCTCAGCTGCAGAAGTAGGCTAAAAATTGGGCTTATCTCCATTCACTTTGTGTTTCCAAAATCAAGAGACAAAAACAATATTCTGCTTATAAAATATCAGCATTTCACCAAGAAATTAAGTTATAGGAGGAATTTAAACAAGACTACTACCTGGCTACATTCTACCAAGAAAACAAAATCAGATTTCTACCTAATAGAGGTGATTTTGCCTAAAAATAGAGCACTGATCTTGTTTAACGGGGAGGGGCATAATTACCATAACTTGCCCCACTTCCAACTGTAGGGAAACTGCTATGGTGAGCACAGATCCCAGAACGTCTTGGAACCATATGGCTGCCCCAGCCCCAACCCAGTCCCAGAGACTTCCCTGGGCGTGGGGGCTGGGGGAGACTGAGCTACTTTCAAACAAGACGTTTCACAACCTTCACTTATTGAAAGTTTTCTTGGTGTAATAGTTGATAATATCCGTGGAATGTAAACTCTGGAATAATAGAATGAATGGTAATCAAAGAAAAAATTTCTCTTAATTGATGTGATACTTCTGTGAGAGAAAAAGAAATCTGCTTTTACAGAAATATCTCTATTGGCAAATTAGATATACAGGATAGTAACAGTTCTGTACTTTAAAATGGCTTGGACCTCCTGGCTCTGCAACTCAAAGACAAACTGGAAAAAAACAAAACAAAACAAAACAAATCACTGAAGCTGTTGTTATTCATAGTCAGTAGCTCCTAAACACCCTCAGGAGATGTGGCTTTGGAATGCAAAGTTACCCTTTATGCCCTGAATCAAGTCCTAAACCCTATAGGTGCTTTCAGGATAATGAATGAGCTTCTTCCCTTCAACAAGAAGTAGGATTAACTGTTTCTCATGGCTGGGGGGCTGGCTGTCTTTGGTGGCTCCTAGTGAATTTCTATTTCCATTCCATTTGGTTTTTCATTCCTGATTACCTTTGTACTCTTGGCAAAATTTAGTTCATGCATTTAAATTAGTCAGTACTGAAATAAAATAAAAAAAAAAACACCCTATCACACGTCTATTTGCAGGAGAAAGTGGCATTTCCTAATTCCTTTACAACCCTTACAATTCTATACTGCACTCTCAGAGCCAGTGCATTTATTATGAAGGGCTCTCCAGCGACCCAGGTGATACAGAGCTAATTGCAGTGCAATCTCTGACCTCACCCTAGTCAGAAGGAAGAAAGGAAGCAAATATCTTGTAAGGGGAAGGATGAAATCAGTTTCCAGCAGAAGGTAAGGGAATGTGTTGTTCGTTTTCCTTCATTATAGAGGAGGAAGAGCAAGACTCATGGGTGGGGTAGGTTTACTAGACTGGGAGAAGCGTTTTAGGTAGAAAGAACATGGTAAACCAAGTTAGAATGAAGAGAACTACTAGGAACACTGGAGACTAGGGAATTTGGTTTTGCATGAAGAGTGGATTGATCTAAATGGTTGCAAGCTCTGCTAGTGAAGCAAAAAACAAGTTGGCATTACATGTACTAAGCTGAAAGTGAGAAGCCAGTGTTTCTGGAGCTAGGTGGTGTGACTGGCAATGGCCTGGGAGCAGTGGGAGGCAATATGAGAAGTGGTAAATCTATCTGAAATGTAAACAAGGCTAGAACCATGCCTAGGATGAAAAGGAAGGCATTTCAGAATCTCAGAGAGGAAGAAAACTGTGTGGCTTGAAAATGGAAGAATATGAGGGCCTACCTAGAAGGTGTCTGCAGAACTGGCAAGCTTGATAGTAGGGCATCATTGATCCATGATGCCAGAATTTGCAGCTCTGGTGAGTTACTTAGTATAATATAAGCAAGATGGAAAAAGAGTGAAATTCTCATTTCATCAGATCAAGATAGAGCCCATTTTGGCAGAAGACTTGCTGACAGTGAGAATCCAGGTCTGATCCATCAGCCTTAGCAGCCCCACTGTGGACTCTGCTCTCTGTGATTACACTTCCACCGAAGGCCCTGATGTGTCTGTGTACTGTGGTGTGCTGGAGGGTCAGAATGAGAGGAGCATGGTGATTTTCCTGTGTTGTCTGTTCCCCTCCTGGGCAGTGACTATGTGACTCATCTTACCCAGAGAATGAACACCCAGCTAGAGTGCAGGAATTAGGCCACATGCCCTTTGTGACAAGCTCTGAAGAGAGTCTGACTGATCGGTTGTAACAACAGAATGAGTCTTGGCGATTGGCATGTAGGGCAGGGGGAAAGTTGGGGGAGAGGAGGAAAACCAGTATATTATTATTTGTTATTGCTTTCCTGGTTTACCCACAAGTCCAAGTGCTAGTTCTTGCCTGACTTTAGCTTGCTCCCCTCTACACCCATGACTCCAAGAGCTACCCCTGTCTCTCAGATTCCGTGGATACTACCCACGACATTTAGCCCTTCCTGTGCTATTTTTATGTGAGCCGGTCTATTTCTTCTCCATGTATTACCCTAGATTTCAGAGCATACAGGAGCAGATGTATCTCCATTTCATTTTCTTTGTAATCCCCTCACCTAAACTAGTTTACCACATTCATATGGTTCTAACATTCAAGCATTTGTTGAACTTTTACCCAAATAATCTGAGAAGCCCTTAATGAACCACATCTTCAGGGCTCCAGGAAAACTGCTTGAGAAGCTACAATCGTTTAAATATAGTTTTACCTACAGGTAGGTTTTTCAGAACCACTTCAGATTAAAAATTTGAGAAAGCTGGAGAGTTGGCTTGACTATTAAGGCACTTGCAAGCTTGATGGCCCAAGTTCAAATCCTCAATACCTGCATAAAGCCACATGTGCAGAGTGGTGCATGTATCTGGAGTTTGTTTGTAGTAGCAAGAGGCCCTGTTACTCCCATTCTCTCTCTCTCTCTTACTTTCTCTCTCTTTCTATCTCTCTCCCTCCCTCCCTCCCTTGCAAATAGTAAATAAATAAATAACCCTTGAGAACCAAACTCATCCTATCCGCCCTGTTTTGAAAAGCAGTGTGTAGTGTGGTGTAAACCAGTGTGGAAATCCCAGTCATAAACCCATCATTTCCCATGAAGCAAGAAGAGACTAATGGGCCTGGTGTGGTAGCACATGCCTTTAATCCCAGCAGTGAGACTGCATAGTGAATTTCAGGTCAGCCTGGGCTAGAGCAAGACCCTTCCTCAAAAAACAAAACAAAAGAAAAGAATAAAGAAAAGAAAATATCACCAGTTAGCAATCACATTTCTCCACACATGGAGTAAATTCAAAGTTCTAGAACCAGCATTTCCTAACAAAAAAAAAAAAAAAAAGAGAGAGAGAGAGAGAGAATCTACCATGTTATGATCCCAAGTGCTCAGTAAGCAGAAGGTGGTTTAGGAGGACAGGAAAATTGAGTCTAAAGGAACTGCAGTGTTGAAGTGTGGAAAAGTCAGACCACCACCAGCCCCATCCCTCTGCAGACCATGGATAAGCTTTCCAAGTCAAGGGTGATCAAACCTCATCTCTTTGCTGGAAGACTGAGTTTTCTATGATAAGCTTTTCATAGATTTTTTTTTTTTTTGAAGTAGAGTCTCACTGTAGCTCAAGCTGACCTGGAATTCACTACTTAGTCTCAGACTGGCCTCCAACTCACAGCTATCCTCCTACCTCTGCCTCCCAAGTGCTGGGATCAAAGGTATATGATTATGATACCACACCTAGCTTTCATAGCTTTTTAAAAAATATTTTTATTTATTTACTTATGTGTGCGAGATAGAGAGAGTGAGGATGGGTGCACCAGGGCTTTGTGCTGCTATAAATAAACTCAAAACACATGTGCCATCTACCCAGACCTCCTAAAGTTTGTGTGTGTGTGTGTGTGTGTGTGTGTGTGTGTGTGTGTGTGTTTGTGTATTTGCCAGTTTATTAGTTCATTCCTGTTTTTCTTCTAACAGGGTTATGTGTGGCAGGTCTTTAGCTATTATTTTCCAGTACTTTTATCTACCACCAATGACCTGGTAGCCAGGAACTAGGAGCGCTGTATTAGACAAGGTGGTAAAATCCCATGTAATGCTATGACTTTGTGAACAATTATTTAAAAGCATAAGCACATTGCCCCTAAATAGCTTTCTACATTTGCACAATGAAGACATACCAAGGAAGTTAAATGGCTAAATGAAGTAGTTCTCTTTGTGAGGTTGACAGCGCTGTGTATTGCTGAAGTATTCCCCAGGAAAGTAAGAAATTAATCAAGGCTGGTAAATTAGCTTTGTAGAATGTGATTAAACTATGTACCCAGGCACATGTAAGTAAGGGTTTCTCTCAGTCTCAGGGGCCTAACATGCGTCTGTCTTTCATTTTCACTCTCAATCTGTCAGGCAGTGGTAGAGGGCTTTCTAGGAGAGATGAACTGAAAACCAGATCTGCCATGCTCCTTCTAGAATTTTTCTGCTGTGACAGTGGGTATTTTGAACATTGGGTGCTATATTAGTCTGCTGGGGTTCCTCTAACAAAGTACCAAAGGCTTAAACAGCACAGTTGATTTTCTCAATTCTGGAGGCAGAATTCTAATATCAAAATGTTTGCAGTCTTGGTTTTTTCCAAGGCCTCTCTCCTTGGCTTGCATAGGGATAACTTCTCCTCTCTGTCTTCCCATGGTCTTCCCTTAGTATCTATGTCCAAATTTCCCCTCATATAAGAACACTGGTCCTGCTATATTCAACCTGCCCCGAGGATCTGTTTTAATTATCTCTGCAACACTTCTATTTTCCCTCTTTTATTCAGTTTGGGCTCCCAGCCCATGGGATGATACCAGCCATAGTCCCAGTAACTCTTTTCCCTTAAAGTAATCACATTTTGAGATCTGAGGATTTGGGCTTCAAACATAGGAATTATGAGGGGAAACAATTCAACCCATTAAAAAATGTGAGAATGGATATAGGGTAACTTCCTGATGGTTATGTGATTGGTGATAGGCCACAGGGACCCCAACTCTCCATATTTAGGTGACCAGCCTAAGTCTTACTTCTGGACTTCCATGACCACTGTCAGGACTCATAGTACTAGGCTGGAGATGTAGCTCTCAGTTGGTAAAATATTTGTCTAACATGTATGAAAGCCTGGATTCCAAGCACCACATAAAACTGAGTATGGTGGTGCATGACTGTAATCCCAGCACTCAGAAGATAAAGGTAGAAAGATCAGAAGTTCAAGGTCATACTCAGCTATATAGCAAGTTTGAGGCCTGCCTGAGCTACATGAAACCCTATATCAAAATAAGTAAATTAATTAAAACAATGACTGTAAATCATAATGGAAGCTAATAGAGCATCTGACTGAGACTCAAAGAATCAAAGTGGAGATTTTTAGAAAAGAATAATCTTTTCAGTTAACTTGCTTTAGCATATTTGTTTATGAAGAAGAAAATAAGTAAATGCTGAATAAATAAAAAGGGAGAAACAAAGATATCCGTAGGCATACATACTGTTCTAATCTGTTTTGTCAGTCAGGCCATCTTTGGGTGGCTGCTGACAAAAGTCTAACTAACCCAGGCTTAAGGTAAAAGATCATTAGTTTGAGCCCAATGTGGTGGCACATGCCTTTAATCCCAGCCCTCGGGAGGCAGAGGTAGGAGGATTGCCCATGAATTTGAGGCCACCCAGAGACTACAGAGTGAATTCCGGGTCAGCCTGGGTTAGAGTGAGACCCTACCTCGAAAAACCAAAATAAATAAATGAAAAATAAATATTAGTTGGTGGCTCATATAATGAAAAATTCAAATACTGATTCTAGATGGAATTAGATAAAGAAGTTCAAATTATACAGTGTCTTTCATTTTTTTCTTTCTTTTCTTGAAAAAAAAATTTTTCAAGGTAGGGTCTCATTCTAGTTCAAGCTGACTTGCAACTCACTCTGTGGTCTCAGGTGGCCTTCAATTCACGGAGATGTTCTTACCTCTGCCTCCCTAGAGCTGGGATCAAAGGCATAGACCACTATGCCCAGCTTCAAGATTTTCCCTACCAATTGTCTCTTTTCTTAATATGTCGGATTCTTTTTTTCCTCATAGTATCCTTGGGGTTACATTACTGTCAGCTGACAATCCCCACAGAAAGCACTTCTTTTTCTTAGAATTTACCACAAAATCTGGGCTGAGTCTCATTGGAACGACTCAGATCATATGCTTGTCCTAGAATCAATCAGTGGCAAAGGGTAGAGACTATGCTAATTGGACAGGCCTGGTCTCCAGAGGCATGGCCAGAGGCAGAGAGCCTTAACCTCAACCCTGAAACCCTTGTACTCATTGAGATGGAAAGATGATTCTGGGCTGGAGAGGTAGTTTAGAAGTTATGATGCTTGCCTGCAAAGCCAAAGGACCTGGGTTCCATTCCCCAGTAGCCACATAAAGCCAAATGCACAAGGTGCTTGGTGCATGAGTCTGGAGTTCATTTGCAGCAGTTAGAGGCCCTGGCGAGCCCATTCTCTCTACCTATTCACTCTCTCTCTCTCTCTCTCTCTCTCTCTCTCTGTCTCTGTCTCTCACTCTTTCATAGAAATAAGTAAAAGGGGAAAAAAAAGAAAGATGATTCTCCTAAGGGAAATAGAAGTGCTGATATCAAAACAGAAAAGAAAAAAAAAAACCAGAAAAGAATTTAGGTGAAAAATACCTTTATATCCAAATGTAGTAGTCCCTTTCATACATAGTTTTGCTCTCTGAATTTTCAGCAAACTGTGGTCAACTATGAGTTCCCCCCTCCAAAAAAATTTAAACAGAAAATACCAGAAATAATTCATGAACCTAGGGTTCCTGCATTCTAGGCAGGCAGCCTTTATCCCTAGCCTTAATGTCAGTGTATATGAGTGCAGTCACACGCATACCACAGCAAGCTTAGAGGTCAGAGGACAGCCTTCAGATCATTCCCCACCTTGTACCTCATTTGAGGTCGGAGCCCTTTCAGCTTCACTGCTCTGTTCTAGAGCTTCCTCGCAATTGCCCTGTCTCTGCCTCCCTTCTTATAGGTGCACTGCACTGAGATTACAGAAGCCCCTCAGAGCTTCCAGCTTTTATGTGGGATCTTGGGATCTGAACTCAGGTACTCAGCAAGTACTTTATCCACTGAGCCATCTCTCCAGCCCACCCCATGTCTTTAAAATTTTTTATTTTATTCTGTGCCGGGCATGGTGGCACATGCCTTTAATCACAGCACTCGGGAGACAGAGGTAGGAGGATTGCAGTGAGTCTGAGGCCACCCTGAGACTACATAGTAAATTCCAGGTCAGCCTGAGCTAGAGCAAGACCCTACCAAAAAAAAAAAAAAAAAGAAAGAAAGAAACAAAGAAAGAAAGAAACAAAGAAAGAAACAAAGAAAGAAAAGAAAGAAAGAGAAAAAGTTTATTTTGAGCTGGCCATGGTGGTGCACTCCTTTAATCCCAGTACTTGGGAGATAGAAGTAGGAGGATCCCTGTGAGGTCAAGTCCAGTCTGGAACTACTGGGCTGGAGTGAAACCTGACTTCAAAAAAAAAAAAAAAAAAAAAACACCCAAGAGATTCTTGTTGTCTAGGCTGTCTAGAAACTTGTGATACTTTTGCCTCAGCCTTTAAAATAGTGTATTATTATAATTATCCTACTTTATTGCTAGCTATTGGTATTTTCTTACTGTGCCTAATTTATAAATTTGTCATTTGTCATGTGTGTATATAGGAAAAAACACATCATATACTGAATTCGGAGCTATCTATTGTGGGCTCTCAAAGGGTAGGAGTGAGGTTTCCAGGGATCGGAAACAGAGTCTCCCAAGGATATGGGAGCAACTATCTACTAAAAATGTTAGTGGTGATCATCTGTAGTAGTAAAATTAGGAATGTGTTATATTTAAAAATTTAAAGACACAATTCAATTTTATATATATATATATATATATATATATATATGACATACAAATAGCGCATATAGTGAACAGGCAGCATGCTTCTGTAATTTGTTTGTTTTCTCTGAAGTCTCTGGGAAAATATAGCCCCCTAAAAAGTGAAACAATGCTTCCTCTATTGAGGGGTTTCTTGTTAAGATCAAGGTAGAAATCTCTCTCATTGTCTCCTGTTAACTCTGGCTTCTCCATGGGGGAGGGGTGTCTTGTTTTGTCACCTCTGCCTTTGCCACTTTCCATAACTCAGAGTTCCTCAGAGATTCTGACCTATTTAAAATATCACTTCTGGAGCTGGGTCTGGAGAGATGGCTTAGCAGTTAAGTCACTTGCCTGAGAAGTCTAAGAACCCAGATTTGATTCCCCAGTATACACATAAGCCAGATACACAGGGTGGCACATGTGTCTGAGTTCATTTGTAGTGGCTAGAGACCCTGGTACACCCATTGTTTCTCTCCCCACAACCCAAATAGTAAATAAAAAATTAAAATAAAAAAAGCAATTCCATCATTCGAATAAACCATTTGGGCTCTGTTTGAAATTTCAAGGGGATAGTAGTATCTCTTTAAAGAGAAACAACCTATGCTGGAGAGATGGCTCAGTTGTTACATGTGCTTCCTGTACAAGTGTGAGGGCTTAAGGGGGCCTGATTCTGCCTGTTGCGGTCCACTTGTCATTGCTGGGACAAACACCCAACCAGAGATAGCTTATGGGAGGAAAGGGTTTCAGGCTTACAAATTCCAAGGGAAACCCATCAATCGTGGAAGAAGCTGACCCACTTCCAGAGACACCAACAGCCAGCACCAGAATATAGCCAGAGCTCAAACTGTTGTTTTCACACCTTGGGGTTGGGGGGGGGGTGGGTATCAAGATCCATCCCCAAACACACCTTAAGACTGGACTCCAAGATCCCACCCCAGTGATATGCCCCCTATAGTAGGGATCTGCCTGCTAGGGGCTCAAGTTGCAAGCTCAATTTTAATTAAACACCTGATTCTCTGGTGCCATACACTCAAACTACAACACTCCCCAAGTTCAAATCTCCAGAACCCACACTAAACAACGGGGTGAAGCTATGTATTCCTGTTATCCCAGTCTCACAGGGGAGCAGGGATCTGAGAATCAACAGGATCAGTAAGAGATTCTGACTCAATCAGAGCAGGTGCAAGAGTAATGGAGCAGGACACCCAGTGTTCAGCTTCAGCCACCCCAGGAGAGTGCACCACACTGCTGGCAAGCACTCATAGAGTGCTGCGAGGGCATATACACATGCATGCACTGCACACACATACACACACACCTACATGGGCATACACAGCACACACACATACACACTCATAAACATCCTTGCTTATATACCACACACATACACACACATATACATGTGTGTACACTGCACACATATACAGACATACACACACGAATGCACTGCACACACACATGCGTACACCACAAACACACACACACACATACACATGCATACACTGCACACACACACACATATGCACGTACATGTACATACATATATACATGAATACACCACTTGCATGCACAAAACACACACTGTTGCAGTCAGGTTCACATCGCTGGCAGAAAACATATGAATAAGAGCATCTTGTAGGAAAAGGGGTTTATTTTGGCTTATAGACTTGCTCCATGTTAGCAGGCGGAAATGATGGCACAAGCAGAGGGTGGCCATCACCTCCTGGGTAACATCAGATGGACAATAGCAGCAAGAGAATGTGCCAAATACTGGCAAGAGGAAGCTGGTTATAACACCTATAAGCCTACCCCCCCCCCAAAAAAATACACTGCCTCTAGGAGGCTTCAATTCCCAAATTGCCATCAGCTGGGAACCTAGCATTCGGAATACCTAAGTTTATGGAGTTTTATGGAGGATACCTGAAACCAACCACTACAGTTGGCCCCTGACCCCCATAAACTGATAATCATACATGATGTAAAATGCAATGCATTCATCCAACTTTAAAAGTCTCCATAGTTTTTAATCAATCCCAATAATATTCAAACATTCCCATAGTCAGAAGTCTTTTAATTGAGCCATAATACCAAAAATAATCCCCCAAAACCATAATGGCACAGAATAAATATTCACACTGCAAAAGATAGCATTGGGCGTAGCAAAGAAATATTCAACCAATATAAGATTTAAAACAATCAGGGCAAACATCAAACTCTGTATCTCTAAGTTCAATAACTAACCAGTGTCAAGTCTCCAAATCCAATAATTCTAACCAGCACCAAGTCTCTGGAGTTCCAATTCTGCCCCTCCAGCTAGACTACTCACAGTCCTGGAAAACTTCATCTAGTGCTGGCAGCTCTTCTTGGCAGCCATCTTGCGGTCCTGGCATCTCCACTGGGTCTCTGTTGCAACCCACTGTTCATCCTCATGGCTCCATTGGGTCTCCAAGCAGGTAATCCAA